>VUYV01000001.1:13622477-13678757 GCA_008711295.1 Anarhynchus alexandrinus | reverse complement strand
GGGGGGGGGGGGCGGGCGCAAGCCGGGGCCGGCAGATAGAACCGCGCGGAGGTGGGGCGGGATGAGGGCGCGGCGCGCGAGCCAGCGGGCGCGAGTCTGGCGTACTGCGCGCGGCGCAGGCAGTACCAATCCAGTGCCGAGAGCGGCGGGCCCGGCGCCGGTTGCCGCCGATTGGGGCCGACGCAGACGCCGGGGGTGACCGGGCTGGGTCGCGGCCGCCGTCGGTTGTGCATCTGCCCTTTACGGCTCCTTCGGTGGGCTGCAGCCCCTCCCCCCGAGGTGGTGTTTCATCTTACACCCGACAGCCCCGGCACCGGCGGTGCTGGCACGGGTCCGGCCGGGGCTCCCCCCCGCCCCGGCACCGGGGCAATCCCAAGCGCAAATACTGGCTGGGCGGAGAACGGATTGAGAGCAGCCCCGAGGAGAGGGACTTGCGGGTGTTGGCGGATGAGAAGCTCAACATGAGCCGGCAATGCACACTTGCAGCCCGGAAGGCCAACCGTATCCTGGGCTGCATCAGAAGAAACACGGCCGGCAGGTCGAGGGAGGTGATTCAGCCCCTCTGCTCCACTCTGATGAGACCCCACCTGGAGTACTGCATCCAGCTCTGGAGCTCTCAACATAAGAAGGCCATAAACCTGTTGGAGCATTCCAGAGGTGGGCCACAAAGATGATCAGAGGGCTGGAGCACCTCTCCTATGAAGACAGGCTGAGAGAGTTAGGGTTGTTCAGCCTGGAGAAGGGAAGGCTCTGGGGAGACCTTATAGCAGCCTCCCAGTACCTAAAGGGGGCCTGCAGGAGAGCTGGGGAGGGACTCTTTATCAGGGAGTGTAGTGATAGGACAAGGAATAATGGTTTTAAACTGGAAGAGGGCAGGTTTAGATTAGCTATTAGGAAGAAATTCTTTACTGTGAGGGTGGTGAGACAATGGAACAGGTTGCCCAGGGAAGTTGTGGATGCCCCATCCCTGGAGGTGTTCAAGGCCAGGTTGGATGGGGCTTTCAGCAACCTGGTCTAGTGGGAGGTGTCCTTGCCCATTGCAGGGAGGTTGGATCTAGATGATCTTGAAGGTCCCTTCCAACCTAAACCATTCTATGATTCTCCCCCAGCTTCACATGACATCACCCTCAGTGCCACTGAACACCTGTCTGTGCCGCTGGACACCAACACATCATCCTTATATTTTTCACCCGGAGCAAATCCTTCACTCTGGTGATGGCACCACCATGCCAGGGCCTGTGCCAGCGCTCGGGAGCTGGTACCAAGACACACTCTGATACAAGAGGTGGGCAGGGCTTCCTGACCCAGCTAACATGCAGATTTAGGCTGGCACGAAACAGTTGTGAAAATATGCAGTCAGACACTTTTCCAGTCATCTGGCTAGATTTGAGGTCACAGCTCTTGGTCCCCAGAATCCAAAGTCATTTTCATCATCTGGTTACACTGGGTTAACAGTTCAATTCATCAGACCTCTGATAATGGGAAAAGATAGACAGCAAGGATGGTAGTAACCGTTTCTTTTGGTTAGCATGAAATACAGAGATACAAAAAGTTTCCCAACAACTTTTGAGTCCTCAGGGCTGAGCAAGGTGTTTTTGCAATCTTCCCAGGCCTCTTCCCTTCTCTCCCCTTCCAACCCTTCCCCTCTCCTCTGAGATTAAAACTGTTGCTACACAGCCTTTAGAAAAAGCAACTTAGTATCATAACAAGTATCTTCACTTTGTCTTACTTGAACTATGTGATCTGGGAAACTGTCTGAAAGCAAATATTTAAACTCATTTTGACTGAATATGTAGGCAAATGTCTTCCACATTAAATAGCAACATCATCAGCTGCAAATGATAACCCATTGTCAAAGTTCAAGCTCTAGTGGGTATTTGTATTTCCAGATATTCCTGATGAGGTTTCGATACTATCTTGCTAATAGCAGACTCTGGATTATTCTCCTTTTGACTGTGTACTAACAAGCAATTATTGAAAGCGTTTGTAATTTGCATAGACATTAACAAACCATTTCAGGAGTTTCCTCCTTAGCATATCATTCACTTAGATGGACTACTAGCGCAAAAACAAAGGCCTGAAGAAATATCCTATGTCTCTGGGAAAGTCACACTAGTAGCACTTCGATGGGGTGGTGCACCAGCACACGGTATCAGTATTTCTATATTGGCACAGCAGTTGCAGTGTGTGCAGCCATAGAGACTGAGAATTCAGGCTCCAGAGATCTCTGGTTATGCAATGGTATAATACAACATATGTGGGTGGGTGTAAGCCTGAACCCAAAACAGCATGGTTACTGAAGATATACTGCATCGCTGGTGCTCATACGGCTGTTCCCTCACGGGTTCAGTCACTATGTGTTGAATATTCTGCTGTAGACAAGGAAAAAAGATATTTTTTTTTCCTCAAACGTATCTGAAATTATCTGAAACACAGGCAAGTAGCTTGACATTTTGTAGCTTCCTGCAGAGGATTCTCACACTCTACACTAAAAACAGTATTGTTTATTCAGAGCATCTCACAGTCTCCCCGTGTAGCCTGTTGATTTGTTGCTCTTGTGGATGGTAAGAAGGAGAGGCAGAATTCAGATTTCACTGGCAACATTAGCTTTAGTGCTTCCTGTCTTATAAGTGCCTACTAGTGGGATTTGTGTGGGATTTTCTGTATAGAAATGTAGTAGAGGATTGTATTGATGTAATGAAATAGTGTAAGTTTACAAATTTTTAAAAGCCTGAGTCAAGAAGCAGCTAAAATCTATAGTAGCGTTTTTATTATTTTGGTATGAAAGTCCTTGTAAACTAGATTGTTAATACAATGGTAGATCCATAATAGCTCAAGAGAAGGTTGTACACAGGATGATGTCCTGCAGTCAAGTTTTCAACAAAGTAAGGAAACAAGCGCATGTGAGAAGAAACCTTTCACTGCAGGGAGATGTTCTGGGAAATATGCTGGCAGTCCATACCAGAGGTCATGTTGACTATCCAGAGAAAAACAAGTTTTCGTCATCAAAATCAATGCACAACTGATAGTCACATTTTGTCCTGGTCATGTCAGCACTGAAGTATAACTCAACTTAGTAACCGCTCAGGAAATTTTTTACATTACTTTGTCTGCCAGCTGTTAATTATCAATATCTGTCCATTAACAAAGCACCGCTCTTTCATTAAGCTGACTCTTCCAGCCGTGTTTGTTCCATGTAGTCTCAGTCCACTAGCCAACATAGTAGACTTTCCAATTTTATCATGAGCACTATAGAATGGAATATTTTATTTACTCACTTGGGTGAAAGAGTTTGAGGCTACAGGAAGCACTTGTTTAGTTACCTATAGAAATCTTGATGAAAAAACCCAAGAGACTTCAGTATGATTATGGGAAGATACCAGTTTGTTCTGTTGATTACAGTGTGGGCAAGGATGATTTAAAAACTCACTGAAAGTTATCAGAGAAACTTCATATTTAGAACAGGTATTCAATATAATTTCTATAATTTTGTTGTCAGACAGGTCTAATTTTTCTTTTTTTTTTTCGTTGCAGTGGCTCCTTAAACGTAATTTCTCAACTCTATTCTTTTTTATTTTGAATTGGTTGGCTAGCAGGATCAGCAGTTCTTCAACTGTGTGCCATTGGTACAGATCCAGCTGAAGTCACGAAATAGCTGGCTTAATGAATCATTAATAGAATTCAGAACATTTTATTTCTATGCCACTGGTGCAAATCCAAGTAAGGTCAAGAGACTAGCTGGCTCAGTGGTTCAGTAATAGGAAACAGACTTCTACCTCCAGCTTATTGATGCAAGTCTATAAAGGGTCAGGAAACTAGGTTTTGAGACATTAAAATACAAAGCTTTTCCAATGCACCCGTTGGTTTAAAGTCAGTCTATTATACATGATTACTTTCTGATATGTTTCTATAGTCTGTATTGTTCTATACATTTCAAAAAAGGATAGTATAAACATTTTATGTGTAGCCACTGATATAGAACAATATTTGTCACTCCAAAAGAAGGCACAAGAGGTGATTTTTCTAAACAATCCCTTCCCTTAGGCAAACATCTAGGGATAAGATGGAATTTGCACCACATTTTAGCTATGTAAGGCTAGCAAACCATCTGAACGTCCTAGTGGCTCATACCATAGTCCATCCTTGCCATACTATCTTTGCCAGAGGCCTCCTGAGAACACTCTCTGGGTTTACACCTCCAGTCAGGAGTAGGAACCCAGCTTCAGTGACTGTCCTAACTACTAGTGGGAGGGAAAATGTGCTTTGCTTAGGGTAAAACTGTATTTCTCCTTGCACTGCACCAACATTTGCAAGGTCAGATTTGTCTATTAAGCAAATAGCCTATGTCTGTGAGATTACACAAGGAGAGAAGCTGTTAACTCTTCAACTTGCTAACAAACTATATCACGACTTAGCTCATGCCTAATTGCAATATGGGCATTTGCAGCAATGACAGGCATGTGGAAAACTCCAAAGGAAAGGTGGCCCTGACAGATATCCGTGCATACAGCCTCTTTCCCTCACTGTCTCCTCCCACTCAGCTACCTACTGTGGTGTAACTTTTGAAATGGCACCATATGCTCAAGGATACAACCTCGCATATATTCTCAGAAACAACAACATCTGGAAGAGTGAAGTTTACTGAGCTTGTATGGTATGACTTTGACAGCTCTGTGATAGTGACAACCATGTGAGTTGTCTCCAATCCAGTTCCCTCGCAGTCCTTTCATTTTCATACTCTGGTCAAATTATAAAAGCAAAAGTTCTTCCTTCTCCATCATTCTTCCTAGGCAAAAGGTTACAGTAAAACCATATCTTCTAATTATTTAGTGCACAAAGCAGGTCTATACAGCCTGTCTCTTCTTTATCTGAGATTTCAGATGTTGCCATTTTGCTGCTCAGTTGAAAAAAAAGTTTGTCTCTATGAGCCTTTGGAAATCTGTCCAGGGCATGTCGGACCAGTGTGTTTGTGCTGCATCATGCAGACATAAGTATTTCTGTTCTTTCTCAGACAAAATTCTAGAAGTGCCAGGCAGGGAAGTTCCAAATTGAAGTGTACCCTCAGCTTGGTACCAAGCTCCACCAAGAGCAGTGGAGCTCCTGAAGATCCCATGCAAAGGATTATCTACTGGTTCAGTATCTTTTTGTCCATCATCTATTGAGCTGGTCCAACTACAAGTCTTATTTCTCTGTACTGCTCTAAAGAAGATACACCTGATATTTTGCTATAGCGATTCTAATCTGCCAAAGTAGGCCTTTCTTGAAGAACAGTACACTAAACAAGGGCTTCCAGTCTTTCAGAATAATTTGGAAATGGTGTCAGTCAAAGGTAATCTTTAGGGACTTTTGCAGGGATAATGAGAAGATTGACACTCCCCGGTATCAATTCTTCTGGGTCACCACAGCCCTTCCTGACAACCCTCCAGCCCACAACTTGTCTGAGAGCAGAACCAAGATTTTTGAGATAGGTATGCTATACGTGTGACATCTGAGTACAAATGCAGTTCAGTTGATTCACTACTAGTATGGGTGCCTGACAAAAAGAAATGAATCTTAGCGTGACTCCACATGAGTGGTGTTGACACATTCAATTGTCTGTGCTTCGTTTGCTGCAAAACAGTAGCTATTTTAGAAAAGCATTTGATGAGTTTAGCATACACAAAGAGTAGACAGATTTAAAAGACATCTTACTGGAACATTCTATTTTTGAAATTTCACTTTGACAAAACTGCCTCATTAAGGACTTGGATATGAAAAGCAGGAAAATGCTTTTGGATCTCATGTAAACTAAATTCAGAATTCTGATGAGCTGAATCAGTTCTTTCCATACATTATTTTCCTCTATCTGTATTTCCCCTTGTTTCCGTGTAAGAGATGAAATAAAACTTTAAGAAATCTTGGTCTTGATTAATAAGCAAGACAACTCCAAACAGTATGAAATAAGGCAGAAAGAGGAAAGAGAAGGTAAGTATTTTGACCCCACAATTAAATTTTAGTATCTCAGAATGAATTACCCACAAATCATCATCACATACTGTGGTGAAAAGTGAAAAAATGACTACTTGCTTCTGCAGGAAACCTTGTTATGTTGTTTGCTTGACTTAATAGAAGCATTAAACGTAGATTCTCTAAAGAGGAGGAGGATACTGTATGGAGAAGGGCAGCCACATCCTCCTGCCAGCTTCACTGAAGGCAAATTGTCAAACATTGAAGAACATTGTGTTTCAGCTCTGAACTACATGCTAGTGGATTTCAAAGGGTTTCTCAGCATTCAAACATAGGCAACTACAGAACAAAATAAGATTCAGGCAAAAAACAAGTAGCCATGCCTTCCCCAGAAATTTTTTTTGTTGTGATGTATACACTATGCCTATAAAACTAGTAGTGTGTACTGTCTTTGATGCCTAGCCAGTGATGGTGTGAAAAGGTATGGTCTCTCTTCATTACTATGACTTTGCTTAGTTTTCTGCTCCTCAAGAATAAAATCGGTAGCTTATTTGCTCTTTCTGCTTATACATCTTTGCATCGTAGATCAGTAAATGAGGCTTGCCACCTGTGCACATAGAAGACTACCAGATGACCCAAATGACATGGCATGTTTCAGAGCCATTGTATGCAGTCATAATAAATTCAAAAAGTTTTTAATACACAGTTCTTGTGTATTATTAGGGCTTTGTATTTTTGATTTAGAGAAGGCTAAAATTTGTTGGATACACTTTCTAGTAACTTATTTAGTCTTGCTCCAGAATTCTTTGTTACCTCAGCTTCGTCTCAGATACTTCTTTAACTCCCAATATAGTCAGGCTGTTGGTATGAAAAATCTACCTCTTCCACAGTTAATCAATGTTCAAGCAGAAAAATACATAGAAGAACAAGCTTTCCAGTCACAGACCTTTCTTTATGTCTTTTCATTTTCTTGACACTCTTTAGACCTGTATAGGCTTAACTTCCATCTGTCCTTCTGCACTGCCTATTTAAAGTGCTAGTGTAATAGCTATTGCCTTAGTACCCAAGTATATCACAATCAATTTATTTATTTGACAAAGTCTGAAAGATAAGCCACTATTACTCTGGTTTTAGAGGGAGAGGTGTAACAGAGCTACTGGCTGCATTACAACTGACTTGCTGATGGATGTTGTGGTATTATGGTTTCTTGATTAAGGACCTGTCACAGTCTCCTTGGCTCCTGCTGAAGCAGCATATAGGCGCACGCTTGGGCCTCACCTCAATAGAAAGACAAACCTGGACAGGGTATTCAGCCGGGACCTGAAAGTTCAAAAGTGCTTCAGATCTCTGGTTACATACTGGCCTGAAATCTGGATTTAAATCTACACCTCTGAGTATGCTAAACAGCAAGCTGTCAGCTATTATGGATAGGTTAAGGCTTTCAAGTGACTCTTGTTTACAGGGTTTGTACTTTGAGTAAATAAATAATTATTCTTAAGCCAGAGGGGGAATACCCAAGTGTGACTGACTACTCATGATATTAAGAAACTCACTTGGGAAAAGGGACACCCGGGAGACTGGAAGGCTTCCAAGTAAGAGAATCACACTCATGACATAAAATAATTTCTTTTTCTTTCTCTCCCACTTAACTGAAATCCTTCTTTTCCCTTTTTACTACACCTGTCAATACTGAAGTTTTAAGTCCAACCTATATAAATAAATTTACTCACATTACATCTTATTGTCATTAATGAAGACAGTTAAATAAATGAAGTTAAGCATTCTCACAGAATCAATCCCATCTAAAAGAAAAAGATTTTTTTGTTTTCTGGCTAAACAGAAAAGGTTTTAATAGATTATTGGACCAGTGCAGAAGTTTCTGGGCAAAATAAGAAATAGTAAAAGTTATTTTGTACTGAACATTCAGTTCAGCCCCAAATGAGATATTATTTCTCTCTTTGATTTTAATTTAGGTCTTATTTGTTTGACATTCATTAAACCATACTGGCAATTTCCAAAGAAAAAAATTATGCTCAAAAGAAAAATTAAAATGTCATTTGAAAAAGTGTTTCAGGTCCTAGTGTTGCTCCACCTAAGAAAGTGGATTTAAAGTTGCAGGTGCATCACTGCATCATCCTACTCCACTCTTCTCACCCCTCACACCATCTCTCCACATCTGATCCTTACTCCTCTCTGGCACTGCACCCATCAGACTCCTCCATCAGCCAATGCATTTCATTCCTATGGCAGAAGTATGCGTAGGATTTTAATACGGTCTGGCAGGAAACTCTCTCACAGATGGGTCTGGGAAGTGCCAGAGACAGCACAGCAATTAGTGTGAATGGGAGGCAAGGGTCAGCAGAAACTTGGAAAGGTGGGAAAGGACCTTCCTCTCTGGTCTGTTTTATTGGCTTGCCACGCCTCATGGAATATCATTCCAAAAGAGACCAATTCTGTAAAAAAGGTGGTATTCCTGACTGCACCAACAGTTTGCATGGTCAAACTCTTGTTGCTTTGGTCTCCCCTGAGCCTCCTTTTCTCCAGGCTAAACAAGCCCAGTTCCCTCAGCTGCTCCTCATAAGACATGTGCTCCAGACCCCTCACCAGTTTCATTGCCCTTCTTTGCACACGCTCCAGCTCCTCCATGTCCTTTCTTGTGGTGAGGGGCCCAAAACTGAACACAGTACTCAAGATGTGGCCTCACCAGTGCCGAGTACAGGGGTAAAATCACCTCCCTGGTCCTACTGGCTACACTATTCCTGATACAGGCCAGGATACTGTTGGCCTTCTTGGCCACCTGGGCACACTGCTGGCTCATGTTCAGCTGGCTATCAATCAACACCCCCAGGTCCCTCTCTGCTGAGCAGCTTTCCAGCCACTCCTCCCCAAGCTTGTAGCATTGGTGGGGGTTGCTGTGGCCAAAGTGTAAGACCCTGCATTTGGCCTTATTGAAACTCATAACAGTTTGCCTTGGCCCATCAATCTACTCTGTCTAAATCCCTCTGCAGGGCCTCCCCACCCTCAGGCAGATCAACACTTCCACCCAGCTTGGTGTCATCTGCAAGTTAACTGAGGGTGCACTCAATCCCCTCATCCAGATCATTGATAAAGATATTAAACAAGACTAGACCCAGTATTGAGCCCTGGGGGACACCACTCCTGACCAGCCGCCAAATGGAATTAACTCCATTCACCACCACTCTCTGGGCCCGGCCTTCCAGCCAGTTTTTTTATAAAGTGTATGNTTTATCCAGCAAAGTGTATGCCCATCCAAGCCACGAGCAGCCAGTTTCTCCAGGAGAATGCTGTGGGAAAAAGTGTCAAAGGCTTTACTAATGTCCAGATAAACAACATCTACAGCTTTTCCCTCATCCACGAAGCGGGTGACCATGTTGTAGAAGGAGATCAGGTTAGTCAAGCAGGACCTGCCTTTCATAAACCCATGCTGACTGGGCCGGATCATCCAGTTGTCCTGTGCATACTGCATGATGGTACTCAGGATGATCTGTTCCATAACCTCCCCCAGCACAAAGTCAAACTGACAGGCCTGTAGTTTCCCAGATCCTCCTTCCAGCCCCTCTTGTAGATGGGTGTAACATTGGCTAGTTAAATCTGCTGGGACCTCCCCAGTCAGCCAGGACTGTTGGAAAATGATGGAAAGTGGCTTGGTGAGCACCTCCACCAGCTCTCTCAGAACTCTTGGGTGGATTCCATCTGGTCCCATAGACTTGTGTCTGTCTATGTGCTGCAGCAGGTCACTGACCATTTCTTCCTGGACTGTGGGGGGATCATCCTGCTCCCAGTCTCTATCTTCTAGCTCAGGGGGTTGGATCCTCAGAGTGCAACTGGTTCTATTACTAAAGACTGAAGCAAAGAAGGCATTAAGCACCTCAGCCTTTTCCTCATCCATAGTCACCATGTTCCCCCTTGCATCTAATAAAGGATGAATGCTCTCCCTGGCCCTTCTTTTGCTGCTAATGTATCTATAAAAACATTTCTTGTTGTCCTTTACAGCAGAAACCAGATTAATTTCCAGCTGGGCTTTGGACTTTCTAATTTTCTCCCTGCATAGCCTCATGGCATCTTTGTAGTCATCGCGTGTGGGCTGCCCTTTCTTCCAAAGGCCATAGACTCTCCTTTTTTCCCTGAGCTGCAGCCAAAGCTCTCTGTTCAGCCAGGCCGCTTGTCTTTGCCGACGGCATGACTTANTAAGACTTCCTTCTTAAAGAGTGTTCAGCCTTCCTGTACTCCTACGCCCTTCATGATGGCCTCCCAAGGGAGTCTGTCAATCAGTCTCCTAAACCAGTCAAAGTCTGCCCTTCAGAAGTCCAAGGTGGCAGTTCTGCTGCCCCCCCTCCTTACCTCTCTAAGAATGGAGAAAATAATTTCATGATCGCTGTGCCCTAGTCAATCTCCCACCATCACATCACCCACTAGTCCTTCTCTGTTCACAAAGAGCAGGTCCAGCAGGGCACCTTCCCTGGTGGGTTCACTCACCAGCTGAGTAAGGAAGTTGTCCTCAACATGCTCTAGGAACCTCCGTGACTGTTCCCTCTCTGCTGTGCTGTATTTCCAGCAGACATCTGGGAAGTCGAAGTCCCCTACAAGAACAAGGGCAAGCGATTGCGAGACTTCTCCCAGCTGCTTGTAGAAAATTTCATCTACCTCTCTGTCCTGATTGGGTGGTCTATAACAGACCCCAACCACAACATCAGCCTTGTCTGTCTTCCCTCTGATTCTGAGCTATAGACACTCAACCATATCACCGCTATGACTAAGTTCTAAACATTCATAACAGTCCCTGACATACAGGGCCACCCCACCACCTACCCTTCCTCATCTATCCCTTCTGAAGAGCTTGTAGCCGTTGATTGCGGCACTCCAGCCGCACGAGGTGTCCCACCACGTTTCTGTGATGGCTACTATATCACAGTTTTCCTGGTGCACCATGGCTTCTAGCTCCTCCTGTTTGTTGCCCATGCTACGTGCATTAGTATAGATGCACTTCCGTTGGGCTAATGTTCCCAACACTTCTTTGTGGGTAGAAGCTCTAGTTCCTACCTGACTGCTCTCAGGCTTTACCATGGTTTCTAACCCATCAATAACCCTTCTGTCTTTACTGTCCCATGTATCTCCAGCCCCTACCTCCAACTGAAACATGTTGCATCAAGAAGGAAAGTAGTTTTGGCAGAAAATAAACGCCCTTGCATTCTAACACTCCTCACCGAGGTGGGAGGCTAGGTGCGGCTAGGTTTAAATTCTGAGTGATGCCCAATTCACCACTACCAGTCCAAGAGTATTTAATACACATTAAACTGTTATGGTTCTGGATACACTAATAGCAGACTGCACCTTCAGCCCAGTTGTGCTCATGAACTAACACAGCCTCGCTTCGGTCGCGTTCAATGAGAAAACCCAAACGACTAGCTGCCTACACAGTGCAGTTTATTTAAACAACAGACACACAAGTTCTTTTGGATTGCCGGTGATAGTGACTGTCTGCAAAGCACATGTGAATACTAAAGATGCTAGCAATATAGCTCAGTTACAAATGCGCCAAGTTATAAAACCACTCTATATAAAAATTTCCCAGGGAAGCACTTGGTATAGCCAAGTGTTTGAATCTTACCCACAAGTGTCCTTATGGGGGGGAAGAAAGGGTCAGCCCGTCGACCGGTCCCAGAAGTCCATGATGGTGTCTTCACTCACATCCCCCTTTTCTTGGGCTATTTTTATACTATTTTTTTATCTTCAAGGTGGAGTTTGAGTGACTCTAGTCATAAATACCTTCATTATGATTGGTGTAAAGTTTTCTCGCCTCACATTTAAAGGTGTAGTTTACAAAAAATTCAGGGCACAGACTCAAGGAGGAGTGGTTGCACCTTGGAGGCGGGTATCCTTTGGGATGGAGGTGTGTTTTGGTATTATAACAACATTATGACGAGCAAAGTTCACTAAAGGATAGCATTTCATCCAAAAAAATGACAGATCCTTGGCTCAGGCTAACAAGTAGGCAGTTTATCAGTTCTGTGCGACCTTCACAGGCTCCATTTGGTCCCCAAGTTCCCAGTTTATCACAGAGTTTTAGCCACGGTGTCTCCACTCTGCTCCATCCTTCACACTGTTTTTCTTCTGTGGTCCCATGTTTGCTGGATTATCACAGGGTTTGGCCTTGGAGTCTCCACCCCACTCCACTCCCCATGTTGCTTTGAAAGCAATATTTTACATGGAATCACAGATGTAGCGGATTCTTCGCATACCAGCTGCGGCTGTATTTTACCCTAGAAGCCTTTCGATTTTATACCTTTCCTTAATGTGTGACCAAAGCTGTATTATTGATCATTTTTAGTAATCATTCCACACATGCTCCCCTTGGGCTTATTTCTAGCAGGCCCAGTTACATCCCCTTCCCCCTTCCAATCTAGTTTAAAGCTCTTTCAATGAGCCCTCCTAATTCTTGCCCCAAGATCCTTCTCCCCTTCTTCCCCATCTGTTGCCAGTAGGCCTGGTGCCTTACAGACATTCCTGTGATCAAAAAAAACAGAACTCCACTGCTGGCACCAGGCTCTGAGCCATGTGTTAATCAGTTCTATCTTCCTGTTCCTTTCTCTCCTTACCCCTGAAAGGACTGAGGAAAAAACTACCTGTGCACCAGCACCTTCAACCAGCCCTGAAATCCTTTTTAATTGCCTTACGACTTCTGTCCACAACCTTATCACTTCCAAGTTGCAGAACCAGTAGCGGGTAATAATCAGTGCACCGTACCAGACCATGGAGTTTCCTGTTGATGTCCCTGACACGGGCTCCAGGGAGGCAGTAGACCTCCCTGTGGGATGGATCTGGTTGGCACATGGGGCCCTCTGTTCCCCTTAGAAGGGAATCACCTACAACAATTACCCTCTTTTTCCAACAGTAGAAGTCGTAATGCATAGGGCTTCCTCTTTGTTATTCACCTGCCCCTCAACTTCCAGAGCCTCACACCTGGTGTGTAAAGGCAACTGGGAAGGTGAGGGAGGCTGGGGAGGGTGTCACCTGCCTCCCTGAGCAGGGACCTGTTGCCATTCCTCCCCATCTCTTAGGTCCCCTCCTTCTGCCTGAGGGGAAGAGATCCTCTGCCACTCTGCCTCAGGCTGTGGCTCCACCAATCCATCCCTCTCTCACACTCCCTGATAGTACTTAACCTTTCCACCTCCTCCTTCAGGCCTGCCACCATGCTGAGCAGACCATTCCCCTGCTCACAGCGCACACAGGCACTGCCTTTGCTGCCCTCCAGTCGGAAGGACGGGCTCAGGCACTCCCTGCAGAGACCCGCACGGCCACAGGTCCGTGTGGGAGCTGTGTCTGGGTCACAACACACCTTCCGGCAGCAGCTTTGGGCCGAGCGGTAACCGCGGTCGGGCCCTCCTCTGGGTGGGCAGTGACCACTGCTTTGCCTCCGGAAACAGGCGGGGACCAGTTACTGCCCATCGCTCTCACCCATCGGGCCGGCGCCGCTCTCAGCCCCTGCGCAGCAGACGCCCGTGTGCCGCTCCTCCTCCACGCGCTCTCCTGAGGGCTCCCGCGTAACCCGGCCGGGCCCTTCTCCCGCCTTCCAGAAACTTCAAGAATCGCCGAAGAGCACCTTTTGGTGGCGCTGCCGCCGCCGTTCCCTTCCCCAGCATGGACTTACCCGCGCGGGAGCTGCTCCCCTCGGCCAGTGAGCGCTGGCGCGTTTGCAGCTCGATTCCATATGTATCCAGTGGTTAACTGCTGTTAACGGTTGTTAACTTGATTTCTTCATATTCAAACACATAATTTTTTCAATGCATACCTTATAAGTAGGCAATACATTGATACTGAGAGCACCTTTCTGAATAGTTTACTACATTGTCTGTCCGAAATCAAAGAAACTGAAGTGTCATTATCAGTTTCCATTTTGGCTAAAAATAGTTAATCGGGACATTTACCTGCTATCAAAATAAAGCATTTTCTTATTTCTCAACAGCAGAAAGCTCACTCTGTCCTACAGCTTTGGTCCTGCAATTTCAAAATGCGCACTCTGTAGCAGTGTGGGCGGCTTCTGCCGGGTCACTTCCTCTCTGAGGACACTATGAGCATCCCAACACCCATCAATCTAGCAGGTTAGTCTCCTACAGCAAGAAATCTTCTTCACTTTATTTCCATCTTGGACACGGACCTTCTTATTCCCTACAAGAGCTCTGCAGGGGCTCTGCTTAATGAGTTGGACATTGTTTCTAAACTGTTGCACGTTTTGAATTGTCACCCAAAAAAAAAAAGAAAACATTCACAGATTCTCATTCACATGGCATTGCGTCTTTTATGTTCGCGGCTTACGACACAAGATCTTGGAGGTCCTAAATTTGGATATCACGAACAAATGTGTCACACTGTTTGACAACTACTTAGGAAGCACTTTTTTATCTAGGTGCCCTTTCGAAGTCTGTCACAGCTGGCAAATAAACTTCCTGTGGCAGCATGGGATCCCTTTACTTTCGTTGCTGTTCTTAGACTATACTCAGATTTGAAGTGTCATTAATTTCAAGGGTGACATTACCTTGAGCAGTAACCCCGATGTTTTCTCCCAACTATAACAAAAATACTGTCTTTTTAATATAACATCAGTTTTATGAAATTTGAAATACTATGTTGAGGGCTCAAATCTCATTTTCAGTTAGAACAGTGTCTCTGTCTGTATGTAGACATGGCTAAAAGCATGAGTGTCTATGTGCATGTGCTTGTAGTCCACACTTGATGATCTTAAAGGTCTTTTCCAGCCATAAGGATTCCACGATTATTTTTTTTTTCATTTCTGTTATTGCCTATTATACAAATAGTGAATCTGAGGAGTCAGGAGCTGTAGTCAAAATTTCCACTGTTACCAATTGTGATGCAAGCTTATCACCCTGAAACATAAGCAACTTTATGAGATGCTGAGCATCTGCCTATCAAATGTGTAAATGCATGTTTGGCTTAGAAACTGTGAGTAGCCCAAGATGACATAATATTTTAGAGCAGGAAGCAGGATAAGCATTCTGATCTTTTGATGTCCATGTTTTGTTTCTGCCATTTACACAATACTATCTGTTTTAGTTTAACAGATAATCCCTAGCTACATTTAGTACAGAATTTTCCAGGTCTTTAGCTGAGATGTATTGATTTCTCTTTGTAGATTAGTTGAGCAGTGATTTTTCAGGGAACCAGCTGGAAAACTTACTGCAGATACATTAGAATTTCATCCTTTCCACCCATCCTTTCCACCAGTAAGTAAAGCCCGTTGACCTACAGCTCTGAAATCAGTATTTAAATATAGCCCAGTTGTACATATTTGTTTTACTTAGGGTTGCACCTCACTATTTGAAAATACACTTTTCTTAAGTGTGACCTGAGTTTAATTCTTTCTTGTATTTAGTTTTGGAAGAGATTGTTCAGTGTTCATTTTCTGTACATGTATTTCAGGAGAATATCTTCATACCTCTGAAAGTCCTTTTCTGTCTCCAGTGGTCAGGCTGCAGTATAACTTAAAAGCTGCTAAGTATAGAAAAATATCTGTTTAGTAGGTGAGACCTCTGAAGGGTTTTCAGTTTAGCTTTGTAGAAGCAAACTGACATTTGTTGTTGTTGTTGTTTTGGGGTGGGGGTTTTTTTTGTTTGTTTGTTTTCCTCTTAGTGTTACAGTGCTAGGAATAAGGGAGGTAGCCTTTGAGGTAGAAAACCCCCCTGGTATTTCCTCTCTGTATCATTAGTTTTATAAATAAGATCCCAGTAGAGATGCTCACATAAGACACCCTCTAAATATACTCCATGTACTGATACAAAGTGTAACTAATACTAGAATTCAAGTGAAGTTTTATAAGATGCTGTTTTATCTGACACAACAGGTCCTGGTGAGGGCAAATGCTGTATGGGGGATCTTGAGTTTCAGCCGTTATTAAACTTTGGAGATATTGATGTTTTTTTGTCATCAACTTGTGTTAAATTTATACAATGCTGTTCTTGATTGTGGAATTGATTTTCGTAAGGACAGGTTGAAATTTGCAACAGTTTGGAAGTACTTTTGTGCCCTCCGTTGCCTAGGGCTCTTAGGCGAGCTCTAAGTCTTGGTAGATACTGTCAGTGATCCTGTGGCACAGTGTGGAGTAGAGCATACTGCCTTAGGCTGTGTGGCAGTACTGCAGCAAAGCTGCCTGATTACACCAATAACTCACTCATAGTCAAGAGTATTTAAAATAACATTTTCTTTTTCATGTCTGATAAATTTCACTGGCATCCAATTGAGCATATGGCCAAAGTGGATGATCCTGCTTCTTTCACCTATCACAGCTGTGTCTCCTCATCCCCTCTCTTACATTGACTCTTGCAACTGCGTGTCCACAGGGAGCATTAAAGTCACCAACCTGCACCAACAGAGTAGTCACATTTTTCTTTTGGTCGTTCAATATTCTGTTGTATCAGTGAGTTGATCTAATTCATGACTGCCGTCATTAGGAAATGTGTGGACAGAAAGAAAGAAAAAGGTGTTGGGAGGGGAGGAAGAACAGGCTTGTTGCCTTCATTGGCAGCATAGTGTGAAACTTTACCTCTAAGTAAACCTTGTGACAGTGGTGTTATTTTTAAACTAAGGACTGTGAGAGAATTATTGCTGTAATGTGAAACTGCACTCTTGCTGTGTCCTGCCAAGCATACAGTTCCTATGATCCTTTTTGGTTTAATTCCTTTCTCTCCTAAGTGTCCACTTTTCCTTTTGTTGTGGGACTTCTAATTTACTTCTGTTACAACTTCCAAGCTTTAACTCCCTTTTAACTCCACAGACCCTGTAAATGGAGGGTCTTTGCAAGCACTTGGCCTCCTTACTCTCCCTTAATTCAAATTCTAAAATGAGATTCTTTACACCTTTGAGCAGAACAGTCACCATCTGCCTTCCTAAATCAGTAAAGCTCACTTCAGTGAACTAGAAATCTGTACTCCACTATTCTGACTCTTGGAACCACAGAATGGTTGAAGTTGGAAGGGATTTGTCCTGTCCATTGCAGGGGGGTTAAAACTAGATGATCTTTAAGGTCCCTACCAACCCAAACCATTCTATGATCCTATGATCTCTGGAGATATCTGGTCCAGCTTCCCTGCTCAAAGCAAGGTCACCTAGGGCAGGTTGCTCAGGGATGTGTCCAGTTGGGCTTTGTATATCTCCAAGGATGGAGATTCCATAGCCTCCCTGGGAAACCTCTTCCAGTGCTCAGTCACCCTCACAGTAAAACATATTTTTTTCTTATGTTTAATCGTCCTGCACTTCAATTTGTGTCCATTGCTTCTTGTCCTTTCACTGGGTACCACTGAGAAGAGTCTGGCTTTGTCTTCTTAACAATATCCCATCTCCCCTATATGAGAGATGCTCCAGTCCTTCAGTGATCTTCATGGCCCTGCGCTGGACTCTCTCCACTATGTCCATGTCTCTCTTGTACAGAGGAGCCCAGAACTGGAACACAACACTCCAGGTATGTCTCACCAGTGCTGAGCAGAGGCAAAGGATCACCTCTCTTGGCCTGCTGGTGATGCTCAGCCTGGTGCAGTCCAGGATGCTGTTGCCCTTCTGTGCTGCAAGGTTGTATTGCTGACTGTGTTCATCTACATGTGCCTCAGGTCTCCCAGGGGTTTTTCTGCTGAGCTGCTTTCTAGCCACTCATCTTCTCCCAGCCTGTCCTGGTGCCTGGGGTTAGCTGAAAGCCCCAGGCAAGTTTTTATTTTAGAGATTAGGTCAAATATTTAACAATTAAGTTAAGGGCTTTTTCCTTCTTGTTCTTTGTGTCATCAAAATAGAATTACAGGCAGGATGGTGATACTCTGGAGGCAAATGCATACTTCTATAAATACTCAAAAGTTACACTGAAAAGCAGACTAATGGCAGCAGTTAGCTGTTCTGTGTCTCAGAATTTAGCCATTTTTGAAAAAATTATTCACTAAATGCGTTTTGGAATATATTATATGTAAGTTCTAGAGGCTTTTTAGGCAAGAATGTTTTCTGCCTAATAAACTATTCAATAGCACTTTGTATTTCTTCAGCTGGCAAATAGATATAAATATGCTTGGTCTCAGAGGGAAAGCCTGTCTGATATGTATACGCTGTAGAGGATCAGGAACACTTTCATGAATAATCCAACTGATCTCAACACAGCAATTCATATAAATAAATGCTATTCAGTTTTAGGGAAGACTGTCGAGCAGCAGAGATGGCAACCATGGTTGTTTCATCACAAATCTTGTGATGTTTGATATTTTATTAGATTCCCTTCTCCTGGAAACAGAATCTCAGTTTTACTTCCAGCATTCTTGGCTGCGAAAAAAAAATGAAAACTTGAAATGACATTTTGAAAACATAACCAAAAGACAAAACCAGCTTCATTTTTCCTTCAAGGTGTCTAAGTGGAACTGTTTCTCAGATCTTGATTTCTCAGCTTTGAAATATTCAGGCTGGTACTACTGGAATCAGACTGAAATGTTACCGCTGCCCAGTTCTGTAGGACGATCCACAATGGCACTCTGTGGCCAAATTCCCTGATTCCAGCCAGCACCACAGGAGTGCTTTAACTGTCGTGATGTATAATATCTTCCATGTGTTAGGCCCGGGCACACCAGTCTCAGCACTCTTGTATCCCACCTCTGAGAGCATCCTTGTGTTGTATTCCAAGAGCTAGTCTGTTGGTCAGCAAACCCAGAGGAATGGGTGCCATGCTCAATACTGTCCTACTATTTCCTTTGCTGGGATGTTACCACCTTCTTCTTCTGGATATGCTTATGGCAGGATCGGAGTGTGGCATTCTCATCTCCCCATGGAGATGAGTGTGCTTTAGAGAGCACACTTTTTGTAAGGTGACCTGCAACATGGGTATCTATGAACAGAGGTTGTTATCACACCTTACCAGAGAAACTCTTGGAGTGAGCAAGCAAAACTGTGTTATAAACCTAAAAGAAACAAATAACAGGGCCAGTACCTCCAGTGAGGGAAGTGGGATGGCAGGAAGCACTCCCAAGGAGGGTGCTGGGTTCCTCACCTTGGGTTTATTCTAGAGTTAAGGTAAAGTTAAGCTTATGGCTCTGAGAACAAGAAATGGGACACATATGGCCAATAAGAAGGGGCTTCAATAGAAGCTGCCAAAGACAGACAAGGATTTCTGCTGGAGTTCTTCCCTGAGCAGACCTTAGCCGGGGTGCTCCTACTGTCCTGTGGTGTAAATCTCAGTCTGGGGATGGAGGTAGGGTTGGGATTAGAGTAATCTGAGAGACAGAGTAAGAATGGAGCTCAATGGGGATTGCACAGCTGTTTGAGGGGAGTTCTCCCTGCAGCATGAGCTGGCTTGGGTACCTGGCAGAGTAACCGGTCTTGGGCTCAGTGTACATTAACAGTCAAGATTCAGATTATGGCTCTGTTGAAGGCAAATCTAAGACATGCAGTAAGACTGGTGTTCAGAAGAGGTTGCCAGCATAATTTAAAGTAAGGTTGAAAGCAAAATAAACTTATTGTTTCTTAAAGTTGCATTTAGCATTTTCACAAGACTGTTGGTTGGCAGATCTTTTATTTTTGCATTTTCTTCCATGCTTTGCATTACATATTCATACATGATAGTGCAAAACTTTTTTTTTTTTTTTTCCAGTCGAGAAACTCACATGAGTCACAGTTCTGATAGATCTCAAAGGACCTAGGCTGTGCTGGCTGAGAGACTAAATCCATCTTGCTTTTCTCAGATGGGTAAAAGAAATTCCACATCATCAATTAATTCTTCTTTTTTATGCCAAGTCTTAAAGAGTTGTGTGAACTTTAGTTACAGAGGCTTCACCTACCCCTAAGTGGTAGGTACGGCTGATAAAACTATTGAAGGAAAATGAGGCAGAATTTTTCATAGAAATTTTGGAATGTTAGCATTCTCTGGTCATCTCAACTGTAGGCAAGCTGTATTCATTTAATTTTACAGTTGAGGAAACTAGGATGGGAAAGATCAAGTGACTTATTCAAGGACATAGTAATAAAGAACTTTGGAACCGGCTGAATATGCTCAAAACTCTTCTGTTTCATTTTCTTGCCTATAGACTGTTTCTACAAACAATAGAAATATTCCACATTTATTTAAAAAAATGTTTTTTAGATATGCCCTATAGTCTTAAAAGAAGATGGGGCTTCCCAAATCAGAGCTTGAATTGAATGGATTTGGGTAATGCAGGCAAATGACAAGATTGGTTATATGACCTACAAAGATACAGGATGTCCTTTCCCTCCAGTGTTATAACACAGGTTAGTTGTTTCTGACTATTTTTGCTCATCTCGAGAGCAGAGGGAAATGGTGGAACGGCTGCTTCTTTCCCTCATCCTTTCAAGCACAGCACAGCACTGCATAAGGAAGCAAGGGTACTTCCAAGCACTTTTATATTTTTATGAGAGGTTTCCTTTTCTAGGTATTCTAGTTCTTCTTCAGCAGACATATTCCCCTTCAGTTTTTCCTGGAGAATAATGCCTACTGGTTAAGATTTCAAAATTTTGGGTCTCCAAACTAATTAGACTAATGACATTTTAATTTTTTTCCCCAGAAGGTTATGGATCACGGAGAATTAGAAGTGAGGAAACAGACTAGATGCTTTGTGTATCCCAAAGGAGGAGATGGGGAGCCATGGAAAGATAAGAGGAGTTATGAGACGATTGCTCTCTAATGACAGAACCTGTGATCTGGTTGAAGGTAGGAAGAAAAGAACCAGAGGAGGAGGAGAGGATTAAGAATGAGTGAGAGCAAGGAAAGTAGTGAGGATAGTATAGAGATAGTATAGTCTGACAGTGAAAAGACTGAGCAAGAGTAAAAGACAGCTATATCACAACTGAAAACTGGAGTGAAGGGAGAGATGAAGAAGAGGTGAAAGAGGTGTAAGTGGAGAGTTCTGCTATCACCTTCTGGCCAGAACATAATGTAAAAGGGAAGCAGACAAAGGAAGAGGATTAAAATGTAGGAAAGATTTGAAATTGTAAAAAAGGCTACTATGGCTGAAGACACAGGAATCCTGTCAGAACAGCAATTTAAGCTTTGGCCTTGCAAGTTGTAAATAATATATATTGCTTCTGTGAGTGAAAGTATATTGTTTCCTGTTGATGGCATGATATGCTTCTACAGTTACTGCAGCAGTATATGAGCAGTAGTTTTATAAGTTATCCCTTCTCTTTTTTGTGCTCTACCTCTTTTTAACATTTACGATTTTACAGATGCAGGCATCCATTTGACATGGTAAAGGAAAAAGACAGACACAAGAATCCATACCTCACTGATTCCTTCAAGAATTTTGACGGATTTTTCTTTGTTAAGAAAAACCCTTGTTAGAACATTTTAGGTGGATGTGTATGGATGCTATTTAGCAATGATTAAACCATGTCTATCAGCTAAGAAAAGCCTCTTTAACTCATGTAGCTTAGGTCATTTTGCCTGTAATTTACAGACAGAAACAGATTATACTATCCATTTAGTGCTTTGTTTATCTTTAGAAGAGGAATTTGTAACAAGTTTCTGATATGGAGAGCTTTTTGCTGTACAAAGGAGTAAAGTCAGAGGGTGTTTGGCACTGGAAACTAATTTTGTTCTAAGGCACAAAGTCAAAATCACGGTAAGATGAGGAAGTCCCTAGCTTAGCAAGGCATATATACAGCATGCGCCTGGAGCCTGGATCAGAAGCAAGTAGTTATAAACATGGGTGATTTTTGATGAAAGAAATATTCTGAAACAGCTAGCAGTGTTCAACGTGGAGACTATTTAGAAAGTCGGAAAAGCCTTGTTCCCACACAGAGTGTCAGCTTTGATCTTTAATGATGTCCCCGTTTCACAGTTCTGTATTCAATAATCAGGAACCCGATCACTCAGACAGCCCCTAAACAGCGTATTTTCTCTACAAGCCATTGCAGAGATGAGGTTCCTACTCCCTCTAGTGCAGCAAATGCACATTCAGGCACTGTCTGACATCACTTTTAAAAAGGGCTCAGTGATCTAAAAGAAGTTAAGGAGAAACAATTTTTGTGGAAGAAGTGGAATTATTTTGTGTGTTGATTTACCAAGAATTCAGGCAAGTTGTCTTAAGAGCAACACTTTTAAATCGTCAAGTGATTTGACTGCTGTGGTCCTTAAAGATTCACACAGGCCTAAGAAGTGAGGCATTGTCCTGGCTAAAAGCCAGATCTGAATAGCGGTGAGGGGCTGGAAGTTAGAAGTTGTGTTTCTAGGGTGCCATAACTTGGGAATTACAAGTCAGATGTAGATTCCTTGATCTTCTGTATGAAAAGTAGATGAGAGACCAAAGATGCGGTGGCTGGAGTGGAGAGCTGCCTGCAGGTAGCCAACATGGATTTGGATTTTTAGGAGGAAGAAAAGGCAGTCTATGCCCAGCTTTAGCTCCTGTCTTTCACTTCCCTGTACCTGTGCTGGCATCACTTGCATATGTGGAGCTGGAGCACTTCTACATGCACATGAGTAGATCTGCTCTCCTAGTCCTTTCTGGAGCGTGCATGCCTGACTCAAGTGCCCACGAGTGTTCATTACATTAACAAAGCAGAGATCCTCGTTTCCTTCTAACATGCAGTAGGTGGTGAACAGACACCAGAAATGTTTCTCCCCTTCCCTTTGCCCTACCACTAGGCTAAGTGCTCATTCACTCCTTTTTACCGTCCTCTTTTCAGCAGAAGTCAAGCCAGGATTGTTAGGGAGTTTTCCTGGAAGATAGGAGCTGGTGGTTTGAATACCTGCAGGTTGCAAGGTATAAAACTTCTGCCTCTTGGGTGAGTGTTTTAGTCTACTAGATTAAATCTATAAAAATTGTGCACATTGTTACTGCTTTGACTGAAGACACTGAGTGGGCCAGTCCTCTGAATGCATGTGAAGCATGCTATAGGTGTACTATAGACTCCTTGGGGACATAAGTGATGCTCTGCCTGGTTTCTGGGCTGCAACAGGCTTAGATGAGAACTAGATGACTAGTTATTTGAGCTGGAGCAGTTCTGGGCATGCTGAAAAGCAGAACTACGGCCACCTAAGGAGTGTTCAAGATAAAAAGGAAGCACCCACGGAGCCAGTGCAGCTGCAGATCGTAGTTTCCAGCGTAGGCCGTGATTTCTCTGGGGATTTGTCTTTTAATTCTTCTTTATTATATTTTTATCTCCTAAAAATAACTTTTGCTTTCCAGATAAAAAATGCTTGCTCTTTTTATTTGATGTGAGAGATGGCTCTTGTACTTCACAAAGAGGTGAACTGCATCTTGATTCTGCAACACTAACTGCAATTAGCAGTTGAATACAATGCAATCAGTCCACTGAACTGGAACCAATTATATGTCACTGTGCAAAATTACTTGAAAGCTCTAGAACAGGAATCTTAAAAGAGCCTACTGACTGTTTCATGCAAAGCCGTTGTTTTTTGGCTAAGTTTTTCTGAAATTGCCAGCCCATTTTGCTTGCAAATAGTAGCACAAGATTTTAATGGAACATGTGGACTATATTTCTGCAGAAGCTTGACTACACTTACACTTTAGAGATTGGCACGTGTCACATGCCTGTGGGTAACTACCCGCATACCAAAAATTGCAGATCGAGGCCTCTTCTACAGAAATCTCAGAACACACTGGCTAAGGTCTCATGCTAATCATCCCTCCCTGAAACAATGAAAATAGCCATTATTGAAAGTAACTTGGGAGAAGGTCAGGCTGGTAATTTGAAACAGTTTCTAAAGGATGGTACAAGTACCCAGTAGTGGCTCTAAGTCCCCAATCCTTTCAGTTCTTTGAAGACCCTGCTCTATGTTAGTGCCACTACCAATACCTTCCCTTTCCATAGCACCTACGATCCTAAAGAAGCCCCAAAGGTGGTGGTATGACAGAGTGGGCTGCAGAACAGCCAAGAGATCACAAGGAAAACCATTTCCTCTCTTTATGTTCTGGTCATATGGTACATATGGACAAACATTCATATAGAAGAGTTATGTCAGAAAGAATTGATACCTCTGAACTGCCAGAAATACTTTGCATTTCAAATGAAATCAGTTTAATGTTATCAACATCTTTCATTTCCTTAAATTATTTCTTGTGCGCCTCTTTTCTTCAAATCAAATCTTTTTTTCTGCTTCCTGCCAAACTCCTGTTCCTGGCATCCGGTGGCTGGCCGTTGTGGACACAGAAGGGACAGACAGTTCTTGTTTTGCCATTAGCTGTGACCTTAAGGGTGATTACATTTTCTTTCCCTTCTAATTTTAAATTATCCCTTATCAGAGGGTTTCTATAATTTATATATCTAATCCCTTCTTAGAGATCTATTTCTGACTTCTTAGTATCATATAAGACATTTTAAACATATATTCTGTTGAATTCATGATCTCCTGCCAGTTTTCCGCAAAGATCACACATTATGTGTTAGCAATACAGGTGATGTAATTGTTACAAGATACTTCGTTGAATTGCTTTCTCCCCAGCTACTGCCAGTAAAAGGGACCCCACGGTCCCTTACAGTAAATATTATATTACCTGAGTCACCAGTTGTGTCACCTGTAAGGACATGCCCTGGAGGATGTGGGTGTATGGCCTGTGCATAGCACTTCACCGGGATTCACTACAAGGAAGGAGACAGAGTGAGATGGGCAATCCTAGCTCATCATCAGTGGCATGGCATATGGATAACAAAAAAAAATAAGGTTTTTTTTTCTTATATTTTTGGTTGGTGGTCATCATGGTCTAACTTGTGAAGAGAGAGAATATCTTTTATTAGATCATGTGAGATAGCTGGAAAAAACAGATAGGCTTTAGACCCCACAATTTAGTAATGACAAGCCCCTTTTTAGGAACCATTTCACAACTTTGGGAGCCAAACATTACCAAGTAAAACAATCTAGAAAATTAAATGAGACCTTCAGTTTAGCAGTCATGTTCCTTTCCACCTGCTTAGCCTCTCCCTGAGAATTCCTGATGTGTGCTCCAGGTCTTCTCCAACTGTGGGGCTGTCCACAGCAACAACACATCTTCAAGTTCTTAATTTCAGTTCTTAATAACTTCCATTTCAGTTTGTGGATTCAGGCTCTGGAAAACAAATGCAAATGAACTAGATGGTTGTACCTGGAGCCAGGCACCTGGACTGATTCGTCTCTCCAGATCTTTCTTAATTAGACATGAATATGTCAACTAAGCCAATGTCAAAGATGGTTCTCATCACTGTCAAGAAGAGTGGGAGCTGAGCAAAACAATTGCATGTGCAGGCAAATAGAATCATAGAATCATTTAGGTTGGAAAAAAGGCTTAAAATCATCGAGTCCAACCATCAACATAACACTGCCAAGTCCACCACTAAACCATGTCCCTGAGCACCACATCTACCTGTCTTTTAAATGCTTGCAGGAATGGCAACTCAAGCACTTCCCTGGGCAGCCTGTTCTGATGCTTAACAACCCTTTCAGTGGAGAAATTTTTCCTAATATCCAACCTAAACCTCCTCTGGTGCAACTTAAGCCCGTTTCCTCTCCTGTTGTCACTTGTTACTTGGGAAAAGAGACCAACACCCGCCTCGATAAGGTCTCCCCTGAGCCTCCTTTTCTCCAGGCTAAACAACCCCAGTTCCCACAGCCACTCCTTATAGGACTTGCTCTCTAGACACTTCACCATCTTCATTGCTCTTCTTTGGATATGCTCCAGCACCTCAATGTCTTTCTTGTAGTGAATAGAAATATTTAAGCAGATAAAGAGATTGTCCTGGTGTAAGCAGTCTGGTAGAAGGGGGAGGAGGGCTAGCTGCTGTCACAAGTTGCGAGTTTTTGTCTAGATCCTTTTTCTGATTTGACTAAGCCCAAAGTTGCATCTAGGTGATGAGAAGAACTGACAGGAGGAATTGTTCCTTTTTAGCAGGAGCGGATTTTTGCCAGGTTATAAAGCCTGCGTAGTCATGGCCTGAAGAGTCCGGTGCAAGGTGAGCTTAAATTAGAAATCGGTCTGTTCGGTCCTTAAATGCTTTCACTGACACTGCCATTAAAAAAAAAAAAAAAAAAAAAAAAAAAAAAAAAAAAAAAAAAAAAAAAGCTATCATTTTGGTAATCTTGGTAGCCTTTTTTAGATTATCACTATTTTTCCAGTAACTAGGTAGATGTTAGCAAGTCATTGAGTAGAAGCCCCTTAAACTTATCAGATGGAAGTTGTTTTGTTACTTTCTAAAAAAATGCCTTTTGTCAACTAAACAAAGCCCAGTACATATTCTGCATTTCTGTTTTCCAAGTTCATATGCCATCTAAGTGTTTAGCAGGGAAAGGAAGGCTGCTAGAATATCTGAATTCTTCATATGATAGGTGTCATCTGACTTAGTCAGTGACTTGGTCTAAATACACTATTTAGATGGTTTGTCTTGAGCTGGTCCCACCCCAGCACAACACAGGCAGTTACTCTGGGCTTTTCTTAAGATCCATTACATATTTTCTTCCTTGCCACTCTCATTTGGTTCATCTCTTTTTTTGACAAAGTCTGACAAAGTGTGACAATGGGTCATTCATTTTACTATGTCTGCATTAAGACTGTGGCCAGATGTATAAAATGAAAGGGATATTGTGCATCTACAATTTCCAGGTGTCCCCAGAAGCTGCAGGTACTTAACTTCTCAAAATCTGGGCAGTGATTCCTGTATTTTTGAGATTCAAAATTCTCTCTGAGTTTTTAACAAAACTAAATTCTGTTTTGCTGCCGTAAGACTCCACTGTGAAGAAGTGAGATCTGATAAAGCACTAGGAAGTTTTCCCTTTGTGTATAAATATTTATGTATGTAAATGGGTGTACGGTTAATTATAACTGACAAGAGGAGACTGACACGAGCTCAGATCCTCTGTCCCCACGGAGAGATACAACTTGCTTGTTGAAGTGTTGTGGCATATCTCATGGGCTGTGTACTGAATCATTGATTAAATGCCGCAGCATCTGGATAGATAAAATGCCAGTGACTACTGAAGACGGAGAAAGGAATGCGCACTGAATAAGAACACAGAGAGATCATCTGGTCTGTATTTCTTGATGTTTCATAAATTGGTCGAGAGCGCAATTGTTTGGTTTCCTTTTATATTTTACTAAAGACTGGACTGAAATCTCCTTTACTGAAGACTGCACAGGCTGTCTGGCTCACACATGCACACAGAGTAGAGTCCCTCATCCAGCAAAAAGTTAGAAAAGAATTTAATGCGAAGACAGGACAAGCTGCACTCGCAGGCATGAGGCAGTCTGAAAACAACCCCTGCAACTGACTGTTTCAGCATAGGCAGATTCCCTGAATCTGCTTACATATTTGGAAAAAGTTTACATATAGCTAATATTTTTGAATGAGGTTTGAATATTTGTTGTTTTCTGTTTTTTTTTCATTCCTTCTGTTACTTTTGTTAATGTGCATTTTGTTTGCAGGTAAGCTATTGTCTCTTCTGCCAGGTACATCAAAAGGAGAATTCCATTTTACTTCTGCTTTTACTTATGATGCTACCTGAAGGGAAAAGAAATGTTTAGATTAAATTGATTTAATTAAAAAAATATACCTATTTAATAACAACATGAGTAAATGTAAAAAGATGTGTAGCTGAAAAGGCAGAATACTTCTGCATGACATTTTTGGGACATGGAGGAGAGGTATTTCCTTTTAGTGCTTTGACTTGCTTTCCCAGCGTGGCATCACACACATTCCTTGAAATAGTAATGTTTTTAAGCATGCTACATTTTGGTTTCCTTTATTTTTGTCATTTCACGATGAAAAGCTGCATGATTTCTAATGTGACAGTATGAGAATAACATACCATCATCATTATACAAGTTTTCTGCAAGACATTCCTTTATTGGACTAAGGCTGCTACTGATGTTGGCATTTTTGGAATAACAACTGTGCCATGTGCTCTATTCCTGTTTTGGAGAGGAGTCTCAATAGTCTTTGAAACCCTGTTCAAGGAAATGCGGAGGAAAAAAAATCATACCAAAACATACGCTTGCATGAAGTTTATTCTGGAACTAAACCCATGAAACTGTTTTGAAATGCATTGTTCAACAAATGTACTCTGGGTGTGTGTAACGTAAGAGGATGTAAGGAACCTGGTAGGTGGTTTGCCTTAAGGCTTATCTTCTGTGTAGAAGCAGAGATGGCTACCAACCAAGTTCATGGCACTTTCCCCTCCCTTTCCCCATGGATTTTTCTGCTTATTATTTCTACATGTGGCAAAAGACAGACTCAGCAATGAATTTTCTGGAAAAAAAACCCCAAACAAACCAACACCCGCCCCCCCCCAAACCTAAAAGGCCTCATGCTACAAAGTCAGCTGTTGCTCTTACAGATCCAATGTTTTGCTTATACTGGGTTAATGCTCTACATGCTCTCAGGTACGAGAAAATTGGTACCTAAGTGCTGAAAAATCGCAGGAGTGCCTGATGGGAAAGAGAAAGGCATTACGTTGCAGTCGTTGTTCATACTTTGTGGCTGCCTTCTCCCATTTCTTTTTACTTTGAACCTTCTTTTCCTTCCTCAGCATTATAGTCATTAACTAGAAAGATGCGTTTTACAAATTTTCTCATGACACCTTTCCCTTTCTTTCTTTTCTTTCTTTCCAGCTTATTGGCAGGTATATTCCCTTATTGCAAAGGCAGTGTTAATAGGTTTTTCTTACTCCAGTAGGAGACCTATGTATACCAGCTTACACCTTCAGACTTTGCCAAAAACCTAATGGGTCTAGAGAGGCAGAGTAACTCTGGTATTACACTCCTGCAAAATTCACTCTTCATAAAGCCAAACGGGTGCTTTATGCTAAAAAAGATTTGCAAGGATGATGGAAGTGCAGCTGGCTTTGTAGAACCTACTCCAAATCTTTTCTTCTTGCAACCTATACCTCTCACTGCACACTTCATGTAAAATGGGATGTCAGTCATGTGCTGGGTTCAGAAGTTGCTAATACAAATTTCACCCTTGAACAACTTCTTTAGGTATGGTGATTTTTAAGGCAATCTCCCATTTGTGTTATTGCTGTTAATGGGGGATTTGCTGACATTCTTTAACTGCCACCTTCTCTTGTTGACCTTTTATAGTTGTGTCAGCCTTATTTCTTTGTACCCTCCCATGACGAGCCAATTGATGGCAAAAGCTTTTTCTTTTCTTTCTAGTCCTTGCCTTCATATTCTTCTGCATGTAACCTGTCTGCTTCTATTACACAGCTGTCTTCTAGAGCTTAGTCTCTTCTGCTGTCTTTAATGTGTAGCTATTTCCTATGACCTGCATCCCATTGCAACTTGGATATTATACCGTTGCATTACAGGGCTTTAATGAGTTCATAGAGCCACATTGTCTTGTGCCTAGTTTATTTAAATTGCAATCCATGAGAGGAGATGCACACAGGGCAGTTCATGTTTATTTTTCTGTTGAATTTGAAACCTCCATTTGCAATCTACATCATTGTTCCTTTTGTATACAACAGTCCTGCAGAAACTTATACACTGGTTATAGCCAAAAGGCCTTATCGATCTGATGCATTTTAGGAAGTTGCATTAAAATATTGTTATGGAAATTCAGAAATAATTTTCTAGTTTAGAAGACAGTGTGAAACTATTTCAAGCCCTTTGTTGTGGGTCAGCCTCAACTTCTAAATCTCACAAAACTGATTCTTCACTACCATGTACAAATCCTTCACTGGTCTTTATAGGTCCAGCTGTGAAATACATGTATGAGTGTTACTAACTAAATTTCCTAATAGGTTTAGGTGGTTTTTAGAACAGTTGCAAATTACCGCTTAAGATAAAAAGAGATAAAGACTTAGACCCATGGAGTAAAATCATGAAGATTGGGGTAATGGATAGACTTGACCTGTAGAAACCCAAAGTCAATACTGTTTTGACTGCAGATTCAGGATTGTAATATGTAACATAAGGAGAGGTGCTGCTGAAATTAACAACTAAAGCTTTATGAGACCCCAAGTCTCAAATAATGGAGAGTATTGCAAGTTAAGATTGAGGTTTATTATCAGAATATGGTCTATGACTTCTGCAGTAAGTAAGCATAGATGGGACAGAGGAGCATTGGCAAGCAAGCCTGGAGACAGCAGAACTTGATGGGCAGAACGCAGCAGCCATGAACTGAAGCACCGCAGGAGAAATGTGCAAGGAAGAGCGCTGGGCAGCACAGCTGTGAGGAGCCTCAGCACCCAGGACTGGAAGAGCAGAGGTTGCTGCAAGTTTAAGATGCATTAACAGAAAGTGCAATTTTGTACTGCCCACAAGTGAGAAGTAACGGCTGCTATAGGTTACATTTAAACTTGCAAATTTAAGACTTTTAATCCATCCTTTGTGACCAAAGTAGAGGTGATCTCAGTCTCAAAATGGCTAAACTGGTTGTCGCTGCTCTTGTCTAATAGGAACAATGGGATACAGAATCTTACAAAGTCTTACTTTTTTTTACAGAGCTGCCTAAAAATAGGAGTAGAAATCCTAACTTTAGCTTTCCCTGTCCTTATTTGGAAAGTTCGGTCAAACGCCTATGGCAGAACTGTGTAACACCCACTGAACTGAAATAGCTGTCAGTCAGAATGCTTCAGCGGTTCCTTTCTCTGGCAGAAAGAGTACCTGCTACATGGTTTACGTATGCTTAGTATCCACCAGCAGTAAAATCATCCATATATTTTATTTTAAAGACAAAACAAGTAGCCACTAAATTTAACCTGTTTTTAACAGTAAAGCAAGTGGCAAGACATTTTGACAGATGTGGCACTAACTGCATTTGATACAATAAGATGTAGGCGCCTCTTTGACTTCATTCCAGAACAAAACACATGGAAAAGATTTTTTTTCATTATTATTTTTAAAACACACCATTTTTATCACAAATCCGGAATTCTTCTTTTTCTTTCCCTGAGAAATGTATAAATGTCAGCTAATAACATGCTTATAGCAATATTTTCCCATGTCTGAGGGTGTCAGATTTGTGTGAATAAAAGATATGCTAAATATCCTTGGGAAATTTATTACTCTACATTTTGGTGGGGATGTATTTATAAAATGTGTTGTAAATGATGCAGGAGTAATACAGTCTGTTTAAATTCACCACTATTGCTCCACAAGCTTCTATTTTATGCTCTGAATATTGTAAGACAATTACCAAATAAGTCACTTCAGAAGACCAAAAGGATTCTGTAGTTTGCCTACGTGTGAAGCCTGTACCTGGCTCTGTTGCTACCACACTGGCCACCTATTAGATTTCACATAGTAAAGGATCTTGTCTCAGCTATTTTGTGAAAGCTATTTCAGTTGTGGTAATAGTGTTCAAGCTCTTTTCAAAGCAGAAGGAAACAGCCTTTTCCTCACTGGCTATGCAGTTCTTCTCTCACTAGAGTAGTAATTTAGGACAGTAGCATCTTTGGATATTAATGGATGCGAGTCAGCTAAATAAAATGAGATAAGCTTATCTTTTATAGTGACTTTTAGATCACCTACTGTTTCAGTTTAAATCAATTACACGAGTGAGATGCTGATTCTTGTACTTAATCCCATGACACTTTCTGCAAGAATTAGATCACAAAATAAAAAGCCGTTTCTAGGGTAGTCAGCACATTCTTTTCTTTCTTCTGCTCACAAAATGCTCGGGAACGTCTCACATTAATTTACTGTATGTATTTGTGAATTTATTTGGAAAATGTTTTCACCACATGAATATCTCGTGAACAGTTTGTTGTGAATATTTATCGTCTAACTTCTACATTAATTCAGTGTTGGTTAGTCATTCGAGCGATACAGTTTCTGTACCGAGTTACCTTTGCATCTTACAAATACATTTCATACTTAAAGTCCCGTGGGAATAATCAAACTCAACATATATTTTGCTACTACTTAAGCTTTTGCTTAAATTCACTATTGCAAGTGATTGTTTTTGAGCTCCGGTTAATATTAGTGGCATTTTTCCCATCGTTCAGTCAGCTCAAGTAATTGCATTTTGCTGACCCTGATTCTCCCTGCAGACTCAGGTCAATACAACCTTCTTCATTTGGTCTTTCACACTGTTGTGTAAAGTCCCTATGGGCTGTGAAGCATTTGTCACGGACCACTCCAGAAATGGCTTCATTGCGGTGAAATGCATTTATTAAATCCTTTGGGATCCTTCGATGTAGGGCCCTGAGATATAAAATTTCTTTCACGTGCTTTGCAATTAAAGAATACAATCAACTACTATTAAACCTAAGAAGGTATTGCTTAAAATCAGGTATATACTTCTGTATTTATATGGTAAATAGAATAGTTTTATTTCTCAAACCTTCCGGTCATCTTCTGGTTTCTGTAAAGTCAGTGACAGATATATCCTTAACACTTACTAAAATAAATAGGGCTTCCAATTGCTGTATTTAGGCATTCATGCTTGATAATTTTGGCTCTAGCTTTTCCCTGCCTCTGTGTTTGCCTAATTATAAACACTACATCTCTTTCATTACAAGGTGCTGTGAGGGTTACATAACTGTTTATAAAGTGCTTTGAGATAATCAAGGAAAGACAGTTACAGGAGTGCGAGGCATTTTAATGTGCTTTCTCTAAATATTGATCATGGGCAGAGGCTGTGTTATAATAATTTTTCAGGGACAATGGCTTTAATAAAATTTAATTGAATCTACTTTGAACTTTAATTGAATTGTTAGTATCTGGAAAAAAGTTTGTTCCTAGGGATTATAGATGGGAAATGCAGGATGATGGTACTCAGGTATCTGGGAATGTTTTCTGCTAAAGACATGGTAGAACAGACTCTCTAGTGACGAACCATCTCACTTTCCAGGTGGCCAAAGTCCTTAGTGCTAGCCAGCACTGCTAGTTTAGTCTATCTCTGTGCTGTTAAGAGACCCATCTCGGTGTGGGAAACAGAAATCAGCAAAGTCTTGGGGTTGTTCTCCAGCCATTGGAGGAACCAATAGGGAGGGAAGAGGAAGGAATTTGGGAGGAAAAGGGAGAGAGCAGAGCAGCGAAGAAGAAGAAAAATCTGGTGGTTGCAGTTTAAATGGAAGGCTTCCATGAAAGCATAACTAGGAAGGAGAAAGAGAGCTTGGGATTTGAAGTCTAAAGTATCTCAGAATACAGAAGAGTGCTCAGGCACCAAGAACAAATTTTCCCCCTCCATAATGTAATCTGGAGTTATTGATTACTTCACATCTGAAATTTTGTCAGCAAAAGCATCAGAGAATAAATATTATCAGCACTGTCACTAAATATTTTGTATTTGTGAATAAAGTCTCTTCTTCTGGCATTCTCAGCTGACACATTCACTGCCTTTTCTTGTCATATAGGCATATTATCCCATTTTGATGAAAAATCCATTTATGAATCAGCCTGCATCTCATACATCTACAGGAGAACAGGGCATCTCGCCAAGACGTGTTTTTTTTTCCCACATACACAAATGTGTGATTTTACTCCTTTTCGTTGTCTTACTATTTATTTCACAACTGCAGCAGCAATTTTTCTCTCTGACATACTTTTTATCGATAACAGTCGGATATTCTCCTCCTGGTCATGGCTGCCTTTGCCAGGTCTTTGCTGATGACACCCTCCTGCACTCATCCAGAGACAGAACCAAGCTTATTGCAAGGGTGTCACAGTGCCTGAAAAGGAACAGTCCTGGGAGGAAAATCAGCTAACTACCTCCAGTTCAGCATGGGAAAAACTGAATTGTTACTAATCACTATTTGCAATTTTTCCTAGAAAATGTTTTTCCTTCCTCTTAGCCAAGGAACTGACTCTGGTAATCCAGAAACTGATCACCTTCAGGTCACATTAGAAAAGCCTAACCTCTGAGGATTTTTCGTACCATAGACAACTTGGCAGCAAAAAGCATGGGAGAAAAAGGGCTACACAAAGAAACACAATCCATCCTCACCTGTATGACCAAACATCATCTCCCCTGCCAGAACATTCACGTTGAATGAACCGCTAAGCCATGAGTCTGCCATGTATACCAAAACTGCTTACTGTTCAGAAGAGAGACTGCAGAAGACACCAAAGCAAGTTAAGTTCTCATGACAGAATTTTACTGTATGAGGACATCCGTGGCCCTTTTAAGAAGTTATTCAGGTGGCTCATTTTATTTGGTAGATAGAGGATAAGACGGTGGAAATTTTTACTGACCTTTTTCAGTATTAAGACTTTCACTGTGGGTCCTTCTGTGACCCTGCAGTCTTTTAGCCACAACTTCTCCCCAGATATTTCTCCATGCCCTTAAGTCTGAATCTGAGTGCAATGTTGTGGGCACGTTCATGGAACTTTCTCATGAGGAACTGACACCCAGAAGCTGACTCTCCAGATACTGAACATTAATATGCAGTGTTTGATACATCTATAGCTCGTTATATACATATATAGCATTTGTATACCTTTTCTTATGCTTTATGCAACATCGCTCCCACATCACTACGTCCAGTGCTGCCTCAAATCCGGTTTTGAATGCCCAGTCCGAGCCAATATACTGCTTTGAAGAACAAATGCAAAAATGTGTAGTTCTCAGTGATTGATGGCTTTTCCTTATACGCGTCTATCTTTCCATTTTGTTTTCCATCATGCAATTTAATTCCATTATTATGAACATCAGCTTTTCCCTGCTTTTTTGTTTCTCCATATACTTAAAGACTAGAAGAACTGCAGCAACCTTCTGGTTGATTTTCTCCTGGGGCAATCCTATCTAAATGCTTGACATTGCTGGGCAATTTGGGGTTGTAATATGAAAGAACAACCCTCACATTTCTCGAGAGGATGTGGAGATGCACCAGACATTCCCATCAGCTTCTGTGTGAGAGACAAACCCAGATTAGAAGGAGAAAAGCTGCCAGCCGAATTTGTGTGTCTTGTCAAGTTACCCTGTTGGAGCCGATCAATGTCAGCTGATGCACACACAGAGAAGCTGCTCAGCAAATTAAATTTACAGAAACAAAACAAGTAAAAAGTAAAGGAGGGACGGTTAACCTCCTAACCTTACTGTTCCTTGGTTTTGGGTCAGTCTATTTTGCACCAAGCTCCACACCGTTTTTCAATAACGTTTCCATTGACTGAACAGATGTGTAGTTTGTTAAGTTAAGAAAAGTAATTGAGATGAAGATTAAAAGAAACAGTACAAGAGCTTCAAGTAGTGCAAACGTTACAAGCAGGAAAAAGCAGAAGAGAAAAACTAAAAAGAAAATGGAAATAAGATACACATGCCACTCATTTTCTGCTTCTGTACCATATAGCTTTCCCTTGCTCCTTTATTTTTGTTTACAGAACAGCAGTCCATCTGGCAGAGGGGTGTATCTTCTCTTTTTGTGACTGATGTAGTATGAAAAAATATCCTAAGCCAACATCAATATTTTAAAAAGTCGACCTTAGATAGCGCTTGCCCCCACAGCTTACAGCATAAGCTCTTGTCATTTTTACCAGAATATGTATAAGCTATTTTAGAATGTTTTATGGCCAGTGAGTCTATCTAAATAACAGCCTGTGCAGTTACTGATGCTTGGCCTGAGCTGTATAGGGTTCATGGGAACAGTGCGTGTTCATGGAAGGGGAGAGCAGCTGTTGGCAACGAGACAGAAGCAAGGAATCCTTTTCAGGTTATCTCTACAGATCGCATCCATTCGGGTGCTCCATCTTAACTATTGCCCTCAGACCCGTGGCAGCACTTGTTCAGCAAAGGGCAAAAAAGACCCTCATTTCAAATGCTGGAGGCTGTGCCCATCGTACAGCCGACTGCTCTGGGGATGGAGACAGAGCAGCTATATATAGGTGTGGCCTGGGGCATGCAGGGGGACCACACGCAGGCGCCGTGATGCTCCTCAGAAGCCAGATAAAGCTGCTGCCTGCATGAATCAGCTGGTGAGTCAGCAAAGCCTTTGCCAGGAGAGCAGCAGGCACAGCTGTGGCCGAGGTACCATGGTTACAGCACAGCAGAAGGGACACTAATTGGGTTTCCTAAGTAATACCTTTTTGTTGCGCCTTTTGGGTGACAGAAGGCAAAGAAAAGTGTGTGATTCGTTGTTTCACAGAGTGATTTCACATTTGACCTGGCAAATTCTTCAAAAATTTGAGGAAGAAATGATAAATGAAAAATGTTGCAGTGCTATTAGGACTGCCTGAAGCGTTACTCCTGCAAAAGCTTTTGAATGCTGTCAGGCATGCAAGGTTAGAAGGGTTTGATTTTTGAAATTTGGAAACTGCTGGCAAAAAAACGTGGGAGTATCAGTTGGGATGCTCCAGGAGTACCTATATCCAGGACAGATGAGAGAGACTGACAGCTGAGAGCAGATTTAGTTGAGAAAGCTTGTTTTTGGGAAAGGAACATCGTTCCTTGAGACAGACGGTCGTGATGCTGGGTTGTATTAATGGACAGCTGGCTGTGGCACAGGGCCAGTAACGCTCACGATGTAGCTGTGCCTGGGTTTGACAGATGCAATGGAGGAGCTTGCCCCGGCACACGCGAGGTAAGGAGGGAGGAAGTGAGGTTGGGTTTGCAGGACACTGCAGCTTCTGCAGCCATGGTGAGATGAACAGGAGGAGCACAGCTTGCTGGGGAATGCAGCCTCCTGGAGCCAGGAGAAGGGGAAGGGAGGAAACCTGTAGGTCTGAAGGAGGATCAGTACCATAACCAGGGAAGAAACACTGCTGTGAATGAATTGATTCCTGGATACACCTGTGAGAGTGGGAAACATGGTTCACTCTTCCTCATGCACACGTCTCCCCAGTGCATCCTGTGTGCCTCTCCGCATGGAGTAAAAACATATCAGAAGACAAACCAGAAAAGCACTATGCATCACATTAACTGTGCTTACTCAGTCTTCTGGCTTGGTGGTACATATGCAATTCCTTTGCAATATCACTAAGGACCTTTGTTCTTTTGAGTCCAGCAATACTGAAATAATTTTCCAGCTGTACCCTTCTGTCTTCTGCTTGCTGGAGGCTTCCTCTGCCTCAGCTGCTGAGAGGTGGATCTGAGAAGATAACCCGTATTCACCTCATCAGGGAAAAGCATGAGAGCATAAAAGCAGAGCTGTTCCCTCTACAAACATCTGCTGTCCTAGCATAGCTCTCATCTATTTTGTCCTTACGGCTTTACTTCTAACAGAAACCAGGAAATAAAAATGTAGAATTAATTTCCATGTTGATTTGCAAAGATAATAAGCAAGGTAAGAGCTGTCCTGTTGTACTTAGATGTTTGACCACAAGAGCGGTCCTGCCCAGCCAAGGGAGCTCAGTCTAGATCCCATGGCCATAAACAGTCAGCAGAACAATTCCCCTGGCTCTTGATCTCTTTTTTTCCTCTTTGTTGCTACTAGGGAAATGGCTAGAGAACAGTTGATTGCGGCTGGTGGTGGCAACCTGATCCCAGCTCTTACTTTGCCAGGATGCCCAGGTGCTTTCCCCAGCAAGGTGGACTGGCTGCATGTCAGCGGTGCAGTACGTAGGCACAGCTTGGCCTCTGCCGCCCAGGTCAGAGAGCGGCCAATAATTGGCCACAAAGGGCAAAGATTCATGAAACCTACTCTCACACCTCTTTTTCCTGGACTGGGCAGGGGTTTGAGCACATGTGTAGTGATGGTCACACGTACAAAAAGCAGTGGACACAGCACCCACACAGCAAGCGGATGGTGGAGGGGGCAGTAAGCACAAGGTCCACGGCCCATCCTGCTGGATAAACAGAAGCAACGTAGGTTAACAGAAAACTGATCATTTTGCTTTTCCTGTGGCTGCAGGAAGATGGAATTGGCTTGCTTACGAGTTGTGTCATTAGCAAGTAACTAAGTGTTAGCAGCCGTGTACTGGGAACCCTCCCAAGCTCATTAAACTAGGCCTAGGACTTGCATAAACATTTGGATTTACTGGAAAGAGTGCGTGTTTTAGTTGACTGGAAAGTGGTAAATTAATTCAGAGCTGGAACCACTTTCAGCTGCAGACATTGCCATTTGCATTTGAAAATAACATTGTAAATAACACTGTTCCAATGTTCTTTAAGAGCAAATGTGTGATATTATTTCAACTGAAAATTTGGGAAACCTGCCTAACATGAAGCAGCAAACCATTTCTGCCTGAAATAGATTGTTCTTTAAAGCTCCAAAGATTGGAAAGAGATTTATTTTCTCTTGGACAGCTGGTACTAACTACATGGATGGCAAAAATATGACTTCTTTATTTTTAGAAGAAAATGGTTACTAAATAGTCTGAAGGCTTGAAAAAATAGAACTGAGGTCCTCAAATGTTTGAATTCTCTGACCTGACTTAAATTATTTATCTTAATTCTGGTACAAAGTTTTAACGGCGTTATTATTTAAACAAAAAGCTTAATATTTTGAGGTTGTCCTGCCTGCTGACTTGTAAAAGGGATGATGTTTTATTTGGCTTAGCGATTTCAAGGAACACAAAGAAAGCCTTGGGCAAACTCTGCAGATCAACAGGGAGATATCTAAGCCTGAACTTGAAAAGGGTGTAAAAAGTGGATGACAGTTGAACAAACAGCTCTTAAACGTTAATTTGTATGAGGAAGTAGAAAATAGCATTTGAAGGTAGTGGGGGATTGTAACAGAGTGGGAGGTAGTAGAGGTCTGAGAAAATGGACACATATTTGGGAATACTGACAATAGATGCTCAAGCTGTTCGTCGTCGCTGGACTAGAAGTTCAGTTGTCAGCTGTCCACGGACAGTTTACCTGAACTACCGATTAAACTGTGGATTCGAAGGCACCACAGCTGAGTCCAGGCAGAGCCAGCCCAGGTCTGTGGGGTGGGCTAGGTCCCACCAGTACCACATAAGCACGCGCAGCTGTGGCCCACACTCCAGTGTTTGATGAGTACCACTTAGTAACTCTATGGCAGAGATTAAATCCATTTCTCCAGCATAACGTATAACTGCCTAAGCACGGGGCTGTTTCTTCTTTAGCTTATTTCCATAAGCCTTTGCTTTTTCTCTCTCAGAAGAGAAGGCAGGCACACTACACTGTCCCCCAGACAGTGCTCCCTCCGCTATATAACTGCGTCATCTCCAGAGCAGAAGTGCCTGTGGAAGGAAAACTAGGCATAAATTAATTTTATGCAATTTATTTTGCAGATGTGTATTTGCATGTTTTATGTATAGCTGAAGTGAACTTTATCCTGGATTTAATCTAATTGCCCATGGTCCAGTCCTTGGAAAAAGCTGAACCGACTGGCTGAAGCCTGGATTCAGGACCTGTGTTTACAACATTTGCGGTTTAAGGCTGGCCTCAGTCGTATCTGGAGAACAGCATGTGTTCCAGACACTGTCAAAGGCAGCAAACTGCTGAAAAAATCCTGCCAAAGCAACAGCTGAAGCAATGAGAGCTTTCAGTTTCTTACAACTCCATTTAACTGTGTGCTTAGGAGCAACTCATTAAGTAGCAAGCAGCCATGCGAGGGATGCCAAGGATTAAAGGAATCCTGTCGTGAGATAGCGGTGACATTCGCCTGATGCCTTCCAAGTGACAGCCCTTGCCAAGCCCCGGGGAAGTCGGTGACAGTGCTGCAGAAGCAGCAGCAATTTAAGCAGCAGATTGGCAGGAACGGGGCCTGCTTTGAATAGAAGACTGCACGAGCCATACTCATGGCAAGTCCAACTTGTGAATCCTGTCAGGGGAAAGAATATCGTAGAAATCAATTATCTTTTTGCACACATTTGGGGTGTGTGTGTACACATTCAGATGGTTCTAGATCATATGTTTACAAGTCTCTCGAGCTGGTACATCAGCCCCTGTAATGGCAAGCACACGTGACAGAGGTTGTTGTGCTGTTGATTGTCTCAGAGGTGAACACAGGCAGCAGCTCTCTCCCACTTCACAAGTTCCCCATGACTGTTGTGACCTGATGGAAACGTGGAACAGCTCTGAATTTCCCACCTGTGGGAGGTCAGAAGACATTCAGTGCTCCAGACACTAGCAGACTCTTCAGGACATCACCAGCCCTCCAGCTGGCTTCCCCAAGCTCTTTGAACCCCAGGATTTCCAGGCTTTGCTGCCTCTTCATCTGCATGGCTGTGCTGGAGCACGCTGAAGTCTGTGGCGTCTGTTGGCCATTCAAATAATCCAGCATGCATGGTAGTCACCTCTCATCCAGGGTAAATGAGAGCAGTGAAATGGGACTTCATTACAATGATGAAAACTTTGCAAGAGGGTTTTTTTTTTTGTGTTTGGTTTGGGGGTTTTTTTTGTTTGTTTGTTTTCTTAAGTAGTACGTAGAAAAACCTGGCTGAATTTATGAACAATATGCCTTACTGCTGTTCCTTATAGTTAACCTCAAGAAAGCAAAGCTTTTTTTATGTTCTTATTGAGATGTATTGCTCCTGAGAAACAACCTGGAAAGGCCATGAATGCTGCTCATATCAAGGGGCAACACTTTGATTCATAAATGCCTATTAACATCTCTAATTCTAATGACATTTCCAACATTCCTAGTACTCCCAGCCTTCTGCTTCTTCTTGTTAACTAGGGGTTCTTGCTCTGTGAGGCCGAAGGCATTAATTTAGCTCAGAGAAAGAAAACCTGCAAAGAATTGTAGGCTGGAAAATAAAACTGAATTGCGTAGTTGCTCCGGAAAGGGTAACAAAATCTTTGGAGATGATATTACCACCGAGAGAGTGAAGGCAGCTACTCAAAACAAGGCATACATAGCAGGACTGCAAACACCAGCATTCTCTCATATTTCTTTCCTATTTTTCTCTAACTTCCCCATCCCGTTTCTTACATCTTTGCCTTGGATTCTCAAGGTAAAGATGTGCCCAGTGTGCCACAGGGTGGTGTAAGCTAGGGTAGTCACTAGAGAACTAGCAGGTGGAGTCAGGTCCCAAATTCCACAGCTCTTTCTGTTCTGAGGTCTCTAGAGCCCTTGTTTTATTTTTTCAGCAGGTTGAAACTGATGTCTTGAGCTTTAGTTAGATTTTTCTGCGTATATAAAACAGAGATAAGACAGAACACATTTTTCCTGTAAGAGCAAGAAAGAATTTTCTCTCCCTCTGTAGCAGCACTAGCATAGATAAGTACTTAGGTATTAAAGAAGCCCCTGAGTGTTGCTTTGGTTGCTCAGATAAGAAGGGTTTATCCCCTCAGATAATGACAAAAATCAACGCACAGTGTTGGTCTAGAGACGACTATTTTCTGGAATTAGGAGACAACGCATCTTCTGGATAAGAAGTAAAACTAACATGGCTCTTAGAATCGCTAATATTTCCCTTTCATTTTACATAACAGACAAGGCAGTTTGTGATTTGTTTCTCCATTCACCATAAATTTCATTTGATTGAGAGTGGTTCTTTGTTATTTGTCCTGAGGTAGCACTGAATTTGTATAGTTACACACAACAGCATTCCCGCTGATGAATGGAAGCTGTATTTCAGCTGCTCTTCATTTATTCCCATTCGGGAATTAACCCCATCTGTCTTCAGGCAGCACTTCAGCGAGGGCTGAGTGCACAGGATGACTGCAGGATCGAGACAAATACCCTACACATCCAAGCTCTTTTCAGACACTTTTGAGTGCAATTGCAACACATCCATCTTTGCTTACAAATTCAGTAGACAGGTATCTAAACACACACAATGGCAAGCACATACATTTTCTCAATATTGTTGTACTTCCCTGTAACTAATGGAGACAAACTGGTCCAGCCTTGCTTTGGACTCGGGTAACTTTTTGTTACTAAGGCACGGTAACGTTGTTGGGCTTATTTCAATCACTTAAGAACTGTACTGACCATATTTCCAGGAAACGGGGAAGGGTTATGAGGTTTGTTATGGTTTGTTCAGCAGGTTCAAGATTGGAGTGCCTAGTGGTTGTATTACACAGATACAAAGCTGAAAGTAACTCCTTAACCTGAGCTTCTAAAGCTTTTTAACTTCAAATATGCGTATAGTTAAAGTTTGCCACAGTCACAAGCTGCTGTTTATAAAGTTAGGCCATTTCAAGAAGTAAAACAGTTATGAAATTGGAAACAAATTTGGAGGTGAGAATTGCTTTCTAATCCTGTCTTCGTGCAAGGAAAAGTCTTTTTCTGCCTAAGTAATTATCTCTGATGTGAAAGTGAGCTTGTACTGAATGTACAGTAGATGAATCCTGTCAAAAATACCAAGAAAGAGACAGAAAATGACCTGAAACTGAACTCTTCAAGTGAGAAGCAAAACAATCTTTTAGATGCCAAGGAGAAGTCTACACAGAGTCAGTAGTTCATTTGTCTTCTGTGCTTGTTGTTCCGGATTGGAAAAATGGCATCTCAGCAACCAGCACTTTCACAGCATAAAAACAGATACAAAGTTAGAAATGTTCTTCCTTGACACACAAGTGGAGGCTCTCCATCATTTATTTCATCTTCAGACCTCAGACATAATGGGGTCATGTCTGAATCTCATACTCGCCCAAGTGTTTGACCTCATTATTTTTAATTTCTGTTATGAATGCCTAGAAAAACTCTGACAAGCAAGTTTTGCCAAGTTCTGTAATCCCAGGGTCTGAAGGGCTTCATGACTCCTCGCCTAACGTCTTTAACTCTGTGCTGCATCTTATACTCCTGAATTGTGCTACTGAGTCTGTACCAGGTCCGGTGGCCTTTGTGCCTTTCCAGTAGGCAGTTGCTCATCTCATTCTAGTATCCTACAGGTTTACACCTAACTCCCCAACCGATCTACATGCAGCTCCAACACCAAATACTCAATACCCTCCTTTTCCGCCCACTTATCAAGTTCCTTCAGCCCTTAACATGACCGCAGTCGCAACTCTCATGCCAACATTTCCCACTGCTTTTGGTATAGGCAGCAATGATTGCACCTGGCTCCATGCACCACCAGTATCAACCTTTCTGTCCAGCTGGACTTAGATTAGCTCAAATAGCCTACAAGTTCCCTCCAAATACTATCTTACTATGGTCTATTCCTGTCAACTTTTCTCTCTCCCTTCTGCCCAGATTCTTCTTTAGTATCTAACAAGGTTTCTTTAAAATATACACGTACGTACAAGTCCATGGGCACATACAAGACTAGCATTAAGCTGCAGAGCAGTGTGGTTACATGTTAATAAGCAATCACACCTTCCATTGTGGAGAAGCAGTTGGGATAAATTCTATGTTTGATCAGATTTACAAGCTTTTGCTTTGGGCCAGTAGCAGTCTATTTTGTAGCACTAGAATTAAGTACACAAGAAGGGCACACCTTAAAAAGGGGGAAATGTAATGAAATTGCCATGTGTACAGACCCAAAGAAGTCCCTCTGAGACATGTCTGAACCTTTGGTTTGGAGGTGTTTGGGCCTTTGGGGCCTAAGAAAAGGTGGCACACAGCAAAAAGCAATCATTATCAAATCTGACAATGCCTGATGGGCAATTTTCTGGAGAATATTTTGTTTCTGACAAGCTCAGCAATAAAGCATGGAAATGACATCAAGTTGAGCCCCTGCAGATGGCAGCAGTACTTCAAATTTCAGTGCCACAGCACCGGATTTGGTAGAAGCTGGGACTTGCCCAGTGTCAGCCGGTGACATGATTATCATCCTGGGAACTTGATAGAGTTTTGTATGTATTTCATTATTTTCTTTTTATTTTCATATATTTCATTAAAGTAGTTTAGTTCCTTCTAAACTGTAAGCCTCTCTTCCCCCCTCTCCTTGAGGAGAGAGGTGGGGAAGAGCATCTGTCATTCGCCCCAGTGGCCAGTCTGGCCCAAACCTTGACAGCCAGATTCCCACATTGAAGGTACTGTTGACTGTCAAACTCTCTTGAAGTGATATGTGTTGCTACTCATCAGCAGGTTACTGATGCTTTTTTCAGTTGAAAGGGGAAAATTTTAATATTTGCCAAGTAGCAGAAAGATGTTCTTGAGCTTTGTGGAATCCCTCTTGGTTCCCAGCATAATCAGCTCTTACCCTGCTTTATCTTAAGTACTGAAGGTGTTATTTCAAAACAATTTACATTCTTCAGGCTTGCAATAGCATTTGACTTTGTTGGCTTGGAGGACCACAGCACAGTCATGCTTCAATAGCAAATTCAGTTGTAGCAGGATGTTAATGATTGCTTAAAAAAAAAAAAAAAATCCTTTCAGTGGTAGACAGCTACTCCTGAAGACTGCACAAGAGGCAGAATGATCAAACAGACCAAAATACCTCTTTATTCATAGCATACAAAAAATGGTTGAGGCTCTATAATTCAGCCATCTGGAATTTTGTGTGCTCTGCACACTTTGGCTCTGCATGGATCTTAAAGGGTCTGAATTTAGATGTAAACAACCCCCCCCCAGACTAATTTTAACATTAACAATTTTCAGCCTAAGCTTCCAACTAATAATGGAATGGGGCTTGAGTTATGGAAGAGGCTTGAGTAGAGCCATACTCTCTCCCCTGCCAGCAGAAGCAAAGGGAGGACCAGCAGAGCGTACTGGGATATCCCTCTTGGCAAGGTCCAAACCAGGTATCCGGTCTCATGTCTGCTGAGTTGTTCAGTGAGGAGGTCAAGTAAAGAACTGCGCTCTCCCTACAAAACTGGCAAGCAGTTGCCTAAAATTTCTCAATCTGTCTAAAATGCTACTAGATACTGCTCAGCTCCACCCTGACATCTTCCCAGTCCAAGCCTGAAAGCTCTGCTGAACATCTAAGCCTGAGAAAAAGTCTGACTCCCAACATTGCTTCTTCCCAGTGACATGTAGAGACCTGAACAACATGGTCCTCAGCCACGTGAGTCTGTCAGAAAGAGACCCAACATCCTTGTCCACATGTCCACCCTAAACAGAAAGACACCAGCAGAGATGATGCCAATTTCTGCAATGGTTCTGAAGAAGGACCAAGAACTCCTTTATGAATTACCTATAAGGCATGATATGAAAAACAGTTCAAATGACCTGAAGTTAGTGGTAGTTATCCATGTATACAAGCTTTCCAAGTCCCAGAAACCTGTGACACACATCTTGGAAACAATAATTTCAGTCTCCTAAACTGCCACGGGCAGCTTTCACAGCTGTCTGTTGCCATTAGAATAGAATAGACTATTTCAGCTGGAATGGACCTACAACGATATTAGCTCTCATTCAGCTACAGATAAAGGAGACCCTGTAGAGCAGNCCAAATACTATCTTACTATGGTCTATTCCTGTCAACTTTTCTCTCTCCCTTCTGCCCAGATTCTTCTTTAGTATCTAACAAGGTTTCTTTAAAATATACACGTACGTACAAGTCCATGGGCACATACAAGACTAGCATTAAGCTGCAGAGCAGTGTGATTACATGTTAATAAGCAATCACACCTTCCATTGTGGAGAAGCAGTTGGGATAAATTCTATGTTTGATCAGATTTACAAGCTTTTGCTTTGGGCCAGTAGCAGTCTATTTTGTAGCACTAGAATTAAGTACACAAGAAGGGCACACCTTAAAAAGGGGGAAATGTAATGAAATTGCCATGTGTACAGACCCAAAGAAGTCCCTCTGAGACATGTCTGAACCTTTGGTTTGGAGGTGTTTGGGCCTTTGGGGCCTAAGAAAAGGTGGCACACAGCAAAAAGCAATCATTATCAAATCTGACAATGCCTGATGGGCAATTTTCTGGAGAATATTTTGTTTCTGACAAGCTCAGCAATAAAGCATGGAAATGACATCAAGTTGAGCCCCTGCAGATGGCAGCAGTACTTCAAATTTCAGTGCCACAGCACTGGATTTGGTAGAAGCTGGGACTTGCCCAGTGTCAGCCGGTGACATGATTATCATCCTGGGAACTTGATAGAGTTTTGTATGTATTTCATTATTTTCTTTTTATTTTCATATATTTCATTAAAGTAGTTTAGTTCCTTCTAAACTGTAAGCCTCTCTTCCCCCCTCTCCTTGAGGAGAGAGGTGGGGAAGAGCATCTGTCATTCGCCCCAGTGGCCAGTCTGGCCCAAACCTTGACAGCCAGATTCCCACATTGAAGGTACTGTTGACTGTCAAACTCTCTTGAAGTGATATGTGTTGCTACTCATCAGCAGGTTACTGATGCTTTTTTCAGTTGAAAGGGGAAAATTTTAATATTTGCCAAGTAGCAGAAAGATGTTCTTGAGCTTTGTGGAATCCCTCTTGGTTCCCAGCATAATCAGCTCTTACCCTGCTTTATCTTAAGTACTGAAGGTGTTATTTCAAAACAATTTACATTCTTCAGGCTTGCAATAGCATTTGACTTTGTTGGCTTGGAGGACCACAGCACAGTCATGCTTCAATAGCAAATTCAGTTGTAGCAGGATGTTAATGATTGCTTAAAAAAAAAAAAAAAATCCTTTCAGTGGTAGACAGCTACTCCTGAAGACTGCACAAGAGGCAGAATGATCAAACAGACCAAAATACCTCTTTATTCATAGCATACAAAAAATGGTTGAGGCTCTATAATTCAGCCATCTGGAATTTTGTGTGCTCTGCACACTTTGGCTCTGCATGGATCTTAAAGGGTCTGAATTTAGATGTAAACAACCGCCCCCCAGACTAATTTTAACATTAACAATTTTCAGCCTAAGCTTCCAACTAATAATGGAATGGGGCTTGAGTTATGGAAGAGGCTTGAGTAGAGCCATACTCTTCTCCCCTGCCAGCAGAAGCAAAGGGAGGACCAGCAGAGCGTACTGGGATATCCCTCTTGGCAAGGTCCAAACCAGGTATCCGGTCTCATGTCTGCTGAGTTGTTCAGTGAGGCGGTCAAGTAAAGAACTGCGCTCTCCCTACAAAACTGGCAAGCAGTTGCCTAAAATTTCTCAATCTGTCTAAAATGCTACTAGATACTGCTCAGCTCCACCCTGACATCTTCCCAGTCCAAGCCTGAAAGCTCTGCTGAACATCTAAGCCTGAGAAAAAGTCTGACTCCTAACATTGCTTCTTCCCAGTGACATGTAGAGACCTGAACAACATGGTCCTCAGCCACGTGAGTCTGTCAGAAAGAGACCCAACATCCTTGTCCACATGTCCACCCTAAACAGAAAGACGCCAGCAGAGACAATGCCATTTTCTGCAATGGTTCTGAAGAAGGACCAAGAATTCCTGTATGAATTACCTATAAGGCATGATATGAAAAACAGTCCAAATGACCTGAAGTTAGTGGTAGTTATCCATGTATACAAGCTTTCCAAGTCCCAGCAGCCTGTGACACACATCTTGGAAACCATAATTTCAGTCTCCTAAACTGCCACGAGCAGCTTTCACAGCTGTCTGTTGCTATTAGGATAGAATAGACTATTTCAGCTGGAATGGACCTACAACGATATTAGCTCTCATTCAGCTACAGATAAAGGAGACCCTGTAGAGCAGTACAAACCAGAAGAAATCAGGGTTTCAACACTCTGCACCCCTGACAAGATATCCCTTCTTATCTAGTTGGATATGAAGTAGTTTCCCTTCCTTTTTCTAGCTCTGTTGACCTAAGCTGACATCTTCAGCGTGTACGATTACACGGGCTCTTCCTTGCTGTTATGTCTGCCTCCTTTTTCTCCTTCTGTCCCACTAGTAATAATTAATCTGGAGTTTTTATTTCCTACCTTTACCTCTTCATCATCTCTGCAGTTCCTACCACTAAATTTTACTAACCTACAAACAATCCAGATATATGGATATAACCTCATATAAGTAAGCCTATTCAGGCAACCTTACAATTTCTTTCACGATAGTTCCTCTACCTTTAAGGTAAGGATTAGGACCAAATTACATCTATTATTTTATCTACATTCAAGATCTTGGCTGTAAGCTCTGGTTTTCCTTCTCTACCTCTACAACCACTACTAGTGAGCTACTGTTTTCACTAGTATCACTTTATGTACCTACTTATATTGTAATGTATCTAGGGCAAGGCTAGTGCCTCTTTAATTTAGGCACAAAGTCTTTGCACAGTCAGCATGATGGCATGGCTGATCCTTAGTGGATACTTGTCTATTTCAAGATCATTACCGGCGTTCATGCCATTTCCCAAATGAAATCAAAGAGACAACACAAATGCAATAAATAAATCATTTACTAGCAGGCTAACTAGAACATGGACCACGAAGTCTGAACTTTTGATCAATGTGTGGGTTTCTTTAGGGCAATTTCAAAATTGGATAGGACAGACTTGTTGGGTTATTCAGGAAATTTGTGTTTGAAGCTGTAAACTTTTGCCCACTGCTAAGATCGGTTCAATAAATAAATAAATATCTGCCGGCTTAGTTTAGACTCAGCATTTTTGTATTCTGTCGCCTGCCCTGTACTATTTATAACGTTGCTGGGTGCTTTTAAAGACTGCTTCAATAGTAGGGGAAACTATCCCTGTAAAGCTTTGGGATTCATCAAGATGAATGGTGCTGTGTAAATTGCTACCAGTTTTGCTGTTTAATATGCTGCAAACTGGTGAAAGACTGCAAGGGAGCGATGGTTACCTTTCAGCATAATATAAAATTTGCTTTAGGTGGGAACACTGTTTACTGAACACTTCATTCACCCACAGTGGAAAACCAATGATGGCATTTGCTGTTTTCATAACAACCCGGGAGAATGCTGACGCTGACAGGCTGCTACCCCCTGACGGCTAAATAACTAAGGAGAAGTAATGTGAGAAACAACTCTGCTGAAAATAACTCCAGCCATCATCACTGAAGCACATGGACTCATTTCTGCCATAAGTCTGTTTCCCCTGCAGCAAAAGCCCTCCAATTCCCCTCTCATAGTGGCAGGTTGCTGCTCAGGCTCTCTTTAGCAGTGCTGCTTGTTTTCTTCTTTTTTTCAATTGTGTAAACCACAGGACAAAGAGGAAGGGGAGGAGCTGTCAAAAGCAATGTGTCATTCTGCTGCTGAACTACTGAGCAAAGGTGATATTAATAAAGAAAACTGACACTTAGTTGCCTAGATGGTCGGGGAACAGGATTCAGAACACTGTTTCCAATCTATTTCCATTCTGGAAGTCAGTGAGAGAGAGAACTGCACTGTAACTACCTACTGTGATGGAAAGCAGGTAGAAAAAAAAATGAACAAAGGCAAGAACAATAACATTGGAAATCTACATGGGACTAGTAGTGCAACCCAACAGATGACCTCATCAACATCCACGTGCAACAGCTAATTCCAGGCAAACCTCTGTACTGTCCACACTAGTCAGTCTGCAAGTATAGAACTAGATGAACCACAAAATCCAGGGCCTCCTGCAAAGTAAAACTGTGCTGTCATCAAGAAACCTCACGACAGCTGCCAGAGCTGAAGAGTTGTCCCAGTAAAGGTCAAGTCCTTTTCAGCCAACAAGGGTGGAAAGGACAGACAGGGAGCTTAGTTAGACTGGGTGGCTCTACATTGGTTATTACATTGTGGAAATAAGTAGACTTGGGTATCCAGAGTAATAAGAAATTTCCGATGCATCAAAACAAGAGTCATAAGAGGAAACCAAAATAGTTTCCACTGTCTCTGAACAAACAGTTTCTCTTAATTCTGAGAGAATGAAAAAAAAAAAAACTGGCAAGCATGCCCAGTAGCAATGCAAGATCTGAAGGTATTCCTGTGAAACCAGCTGTCAGTGATTAAACACAGCAAGATCTGAGACAGGCTTTTCAAAAACCTCACCAGTCAAGTTTTGCAGACTAGTGTATATGTGGTTATTTGCAATTATAGGCATTATTATCCTGTCTGGTACTCACCATAGGATAGCTGGGAGTAGCTCTAAAAGGCACTGCACTTGGATGAAGTCAAGAAATAAAGCAGAACAGGGATATACTTCAGGGCATAGCTTTCTACCTGACATTTTCAGAATTTTTAGAAGAGCCTCTTTATGCTCAAATTACAGTTGCTTCTCTGGATGAATAGCATGAATTAATGTGTTTTGCTACAGTTATTTTGAAAATTATTCATGGGAGGGAAGCAGCAATACAGGTGGATTGGATGGGTTTTTTTTTAAATGTCTATTAAGAATTCATTTTGCTTCATGCAGAGCCTGTATATGTAGAATTACATTTTGGCAGATGAGTTAGTCCAGGAACTGAACTTACAGCCAAAATATAACCTGCTTTAGGAATAAGAAAGAAAAATCCCTTGATTAAGTTGTTTACAGTGTACATTTCCAAGCCAAGAAACACAGATGAACCTGATACAGGCCATCTGGTATGCTACAAGAATCGCAAACATCATTAAAGAAAACTGTGCATCTGGGGGACTGTTAAACCTTCTGAAGGGGCAAATGGCTTCCCACCAAGTACAGAGTTAAAAATCCCCATTGCTGGACTGTTGGCCTGGTCCCCCCTTGAATTTTCTCAAAGTTGATGGGCTTAAGGCAGAGAATGAACCCACATTAATCAAAACAGAAGCAGCTTAAAACTTGAATCCAAGTGCTTTCCAGGTGTAATAATAGTCAAAGTTGGAAATCTGATGGAAACCTAGCTTGTGTTTTTGAAGCTGTTATCTGTCAAAGCTGAGGCAGCAGGGTTTGTCTGAACCACACAAACTGCTACTCTCATCCAATACTAAGTACTCATATTTTCCATAACTTCTTTGCAACAGCACATCTAGGATTCCCAAATACTTCATACTCAAAAGAACCAATATACATGTTCTGCCATCTTCTCCAGAGAGGAAGGAATGAGGGCATGCAGAAAAGAGTGAACAGGTTGGGAAATTATTTGAGTGACTAAACAGAAATTATTCCTGAGGCAAAGCACTCAGCACGCCAAAGTGACAGTTAATATCTAATCAGCCTGAAAGTTATTTAAGAGAAAGCTGGTGGCGGTCATGGGGAGGCTGCAGAGAATCCCACAGAATCCCACAGGTTGGAAGGGAGCTCTGGAGATCATCTAGTCCAACCCCCCTGCTAAAGCAGGTTCACCTAGAGCAGGTTGGACAGGAACGCATCCAGGCGGGTTTTGAATCTCTCCAGAGAAGGAGACTTCACAACCTCTCTGGGCAGCCTGTTCCAGCGCTCTGTCACCCTCAAAGTAAAGAAGTCCCTCCTCACATTTAGGTGGAACTTCCTGTGTTCCAGTTTGTGCTCCTTGTCCTGTCACCGGGCACCACCAAAAAGAGTCTGCGTCCATCCTCTTGACACCCGCCCTTTAGATATTTATAAGCATTGATGAGATGCCCTCTCAGTCTTCTCTTCTCCAGGCTAAACAGACCTAGATCTCTCAGCCTTTCCTCATAAGAGAGGTGCTCCAGTCCCCTAGCCATCTTCATAGCCCTCCACTGGAATCTCTCCAGTAGTTCCTTGTCTTTTTTGAACTGAGGAGCCCAGAACTGGACACAGTACTCCAGATGGGGTCTCACTAGGGCAGAGTAGAGGGGGAGGATGACATCCCTTGACCTACTGGCCACACTTTTCTTAATGCACCCATTTGCCTTCTTGGCCACAAGGGCACACGGCTGGCTCACGGTCAACTTGTTGTCCACCAGGATTCCCAGGTCCCTCTCTGCAGAGCTTCTCTCCAGCAGGTCAACCCCTAACCTGTACCAGTGCATGGGGTTATTCCTCCCCAGGTGCAGTACCCTACACTTGCCCTTGTTGAATTTCATTAGGTTTGTCTCTGCCCAACTCTCCAGCCTGTCCAGGTCATGCTGTATGGCAGCACAGCCTTCCGGCATGTCAGCCGCTCCTCCCAGTGTTGTGTCATCAGCAAACTTGCTGAGGGTACACTGTATCCTTTCATCCAGGTCATTGATGACTATATTGAACAGGACTGGACCCAGTACTGACTCCTGGGGAACACTGCTGGTTACAGGCTTCCAACTGGACTCTGTGCCACTGATCACAACCCTCTGAGCTCTGCCATTCAGCCAGTTCTCAATCCACCTCACTGTCCACTCTTCTAACCCACACTTCCTAAGCTTACTTATGAGGATGTTATAGGAAACAGTGTCAAAAGCCTTGCTTAAGTCAAGCTAGACAACATGTACTTCTCTCCCCTCGTTTACACAGCCAGTCATGCTATCACAGAAGGCCATCAGATTGGTCAAGCATGATTTCCCCTTGGTGAATCCACGTTGACCACTCCTGATAATCTTCTTTTCCTCCACATGCTTAGAGATGACATCCAGGATGAGCTGTTCCATCACCTTTCCAGGGATGGAGGCGAGGCTGACTGGCCTGTACTTTCCTGGGTTCTTCTTGCCCTTTTGAAGACTGGCATGACATTAGCTTTCCTCCAGTCCTCAAGCACCTCTCCTGTTCTCCATGACCTTTCAAAGATGGAGGGTGTTAGCAATAACATCTGCAAGCTCCTTCAGCACTCATGGGTGCATGCCATCAGGGCCCATGGATTTGCGGGTGTCGAGTTTGCTTAAATGATCTCTAACCTGAGAATGCTCAGCCAAGGGAAAGTCCTCCTTTCTCCAGACTTTTTCCTCTTACCTCCAGGGTCTGGGATTCCTGAGGGCCAGCCTTAGCAGCAAAAACTGAAACAAAGAAGCCATTCAGTAATTCCACCTTCTCTGTGTCCTGTGTCACCAGGGCACCCACCTCATTCAACAACAGGCCCACATTTTCCCTGGTTTCCAGACTTTTCTGCCACTGAGACCTTTCTTCCCTCTACTTACCAATTTCTGAGGTATCTCACTTACAAAAGCTTCCTGGGTCCCTTCTGAAATCCTGATTGGGTCTATTGATTCAGTCCTATCTCATTATTTCACTCATTCTTCTGAGGCCTGAGCCACATACTAATGGCCTGCCTGCTTGTGAACTAGTTAGAGCTTTGCATCCCACTGCAGTTGTGTTAGAGGAGTATATGCAAATATACAGATGATAAATATGTAGCAGCTCCTAGTTATTTCAGCTTCTGTTCTACTCAGTGGTAGGTTGTCAGTGTTCATCCCTCTAAAAATCTTCCTGAGCAAGTTGAGTCCAAGCAACAAGGATGCTGCAGAGACCATCCACATCAAGAAGCATTTGCTGAAGTTTCCCCCCCATGTGAAGGGCTTGTCTACAAGTGGAAATGTGTACTACACTTGGACATTCTGAAATGGCTCTTGGTGTGAGTTTGGGCTTGTAATAGCTCTAGGCTTATACCAAACCAGTTATTCCCCAATGCCTGTCCTGATTATTTTAAGTACAGACGAACTGTAGCAGTAGCTCAGCCAGGAGCAGCAGGGAACGTGCCGGAGTAAACAGGGTGCTGACAGCTGCTGGTGTTTTACATAGGAGGTCGCAGAGCCCTACTTTGAGCTGGATTGCTTTAAATGTTAGTTGCTGCCTGGAGCACTGTTTACAGTAACGCGCTCTCCTCTGAGGTGAACTGCTGTTAGCAACAATGGAAAATTCTAGTTGAAAAAAATTAAACATCATTAGACACAGCTAAAGAAAAGCTGTTTCAGGAAATTACAGCAACACTTTCACTTCTAGAGAAACTCCATTACTTGCCAGTGATGTTTGTACAGATTAGTAAGTATTTAAATTCAGTTATGTAACCTCAACTATCATTTCAAGGGCAAGGATAATCTTTCAAGTGAGTTCATCTACATATATTTTCAAAACAGTATATTTACCTGATGCAAGTGGCACCTCTAACAGCTTCTTACTAGTCTATCCATTTTGCCCTCTTTCTAGCTTGATGTCTCTCTAAGTCCAGCTGCCTCCTCAGCAGGGCAGGGAGGGCCTGAAGGCAACAACGATGTCCCTGAAGTCCTGCCACTGAGCCTTCCCATCTCACAGAGCTCTAGACATAAGTGGTAATAACTTGTCTGGGGCCCTCAAGCGGCCAGTGGCTGCCAGTGGACCAGGTTATCATACGTGACATTTCCAAATGTGTTTTCTTGGGATACAGACACCGAGAAACCCATAACACCTTCTCCATGCACAGGTGGGCTTGCCCTGCAACTGAACTCCTCTTTGCCTTGTGATGCGTAGCTTCGGTTTGGCCCTCACAGTGAATTGCAGCTCTGCTCCCCCTCAACGCTTACCACAGTACTTGCTCTGCCCCCATGCTGAATGCTGCACTCAATGGATACTTTTCAAGGTTTATTGCAGCAGATCAGTCTTGAAGAGGTGGAGTTTGAAAGTATTTAATTACAAAGCCTTCTCATTTCAGCTGAGCTTTAAAGAAAGAAACATACCTTAGAGACTAGGAGCCAAAGAAGAAAGTAGTGCTTCTACAGGAAGGAAAGGGCTGGAAGGTTATACCCAAAAGCTGGGGGCAGGAAACAAAGGACTTTAAAGTCCATGAGGCAACTTAGAGGATTCATAAGAAGAATGTGTCCCATGATGGACAATATCACACTGCATTTGAATATAGGTTGTGCAACTACAACTGGCTTTCCTACTACGAGAGTTGCTCAAGCCACAGAGGTTTAAAGACTCTGCAGGAGTTGATAATACACAAAGACATGGAGGTTTTGTTTCCTGTTTTACTAGTAGTAATTTGTAATAAATAAATTCAGATATATAGTTATGATTATTTCCTTATAGGCATGCATATATGTCATGGTTTAGGCCAAATCGGCTACTGGGGACTTGGGGGACTCCAGATNATGCTCCCCTCTACCCCTCTTCAAAGAGAGAGGCAGAGGAGGAAAAAGAGACTTATGAGTTTAGAAGGAACTAAACTACTTTAATAAAATAAAAAGAAATAATGAAAAAAAAATATATACAAAACTGTATCAAGCTCTCGAGATGACAATCACGACACCAGCTGGCACTGGTGCACCACACAGCACCGCAAGCTCCACCACCACTGGCACAACCACCGTGGGCACCATCACCCCCACTGGCACCAGCACCGCCACAATGGCACCACCATGGACCCAACAACCAGCACCACCACCAGTACCACCACCAGCATTACCGCCACAACAACCACCACCACAGTCACCAGCACTGGCCAAACCCCCACCACTGGTGCTGGCAGAACCAGCACCACCACCATGAGCACCATCACCACCACAACTAACACCACCACCACCGGCCAAACCACAACCACCACCGTCACAACCAGAACCACGACCACCAGATCAATGACCATCACCACCCTTTGTCCCACAACCAGTACCATGGGCACCATCAGCACCACCACAGTCACTGGCACAGCCACCCTCAGAACCACTTTCACCAGCACCACCACACCAACACTTTCACAACCATCATCACCGGCACCAACACTACCCACACTGGCACCACTACCACCACCACAGCCACTTGAACAACCATCACCATCACCACTACTACCATCAGAACCACCACCATGGGCAGCATCACCACAGTCACCAGCAATAGCATAACCACCAGAACAGCCACCCCAGGGAACATCACCAGCACCACCACTAGTACCAGCAAAAGTGGCAAGACCAACGGCCCCAAGACTGGCACTGCTGGCACCACCACCGCCAGCACCACCACCCCTGGCAACACCGGAACCACAGTCACCGGCACTGGTACAACCACCACCACACTGACACTACCACAACCACCAGCACAAAAAACACCACCACAGTCACTGGCTCAAACACTGGCACAACCACCATGGGCGCCAACACCACCACAGCCAGCACAACCACCACTACCACAACAACCACAGTCTCTGGGACTGGCACAACCACTGGCAGCACTACCACAGGCACTGTCACCATCACCACCACCAGTACCAGTACAACCACACTTACACCACCACAGCCAGCAAAGCCACCGGCACCAAGACCACTGGAACCACAACCACCAAAACCAGCACCACATCCACTACCACCACAGTCAGCATCATCACAAACACCACTGGCACCACCACCACCGGGACTAGCACAACCATGACAACTACCACCACCACCGGGACTAGCACAACCGTGACAACTACCACCACCACAGTCTCTGGCACAACGAATGGCAGCACCACCACAAAAACCACCACAACCACCATGGGCCCCATAACCACCAGCACCACCACAGCCAGCAAAGCCACCATCACAACTGGCAGAACCACTGCCACCAGAGTCACCATCACAACAACCGCCGCCACCAGCAACTACCACAGCGGCACCACTGCAACCAGCACAACCACCACCACTGGCAACACCATCAGCACCACCACCACGGGCACTATCACCACCAGCAGGGTCACTGGTACCAGCACCCCAAGCAACATCACCACCAGTACCAGCTAAACCGGCACAACCACCACCACCGGCCCCACAACTGGCTCCACAGGCACCATCATCACCACCCCTGGCCCCAGAACTGGCACCACCACAATAAGCACCGCAATCACAGTCACCAGCACTGGTACAACCACTGGAACCAACACCACCACAACTGAAATCATAACCACAGTCACCGGCAGAACCACCACCAGCACCACAGTCACCAGCGCAACCACCACAGTCACTGTAACCAGCACTGGTGCAAACACAAGCAGCACCACCACAGGCACCAGCACCACCACAGGCACCAGCACCACCACAG
>VUYV01000001.1:13528808-13622313 GCA_008711295.1 Anarhynchus alexandrinus | reverse complement strand
ACAGATGCTCCCCTCCACCCCTCTTCAAAGAGAGGCAGAGGAGGAAAAAGAGACTTATGAGTTTAGAAGGAACTAAACTACTTTAATAAAATATTATTAATAAAATAGAAATAATGAAAAAATATATACAAAACCGTATCAAGCTCCCGAGATGACAATCATGACACCAGCTGGTACTGGTGCACCACACAGCACTGCAAGTTCCACCACCACTGGCACAACCACCATGGGCACCATCACCCCCACTGGCACCAGCACCACCACAATGGCACCACCATGGACCCAACAACCAGCACCACCACCGACACCATCACCAGCATTACCGCCACAACAACCACCACCACAGTCACCAGCACTGGCCAAACCCCCACCACTGGTGCTGGCAGAACCGGCACCACCACCATGAGCACCATCACCACCACAACTGACACCACCACTGTCACTGGCCAAACCACAACCACCACCGTCACAACCAGAACCACAACCACCGGATCAATGACCATCACCACCCTTTGTCCCACAACCAGTACCATGGGCACAACCACCAGCAGCACAGCTACCATGGGCACCGTCAGCACCACCACAGTCACTGGCACAGCCGCCCTCAGAACCACTTTCACCAGCACCACCACACCAACACTTTCACAACCACCATCACCACCACTACCACACTTGCACCACTACCACCACCACAGCCACTTGAACAACCACCACCATCACCATCACCACTACTACCATCAGAACCACCACCACGGGCAGCATCACCACCACCAACACCAGCAGGGTCACCGGAACCACCACCATGGGCACCATCACCACAGTCACCAGCAATGGCATAACCACCAGAACAGCCACCCCAGGGAACATCACCAGCACCACCACTAGTACCAGCAAAAGTGGCAAGACCAACGGCCCCAAGACTGGCACTGCTGGCACCACCACCGCCAGCACCACCACCCCTGGCAACACCGGAACCACAGTCACCGGCACTGGTACAACCACCACCACACTGACACTACCACAACCACCAGCACAAAAAACACCACCACAGTCACTGGCTCAAACACTGGCACAACCACCATGGGCACCAACACCACCACAGCCAGCACAACCACCACTACCACAACAACCACAGTCTCTGGGACTGGCACAACCACTGGCAGCACTACCACAGGCACTGTCACCATCACCACCACCAGTACCAGTACAACCACACTTACACCACCACAGCCAGCAAAGCCACCGGCACCAAGACCACTGGAACCACAACCACCAAAACCAGCACCACATCCACTACCACCACAGTCAGCATCATCACAAACACCACTGGCACCACCACCACCGGGACTAGCACAACCATGACAACTACCACCACCACCGTCTCTGGCACAACGAATGGCAGCACCACCACAAAAACCACCACAACCACCATGGGCCCCATAACCACCAGCACCACCACAGCCAGCAAAGCCACCATCACAACTGGCAGAACCACTGCCACCAGAGTCACCATCACAACAACCGCCGCCACCAGCAACTACCACAGCGGCACCACTGCAACCAGCACAACCACCACCACTGGCAACACCATCAGCACCACCACCACGGGCACTATCACCACCAGCAGGGTCACTGGTACCAGCACCCCAAGCAACATCACCACCAGTACCAGCTAAACCGGCACAACCACCACCACCGGCCCCACAACTGGCTCCACAGGCACCATNCCACCACCACAGTCTCTGGCACAACGAATGGCAGCACCACCACAAAAACCACCACCACAGTCACCAGCACAACCACCACGGGCCCCATAGCCACCAGCACCACCACAGCCAGCAAAACCACCATCACGACTGGCAGAACCACTGCCACCAGAGTCACCATCACAACAACCACCGCCGCCGCCACCAGCAACTACCACAGCGGCACCACTGCAACCAGCACAACCACCACCACTGTCAGTCACCAGCACTGGCAACAGCATCATGGGCACTATCACCACCAGCAGGGTCACCGGTACCGGCACCCCAAGCAACATCACCACCAGTACCAGCTAAACCGGCACAACCACCACCACCACCACCGGCCCCACAGGCACCATCACCACCACCACCACCACCAGAACCAGCATCACCACCCCTGGCCCCAGAACTGGCACCACCACAATAAGCACCGCAATCACAGTCACGAGCACCGGTAGAACCACTGGAACCAACACCACCACAACTGGAATCATAACCACAGTCACTGGCAGAACCACCACCAGCACCACAGTCACCAGCGCAACCACCACAGTCACTGTAACCAGCACTGGTGCAAACACAAGCAGCACCACCACAGGCACCAGCACCACCACAGGCACCAGCACCACCACAGGCACCAGCACCACCACCAGAACGGCAACCACCTTTTCTGGCACAACCACCACCAGCACAACAACTATCACCACTGTCACCAGCACTGGCACAAAAAGCACCACCACCACCAGAAGCCACCATCACCACCAGCATTAGCATCACCACAACCATCATCACCACCCCTGGCCCAACAACCAGCACCTTGGGCACCACCATCAGGAAAAGAACCACCAGCACTGGCACAACCACCACCACACTGGCAACACCACAACCACCCACACAACCACAGACCCTGGTACTGGCTCAACCACCGGCACCACCCCCACCTGCACCATCACCAACAGCAGCAGCACCACCAGAACCACCAGGCAAAACGACCACCACCACCAGTATTACTGGCACAACCACCACAGTCACCGGCACTGGCTCAACCACCAGCACCATCACAACCAGCACTAGCACCAGCACCACAGCCATCTCCGCCACTACCGCTCACACAACCAGCATCACCACCACCAGCCCTACAACTGCTTCCACCAGCACCGCCACAACAACTACTGGCACCAACGCAATCTCCACCACCACTACCACCATCGGAACAATCAACACCTGCAGCACCAGCAGTGACACCACTGGCACCACCACCACAACCACCCCCATTACCCCAAACCCACACCCACCCCAACCCCTTCCAGCCCTGGCACCGGCACCACCACCACAAGCACCACAGGCACCACCACCACAGGCACAAACACCACTCCCACCCCCACCATCACCAACCCCACTGGCACCAGCACCACCACAAATGCCACCACCAGCACCAAAACCACTGGAACAATCAACACCCGCACCACCACCAGTGACATCTCTGGCACCAAAACCATCACCTCCACTGGCACAATTAACACCACTGGTACCACCACCACAACCTCACCCCCACCCCCACCGGCCCTGGCACTGGCACCACCACCAAAAGCACACACACTGCTCCCACCTCCATCATCATTGGCACTGGCACCACTATTGCCACCAACCCCATGCTCACCCCCATGACCAACCTCCCCCCCACCACCATCCTTACCACCACAACCACGGCACCACCAGCACCCGCAACACCCCACCCACCCCAGACTATCGCAACCCCTACCACCCCCACTGGCACCAGAACAATCAACAATGGCACCACCATGAGCAACACCACCAGCACCACCACCACCAGTACCACAACCACTCCCAACTCCACAGCTTCCCTCACCCCCTTCACAACCACCATCCCCACCCCCAAATCACCTCTGCCCCTACCCCCACCATTGGCACCGCCAACACCAGCAACATGACCGGCACTGCCAACGCCACCAGCACCAGCTCCACCACCACCATGACCACAACCACCACATCCATCAGCACCACCACCACTGGCAGTGGCACCGCCATGACCACCCCCTGCATTACCACCATGACCACCACTGGAACCACTACCAGCACCGCAGCGGCACCAGCACCATCAGAACTACCAATGGCACCAGAATCACCAACAGCACCACCACGGCATCAGCTCCACCTCCGGCACCAGCTATACTACCACTGGTGGAGCCATCGCTGATGCCACAACCATACCAGCACCACCATGACCCGCACCCCAAAATCTGGCACGAGTGGCACCACCACTACTGCACCACCACCAACCACCCACACTGCCACCACAATCAGAAAGACCACTACCAGCACCACCACCACCAGCACCCCCAGTGTCACCACCACCACTGGTGGTATTACCAGCACTGCCGCACCGCCATCACTGCCACCACCTGCACCACCACCAGCACCCCCAGTGTCACCACCACCACTGGTGGCATTACCAGCACTGCCACTGCCACCACCTGCACCACCACCAGCACTACCACCATACTGACACCAGCATCATGAGCACTACCACCACCAGCACCACACCCACCCCCTCTCACACCACTCCAGCACAACCACCAGCATCACTGGCAGCAACACTACCACCAGCACCCCAAAATCTGGCACTGGCAGCACCACCACTGCCGTACCACCACCAGCACCAACCACCCACACCAGCACTGCCACCACAATCAGACTGACCACTACCAGCACCACTACCACTGGCAGCATTACCAGCATCGTTGCAACCATCACCACTGCTGCCACCACCACCAGCATTACAAGCACCACCACCAGCACCACTACAACCACCACCAGCACTGCACCGCCACTGGCATCACCACCACCCCCCACCCTCTGCAACACTCCCACCACCACCAGCACCACCACCGGCTCCACCACCACCAGCAGCATCCCTAGCAGCAGCACCCCCAGCCCCACCGCTGCTACCACCGGCACCACCACTGGCATAACCACCAGCACTACCACCTCCACCAGCAGCACACCACCACAGCCACAACCAGCACTGCTAGCACCAGAACAACCTCAGGCAGCAGCAGCAGCAGCAGCAGCAGCAGCACCACCACCACAATCACACAGTACCTGAGCAGGAAGAGCCAGGAAAACTATGGCCAGCAACCATATCTGCAGAAATAAGGCAGGTCCAAGGGCAAGCCAGCATCAGGAACACCTAATCCCCTAAGCATAGCACTACAGTTCCAGCAATAACTGAGCCCCAGGTCTGGGTTTAAATGCAGCTCCAGGGCCAATGGATGAATGGTGCATGGGTGGAGCCCCCATGTGAGGCTGATCAGGGTAATTAATTCCTGCTGACCTGCATAGACCCCTGACAAAGCCCTGCACTAGTCTTCCTCTGGTTTACTGTGGGGAGGAAAGTGTGCATATAGGTCTGAAGGGAGCTGATGCAGCGCGTTCACTTTTCGGTACAGCTTGGGCACAATTGACATTTTTTAGGTATCCCTATATAAATATGCTCTTGGATGTTATTGGTGTGCTGAACCTCACAAGTGAGGAAAAATAAGAAAATAATGCTGCATTTGAAAGCTGAAAATATTTAGACATCCCTTTTCTTCTACTGACTGTGGTCTTCACATACCAATCTCCCTGGTCTAGGTTATAATCTGCACAGACGCAGAAAATACTAAGCACAGGGAAAAAAACATCACCTGAAGATAGGCAGCTACCCCTGAGATGCGAAGGGCAAGTTGCTAGCTGCCTGTGTATTATCAGATTCTCCAGACCTTTCAGAAGCTGTCCAGCTCTGAAGAGCACATGTTGGTGCTTGTGCAGCATCCAGTACACAACTGCTTGATGATAAAATCTTTGACGGGGTTTGAAAAAAAATCAGCAATTTATCTATGACCTGTTTTACCTGTTTAGTCTTAACTTACTTGGAAAAGGAACTGCAGTCCTGTGTGATGTCCTGTGTTGACTTTTCTGGTTGAGACTTCATTGACCAAGTGCTCTTCAGAGCTGAAACACTGCTGCTCTGACAAGTTTGACTTGAGACACAGCCCGTCTGCCTCGGTAACCTCAAGGGAAGTTGCTACAGCTTGTGGCTACTCCTCTTCACTGCTTTGAATAGGATTGTGAACACCAGCTGACCTTCGTTTTCTGCCTTACAGACAGTTGCTGGTTAGCAGCATTATATGGGATTTGCTGTAGTGTATTACACAATATCACTGATAAAAGTGTACAGCCCCTAAAATACATATAACAAATAATTATGCAAGCGATAATAGATAATTTATAATAAAATAGAGATAAAGCCTATAGCCATATAATCATGTATAATATGTATTTATTCAAATATCCCTGATAGTATATAGTATACAGCGATAATAACAATATAGATCAATAACACTACCTATATAATAATATATAGATATAATACTGATAATCTCTATGGAGATCTATTTTATATTTAGATAGAGAGAGAGCTAAAGATCTCTATAGCAAGAGAGATATTGATCTATATATACAAAAATTGTAATAAATTCTGTTTGGAAGCTTCTTCAGAGCGGTGGTTGGCAGCTTGAAGAGAGAATGCTACAGAAAATATCCTGCATACAGGAATTTCTGCCTCTTTTTATCTGCATGAATTCTCTATTGTCTGCACCTAGGAAAGGAACTAGAAATTACCAGATTTTATCTTCGCTGAAGCCATTTACAGTACTGAGCTCATCCTATATTATTTGAACAATCTAAATCATCCTTCTGTAAGACCTGTGTGATGAGTAAGAAAGTCAGGAATCTGCTGGGTGATGGGTTTGTAGATTCTGGCAGCTGATGCACCTTTAGTCCTTCAAACTCTGGTAAAGTCGCTGTATTACCAAGTGTCTGAAGAGGAATGACATATCACACTGCCCTAAAAATTCTGCCTTGGGCAATGGCAATCAAGTGTCTTGTGCTGTTTAAAACTATCTAGAAAGTCTTGTAAAGGCTGATGATAGGAAATGCTACGCTCTTCCTGGCTTGTTTATTTTACCAAGTAAGGTGATCCAAGCTAGATTTGAACCACCTTGTGCGTGCAAGGCATTATCTCCAGTAACCTAGCTGGGGGCATAGCATTAACTACAAGACAACTTTGAGACAGTTATGAAACATCATAAAGGATGTTGAAAAACTTCATGTAAGGACTGACATATCACCTCTGGCTTATCAGAAACTTTTTGAAATTTGAGTGTCTAAAGGCTTGTGGCTATGGCTCCATCTTTGGGGGAAACTGGAACATCTGAACCTTTCTCCTCCAGCATTTTGCTTGCAAAGGAGGTAACAAGATTGCAAGAAATTGTGTTGCACTGACTAAGTCTTATTAAGAGTGTCAAGAGAGACGGGCAAGCAGGACAAACTTCAGTTTCTTGGGCACAGCAAGAAATGTCTTACACTGTGAAGTCACTGACCTGATTTCAGGTGTTGATCGCTAGCAAGTGAATTGGCTTTTGACAGCTTCCCTTCATGTGAGCAAGTGACGGCTTGGGTCGCACTGAGGTGAAGGCTGCTTGCTAATTGCTGGCTCACAACACTGTCTGGGAAACCTGCGCTGTCTTTGTGTCAGCAATGAAAGCACCAGCCAGAATAGCAGCTTCTTGGCTCTGTCTTTGAAGAGAGTTATATGCAGGTGACAGAATCTCAAATTTTTTTTTTTTTCCCAAGTTAGTAAGCGGGTGAGGATCCCTGGTAACGTTTTTCCTAATAAAAGAAGCACGATCCAAGGAAGGATATAGGACAGGGTTGCAAAGACAGTATGTTCCTGTTTGTTATTAAATGTTTCTATAGCGGTAGCTCAAAGAAACCTCAGTCAAGAGAAGAACGCCCTCCTTATAGACATGCAGGCGTGCTTCTAGAATTAGTGCTCTGAATTAGAGATGCCAAGCGGTTGAAAAGCTCATAAGCTGGATGTTGTGTACTCGGGGTGTTTAAATAGCCCACATAGTATATTCAGAATTTTATTTAAAAGAAAACTTTTTGGTCACTGAAAAGATAATCTTTTAGATATACACTCACTGTGAAGTGGCACAGTGTTCCCTTCCCAAAGCTGCAAATTGGATCAAATAGGGACTGAAAACTGTGAATCTCTTATCCGTTATTAAGATAATTGGGTTATAGCTGTATGTATCTATAGCCATCTACCTACATGTATGACTCTTCAATACAGATTTAAAAAGCCACATGGTTTCAAAGTTCAGATCTCAAATCTTAGGATATTTGAGAATTCAAGCTGCGTATGCAAGTCTGATTTAGCATTGGTGCATATGCATTATGATACAGATGTGACAATGCACAGTTACCGGACCTTGTGGGTTTTTCTCAGAACACTTGCCTCATCTGACCCTAAAAGGAACTTGTTTTTCTGTTGAATGATGCTGAGTAACAGCATGCTTCAGTAAAAACACTGTTATAAAATGTTATTAGTGTGAGCAAAGTAGGCCTATTCTTGCTTCTCCCTGAGTTTCAGTGCGATGGGAGAACATAGCAATTTGCTGCTGCAAATTGCATCATCCCTAACTAATATCAGGAAAAACAACCATTACCCTCTGGTTTAAATGCCCGCTCTCAGAGAGAAATTCAGAAGAGATCCCCAACAAGAACCAACTAACTAAGTACCTCTGATGAGCTTCACTAACATCCTAAGAGTTATAAAGGCCTAACATCCCATGGGAAAGTAGACAGAGAAGGATCCTTTGGCCAAGCATAAATCTCATTTTAAATGCGATTATAAACATGCTGACTAGCTGACCCAATTTTACTTCTGCATATAATACCACATGCTGTTCCTTGCTTACAAAATTGTAACTCCTATTGATGTCAGCAATAGCTGTAATTTTATTTCTAAAGCAACGAAAGCCATTTTCTCTACCACTGTTGCAAGAGAACTCCACAGGATAATATGATCATAATTAAAATAATAATAGATCTTCCAACAATTTAATTCAAGCAACTCGTCCTTGCCAAAAAAGAGAGGAAGATAGTAAGTGTAGGGAATAAACACTTCAGGGGTAGGTAAAATGTTTCCCAATTTGACCAGTCAGATCTGCACATTTGCATGGAAAACACAGCTTCAAACCCGTGGTCTGTGGGAACTGGGAGGGGAGGCCAGAGAGGAGAAGTTTTAAAATTGCCGGATGAAGCTGACACCTGAATGCATCTCTTCAGCTCTGTTGTTGTGGCCTCTGGTAAACTGAAATCATGTGTGATACCTGGGGAAAATCAACATTGCATTCATTCATTTACCTATTTTCATATTTCATCCTCAAAATTATGGCTTCTTTTTTTTTTTTGGTACTTTTAAAAAGTTTAGAAAATTCCATTTTTGTGATAATACATTTTAGACTTTTTCAGATTAGAATTTTACCTATTGTACTTTTTCCCTGATTTTTTCATGCCTTTATCTTATTTATTCCAGAAATATTTTCTGTCCTCTTTATCTGTTTGCCTCTTACCCCTTGCTTCCTTTTCTAAGTGAAAACAGACTCAATATTCTTAGCGTGATGATCATCTCTAATTTCCACCCTTCATTTTCTTTGCTTTGAGCTAGCAATTATTGGATGAATAAGAACCTGCCTGTAGTATTATGTCATTTAATGAACAAAGAAGGTTACAAAGTTCCCAATGTGATTGGAAAAGACAGGGAAAGACGGAAAAAGAAAAAACAGAAGTCTTGTATGAAGCAGCATAGCACGAGTGAGCCATTGTTATCACAACTGGTGACATGCCCTCTTGTGGTCATTATGCTACAAGAGCAATCCCTTATTTTAATTAAGAGCAGGCTACTGTTCGGCTAGTACTTAAGCATTTTAGTTCGGTAAGACTGGTTTCAAAGCACGTGTCAGAGCCCTAAAGTGTGAGTTTGCTGGGCAGAACCGTGCTACAAGGAGGGAAACGTCAGTTAGGAAAAAGTGAAATCACGTGTTGAACTGTCCCCACAGTTTTGGGGTGTAGTTTTTGTAGCAGTATCCTGGAAATACAGATCAACATTCCCTATTCAGAAGTAAAAAGGACTTCATTTGGTTGGGGGAAGCCTCGGCTGTAGTGATCATGAGAAGACAGAGTTTGGGATTAAGTGCAGTATGCACAAAACGACAAGTAGGATTGCGACTTTGAACTTCAGGAGGACTAACTTTGATCTCTTCAAGAAACTGTTTGGAGAAATCCCATGGGTTAGGGCTCTAGAGGGTAGCGGGGCTCAAGAAAGCTGGTTGATATTTAAGTATCACTTCCTCCAAGCTCAGGATCAGTGCATCCCTAAGAGCAAGAAATCAGGTAAGGGAAGCAGGACACCTGCATGGCTGAGCGGGGAGCTTCTGAAAAAGTTCAAGTGGAAGAAGGACGTTTACAGTATGTGGAAGAAGGGACTGACCACTTGGGAAGAGTACTAGAATGCTTATAAATACTTAAAGGGAGGGTGCCAGGGAGATAGGAAGTCTTTTTTCAGTGGTGCCCAGTGATATGGCAAGAGGTAATGGGCACAAACTTGAACATAGGAAGTTCCATCTAAGCACGAGGAGGGACTTCTTTACTGTGAGGGTGGCAGAGCACTGGAACAGGCTGCCCAGAGAGGTGGTGGAGTCTCCCACTCTGGAGACATTCCAAACGCGCCTGGACGCCGTCCTGTGCAAACTGCTGTAGGTGACCCTGCTCTGGCAGGGGGGTTGGACTAGATGATCTCCAGAGGTCCCTTCCAACCCTGACCATTCTGTGATTCTGTGATTCATCAGATAGTTTGTGTATATTGTGTACTTTCTACAGAATCCAAATGTTATATATTGAATCCTAAAGCTAAAGAAGCAGACTTGGAAGACCTAAGAAATAATGACAAGACTCAATTTCTTTCCAAACGTCAGATGCCATTTCTGATCTGCAGTTGAATATAGATCAGAAATAGAGATTCAGTCTGCAGGTAAATATTGTTGATTAGTTCCACAATTGATTCTTATTGAAAATAACAAGGTACACTTGTTTTCTAGGATAAAGTACTCTGACTTAATTAGGAATATGCAATTATATTCTTCTTTAGGTTTGAATGGATAGTACACTAACTTTAGTGACTGAATCCAAAATTATCCATATGTGATGCATCAGCCATCTTCATTAATATTCCATTTGAGCTAGGCATCACATCTTTGAGTCATTGTAATGTCTGCCAGAACTGAAGCCCGCTTGCTCTTGACACAAGTGTGCTGAACGATGCAGAAAGCAGCATTACATCTGCTGTTACACCACTTGTTAAAACGTATTTTAATCTAAAAACATCGTAACACCATTTGCATTCTCTATATTTACACAGACCAATAGATACACATGTAACGGAAGAAAGTTTTGTTTGCAACTTAAAATTTCTGAAAGTGATGACTATGGCGTATACAATTTCACAGAACATCTTTGGCCAACTCAAGAACTTGGCCTTTGTGGCAGGTGCAGTCATATGGCTTCAATAAAGAAAGTTAATGGCCTTTACACTAGAAAGTGTGCTAAAGGTTATTAAATAACAAATACCTAGATGTTCACAAAACACAAAGTCAGAAGCTCTATAACTTCATTTTTTCCCCCTCCCTTGAGGATTCTTCCAGGAGATCCATGGATTTCTTCTAAAGGGTGCCCCAGACTGGACACAAAATAGTAGTCACACTGAAATCTTCATCTTAGTATGAGGGCAATATAGGAGCAAGACTTCCATTCAGTGCAAAATCCACAACAGCACAATGTCATTTCCTGCCTGTTATTACCCCAGTTGTATTTGTATGTTTTATTATTCCTCCTTGAGGTTTTTAACCAGTGTTGGTCTAACAGATTTCTCTCAATTTTTTTCCAGAGCTTATCTCCAATCTGCAAAACAATCTGGATTTCTGATTCTGTCATCCAGCGTGTGTTTTTTCCCAGCTGGGTTTAAGCTGGTTCATTGTATCAACCCATGTACCCTCTCCACGTAAATTTATATTAAATTGTTCAAAACTATTGCAGGCTGGAGATCTCCTAGCCACTGCTGGAGGTGACGACCTCATTGTCTCAATGAAGTAGGAGTCCTTGAGTTAGAGTCAAACTGCAGCCTTTTTTGTTCTCTTAAAAGCATGTTTTCTTCAGTCTGGTTTATTCCTCCTAGCTCATTGCTGTCCATATGCTCACCGTATGTGCACCAGTGGTACCAGCTTGCTCTAGCAGTAGCCTGGTGACACTGGAGCTTAGGGAGTCCTGTCTACATTTGCTGGGTCCCAATTGCCTTCCCTGCCAGCAGCGTGAGGGGCAGGGGAAAAGGGTCTAATGCATCTGTTTTTCCATTGCAGTGCTCCCAAAAAATGCCCCCAACGCAATCCTATAGGTAGTTATACCAGCTATGGACCTTCTTTGGTCAAGACAAGGCAGCAAAGCAACAAGTTCAGGATAAGTTCAAGTCTGAAGTTAGGAAAATCATCATAGTGCAAATTGTCTATTGAATCAAGCTTCCGTGTCTTTCATACATATGTCGCTCCAGCAGCCTGATATCAGTGGCTGGGTAACTGCAATTACTGAATATTTCTAAAGAAAAATGTCCTCCTGTAGTCTTATTACTATGGATACTTTCTCAGATAAAATATAACAGCTTAGACTTTCAAATCAACCAAAAAGATTTAAATCAATGGACTTAAAATAAGACTGGAAGATAGGTGCATAAAACTGCTCTGAAAAATCTGGGCCATAGTTCATATATCTTTGATTATGCACTTGTAAAGAAGGGAAGTGCTCATTGAAGTTAATGAATATTTTCATTCCTTATCAACTTGTGGATCAGAGCCTTGATATAAACACAGCTGGTGTGTGTTCAACCACATCTTCTACTACTCTGCAAGTTACAGGATGTCATTTAATCAGGAGGTCTTGTGAGGATGTTTATCAAGTTAGCTTGAGTTTGGCAGAAGTAGATGACGTAAGCACTTTACAGTAGAAACAGACACAAAATATGCCTAAAGCTTTTAAATACACCCCCCCCCCAAAAAAAACAATTTAAACAAGAAGTTGTAGATCACATATTGCATAAAATATCATACTTATAAATTGTATGTGAAATTTGTGGGAAATAGTTAATCCATTGACAAACAAGTAACTAAAATTTTTATTTACTTTCACATCATAGTACATCTGTTTTATTTTATTTTAAAATTCTGTTACTGCAGATCGTCTATCTGAGCTTTCCATGTGTAATTTCCAGGGGAACAGTGGCCATGCCAAAGATCTTGCCATGCTGTGCCAGGTGCTGCAGTGAATTGGATGTCTTACCCATAAATAGTTCAATGCTGTTTCAAAAGAAAAGGAATTATCACCCCTGTTTATGGAATTTCTCCAAAAAATCTGGAATTTGGTTGATCTCGAGGTTAGGCAATATCAGAAGAAATATGAAAAAGATCTTGGACTGGGGTTCAAGTGGGTGCAGTCCTGGTTTCTCAGTTGTCACCACTGAGTAAATACCATTTTCTTGTCTACAGTTCTGTTTTTCTTTCAAAGAAAACCCAGACATCTGGGCCAACAATGTACTGTTTGGTCTCTCCGTGTTCAACACAGAATTACTGGAAGACAAAAGCACAGTCAGAGACCGTGACCACAGGACACGCCAAGCATCTCCATACCTTGCAGCCACAAGCACTTAAATGCTGCAATGACTATTTTGTCAGAATTTTGGTGTTGTTTAGCAACATTTGTGTTGCACACCCAAGCTGTGATGCAGTTAAAGTCGAATTCACAAAAGGAACAAACAAACAGCAGAAAGTTGTCTAGCCAGCCTAATGAGAAAGAGTGAAGAGAGAAAGTTTAGAGACTGCTATCATCCTTCAGGAGTAATCGGGGGTGACCATCTCACTCTGTATTCTGGGTACTCATTTCTCTAGAGTTTAATCAAATCAGATCATCCCTTTTCTCTTGAAGAGCTTTGCACACCGAGCAGGTGTTTTCATTGTAATGCCATCCTGGTTGCCAGAAGCCAGGCTGCTTTTTAGCTTAATCAGTGGAATTTAATACAAGTTGGCAGAGTAACTCCTGGTTTTATTTACATTCCCGATGCTGAGACTGAAGCTCAGAGCTCCCTTATGGATGAGAGTTTCCTCTACGTTGGATCAAAGATTGTAAATCATTTCTATTGACTTTAGAAATGACAATGATAAGATAGAAAAAGATACCACCTAAAACGAGCAGTTTATTATGAAAGAAGATTTAAGTTGAACTACACTTTATATGGTGTTTTTGATGTACATCCTGAGTTTGTACGCTTATTATACCAATATCAGATTGTGGCTGAGACAAAACCTCTGTGATTACCTCATTTTACAAAATATGCAAACTAAATATCCATATAACTGACAGGGATTGTCTATGGAAATTGACAGTCTATGGGAAGTCTTACCATAGTAAATGTGCTCTTTGGTTTAGTTCCCTCTACTACACCATTATAATTCATTACAATCTATGTAAATGAAGCTACTTTATATTGTTCATTGAAAATGACAAAAATGCACCCCAAACAGCTTAAAATCTCACATCATGTTAAATGTGTTAATACATATGTATACATACACATGTATACATACATACAAAGGCTACAAAGATGATCAAGGGAATGGAGCACCTCACTTATGAGGAAAGGCTGAGAGACCTGGGTCTGTTTAGCCTGGAGAAGAGAAGACTGAGAGGGGATCTCATCAATGCTTATAAATATCTAAAGGGCGGGTGTCAAGAGGATGGGGCCAGACTCTTTTCAGTGGTGCCCAGTGACAGAACAAGGGGCAACAGGCACAAACTGGAACACAGGAAATTCCATCTCAACATGAGGAAAAGCTTCTTTACTTTGAGGGTGACAGAGCACTGGAACAGGCTTCCCAGAGTAGAGTCTCCTTCTCTGGAGACATTCAAAACCTGCCTGGACATGATCCTGTGTAACCTGCTCAAGGTGAACCTGCTTTAGTGGGGCAGGGGTGGACTAGATGATCTCTGAAGGTCCTTTTCAGCCCCTACCATTCTGTGATTCTTTGATTCTGTGAAATGCTGCCACCGGTAGCAGCAGCAGAAGTTAGAATTTTCCTATTCCTAGGGGTTCATGGCATCTTCTATAAACCCATGACCTGTCATTACACAAGGCTTGTCTACTTAGTTGTAGTTAGTAAAGTTAAAGGGAAGAAACTAATGCATCAAAGGTGCTGATCATTAAATAAAACCTCTCTGGATGCTCTGACTCGATGACTTGAGGGGGAAAAAGAAAGCTTAGAGATAACTGATATGTAAAGTGAAGAACTAAGGCCACTTCTGATGGGAGCACTAATTTTATTCTCTGATTAATTCTGAGCCTAGTGTGCTGCTCTTCACGTACTTCGTGTGTCTAGGTGAATTGACTAAAGCACCTGCCTAGTCCCACAGCCCTTGTAATACAAATAAGGAGAACTTCAATTGAAATCTGTGGCATTGCCTGAATGCAAACACTGGCATTAGAAGAGAATAGCTATTTTTGTAATAGCCAAGAGACAGTATCAAATTATCTTTAATATTACCAGTGGCAGGCAGTGTTTGTTCTGATCATCCGAATGAGAGCTTTGACTTTCAGGGGAACAGAGTAAGGTTGTGCTGAGTGTGTTTGAAAATCCTACTGAAGATGTGCCTGCTCAGAATGAGGAATGATTCGTATTTATACTGTATCTCTGCTCCTGCATTACTCTCTTCTCTGGAAATGCAGGTCCAGTTACGTTGCCAAGTTCCTACAAATCTGGACCAGAAGTGATGTTTATAAAGAGAATTAATATGTTAGAGTTCGTAATTAAGTCTTCTTTCAGAAAACGTTGCCCGGCCTCAGTGTGGTAAAAACACTTTGTAGCTGTTCTGTTTTCTACTGTCCACTGCCACCTTCTGAGAAAACACTAGCGAATGACTCAGAAAAGAAGAAAACCAAGTTTTATCATGTGAGAGGTAAAATAGATGAAACATTTAAATAAAGCAGTATTCCCTCGGCAACTTCTAAACTTTTCTGTCTAATGCAGAAAACCGAAGTGATAGTTACGGCATGTGCACAGGAAGGTATATGGGGTGAAAGAGAAACCAGGCACAGATACAACCTTATTTTAACATTTCCTTTTAATCTTTCTTATAAAGTAAAAATTCCTTTCTTCTCAGAGCCGAACATCTGACTAAAGTTTGCTCATTTGCTTCTGTAGTTACGAATATTACTTGCTGAGGTTGAAGCCGGTGTGGTTGTGAAGTTTCTCCTCTGGCCACTAGATGCTAGCACAGCACAGCTCTGGCCACCGGAGCTGCCGGGCAGGGGGACACAGCCCGGGTGCCACCTTCCCGGGAAGGCTCTCGGTGCCATAGGGACCGGAGGGCTTTATATCCATGAACAGGCCGGCAGTTGCCCCCCGTACAAAAATGCAGCTCACTGGGACGATGTTACTTCTTCAAAAAGGCCATTCTATCAATAGCGATACTTGGCGCTCGAGGGAAGAATGAAAACGCGTAGGACGGTTTGAGCAGCACTGCGGAGTTCTACCTGATCGACTCAGTTATAAACACAATTCTTTTGGTGCAGGTACAGGGGTTTATTGTATTATGATATATTGTATTATTGTATATTAGGGCAACGAAGCTGGTGAAGGGTCTTGAGAATGTCTTATGAGGAGCAGCTGAGGGACTTGGGGTTGTTTAGTCTGAAGAAAAGGAGGCTGAGGGGAGACCTTATTGCTCTCTACAACTACCTGAAAGGAGGTTGTAGCGAGGTGGGTGTTGGTCTCTTCTTCCAAGTTACAACCGATAAGACAAGAGGAAATGGCCTCAAGTTACACCAGGGGAAGTTTAGGTTTGACTTGAGGAAAAACTTCTATGCTGAAAGGGTTATCAAAGACTGGAACAGGCTGCCCAGGGAAGCGGCTGAATCGCCATCCTTGGATATATTTAAAAGCCATCTAGATATGGTGCTCAGGGACATTATTTAGAAGTGGGCCTGGCAAAGTTAAATAACAGTTAGACATGATGATCTTAAAGGCCTTTTCCAGCCATAACGGTTCTATGATTCTATGAAATAACATACCCTATGAAATGAAAAAAAAACCAACAATGGTAATTGCAAAACAATACTTTGAGGATTTTAGAAGACCAGATTCAGCAATCAAAATGAACCAAATACTACGGAAAAGAAGCTTAAACATATTTTTTCTGTAGTGAAGAGAGATGTGAAGCATTATATATATATGAGATGCATATCTTAGTCAGGTTTGATTCATTTAGAAATTCTGCTTTTCAGAAAGTATTTGGTACTGGTATTGGTATTTCTTTAATATTATTGGTGTTTCTTTAACAGTTGTGATTTCAGGTGTTTTTGAAAATAAATAATAAGTAAACAACAAATAAAATGTATTCTTTATAACTGTAGGGCTTTTTTACATTAAAGACAAAAAACCTAAGCTAGAAGAATACCAGAAAACTTACAGATTCAAAAACTTGAAAGTCAGGACTTGCCAGAATCAAGGTGTGTATGTTATCTTGATTTGGCCCATCTGTGCATACATGATGACAGCCATTAAATTAATAACCATACCATGCTTTTTCTAAAGACTGAAAACCTCAGTTAGTGTACATTAAATTGTAGTTATTTGTTACTTTTCTCCACTTCATCACATATATACCCCTCTGCATTCTTTACTGTTCAAACCATACAAACTCTGCTTTCAATATAGAATTATTGTTTATCTCTTCATAGCATCCTCTGTGTTCATAGTATCCTCATTTTCTACCTGTGGTTAATGAACTTTGAACTTTTCTGTATGGCACCTAGAAAGCCAGATGATCATATTCTTATCTTGTGGATAAGAAGCTAAGCCACAGAGGGTAAATCCAGCATTTCACAATGAAATTAATTATTCTCCTACCCTGTACGAGAAACCAGTTCTACAAACTTTGCTGGCTCTTGAGTATCTTGTAATGCATTTTATGTTCAAAGCCCAAATTGGCTTCGGTTACTGTAAGTGCTCAGCACCTTTGCAGGAAGCATCCCAGATTTGGGAGCCAGAAGAAACACAAACGTTTGTCCCTGCATGATGCTGAACAGGTGGGGTGAATGCATTTCTCCAGAGCAGCCCCCAGCTGCCTTGGGCAGTCCCTTCTTGCCTTTCTTGACACCCCTGTCCTATCCTGTCTGTTTGGGCCCTTCTGCAACAAATAAAGTGTATGACACATTCCTGACACAAAGGCTGCCCTCCTTACCGAATTTCACGTTCTTGTTCCAAAGCAGCAGTATACCGTATGTGGGAAAGCAAGTACAGATTCAGCCCTATGCTACACCACTATCACATCACCGAGGGGCACTGTTGTCTTTGGTTAAAGGACCAGCCCTGGCAAATGATGCTTCTGTGGATAAAGGATCTCTGTACCCAGCCCTGACACTACGCAAACAAGCTGTCCTGCTCCATCAAGGTTGCCCTATTCTGACAGGCAGGAATATTTCAGAAAAAAAGTGACCCTGTTGCCTAGTAGTTGGGCTTTTTGTTGAGATTACCTCTTACTACCAGCTGGGAAATCGCCTTGGAGATTTATCCACAGGGAACTAAGACAGACTGAGTCATTTTGCATTCAGCCAGTGACTACTCGGTGTGATTCAACTGATCTGAATTAAGGTAGAGGCAACAAGCAGCATCTCATTTCCAGGCTCTGATTTGTTAATTTCTCACAGAGATCCCAAACTTCAAATTTAACAAAACCGATTTGTCTGTTTCATCGCAAACTCCTTCCATGAACACTACAGACAACCTAAGGCACCAGATCCTGATCTCGTGGATGTGGAGTGAAAAAACACCAGTAGCCTCAACAGATTTATAATAGATTGGTTCCATTTGTGTTGAACTACCACAAAACTGTTTTAGCCTTGGAACTGGTAGCTTAGTTACATTACTGTGAAGGTCCTGCTCACTGCACCAGAGATAAGATTACAGAAGGCTTTTCCTTTTAATGGCATTTCTGCCAGCTTTTACTTCTGTCATGAATATTCTTTTAAAATAGCCCTCCGAAGGCAATTAAGAAAAACAAAAAAATAAGGAGAACAAAGAGACTGTCATTAGTAATCCAAGTAGGGTTTCGTTTCTGAGAAAGGATTAACATTGAAGACAAAGAGCAGAATGAGAAGGCAATTGATGTTGTCATTATCAGCAATTTCTTCAAATTAAGTTGGCAAGTCTTGTATTCAGCATGCAATATTCATTGTGGATTGGCATTTGAAAAGATTTGTAAGAATTAAAAATAAGTCTTTAGAGCAGGGCGGCAGAAATATGGTCCGGACTGGGACCTTGGGTAAATCCACCAGGACTCCACTGCAGCTCTAGCCGTGCAATATGTCACTTGGTCCTGGGGAGATCCTGTATTTTTTCACTGTTCTCCATTTCTCTCAGGGAAAAGTTCAGCACATGAATTTTTGGCAGAGCAGCCAAAACTGGAGTATACGCATTGCTTTCTGCTTTGCAGATCAATGTAGAAACTACAGAGCAGACCTCAGCAAAATTAAGTGAGTAGCCTGGTTTAGAGTGAAGGAAACATTAATAATATTACGCTGAAAGAAATTGAGCTGGGAATTTCCTTCTTTGCAATTGTGAAGAGCTTCACCATGTAACTAATGGTGAGTTTTAATAGCGTATGTGGTAGGGATGGCTGAAGAACCTCAGCTAATTTATATCATAATAGGATTTGCTTGGTGCGGAGCTCAGTCCAGTGAGAGGAATGACATGTCACTGAACATGTGGAATTTCGTAACAAAAAATAGTTAGTAGCCAATGAACTACAGTGCAATATTAACACTGGCAGTCTCCTTCAGCTCATATCATCAAGGAAATATCATCAAGAAGATGGGACATGTCAGGGTGTTGCCTGTGCCTGTCCTTCACGTTCTAAGGTACTGCCTCAAAACACTGGGCTGGTGGCTTCTCGAGTCTGCCTGTCCCCGGCTTTGTCAAGGAATGCATTGAAACACCTTGATTTCATCCTGATGCAGAATGAGAAAACTGTACAAAGTGTCCTGGGATGAGAGACTTGTTCAAATAATGTCATCAACAAATCTCATGTCTTTGCCTCTGTCTTTTAATATTCTCTAGCTTTGCTTAGCCAAGGCCACCCCACCGAGTTCACAAAACCGAAAGAGACCTTGCTATTGTCATTCATCCCCACACGCTTGCCCCTTGCAATGCTCCTCTTAGCATTTCCCACCATTCTTTCCTGTCCTGCCTCTCTGCCGCTCCTGCCTCTTTCCCCCTCTGCTTTCCCTGCTTTCTCCCCTCCTTTTGTCCGCCGCTCCCCACTGCGCCTCTGTTACTCCTTTTGTTGCGTCCCTCATGCCGGTGCGTGCACTGCTCCTCCTTCGGCCTCCCCTGCTCCTCCGGCTTCTCCTCGCTGTGGATCCAGCCGCTTCCCCTCCCGTATCTCCCGCTCCGCCATGCACAGCTGCTGCTCTTCTCCCCCTCCCCAACCACCCCCTCCCCACCCCCCCCATCCACCACTCCCGCTGCTGCTGCTCCAAAAACAGTTTTGACCAGCTCTACTTCCAAACAATGAGGCTTTGACCTCTTTCCCCTGGGAGAAGATTTCACAGCCAAACACGTCTCACTGGCAGGAGCTTTTCCTGATATTCAGCCTGTTTCCTTCTCCCATTGCTCCTGCTTAAATCTCTTTATATTGAACGAGCAGCTCGTGCCCCAGGCTAGGTGTTTTACCCCTCCTTTTCTGCCTGTTGCAAAGAAGGGCTGCGTACAGACAGCGGGGCCAAAACGAACAGGGACACCCTCATAATATACGGAGCACTGTGCATCCGAGTAAGCAAGCTCCCGTTGTACCCAGAAGGAGCGGAACAAACACGCTTACCGTAATGAAAAATAGGCCCCATGCCTTACAAAAACTCACCGAGGGCCAAATCTTGATCAGTTTTTATCCATCTGAAGGAAAGATACTCGTACGGACAGCTGTGTCAACAGCCTGGGAGCCAGGGGCTGAGTGAATCTGAGCTCCTGGTGAGGGGGACAGTCATCTGAAATAGGTGAATAAGGCCCAAACTGAATAAGTTTGGATGCAGAGGGAGAGGTTTGAACCCAGGAGGTAGAGGAGAAAAACATTAAGCTCACAGCGAGTGCAAAAGCAGGAGAGACTGAGTTTAGGTCGCGCAAAAGAAAAGGAAGAAATACAATAGACTGTACGGAAGGGAGAGGGGTGGGAGGGGACGTGGGCTGAGGTGCGTTGGGTGACCTGCGGTGAGATGACATGGGCTGAGCGGGGCCAACGGCGAGCGCACCCCCCCACAGAGTCAGGTCAACAAACTGAAGCCAACTGTGAAGATACTTGTGTTTTAAGGGCAAAGACTGTCTTTTGACTAAGCATCAGAAAATTGTCCAGCAGAAGAGGGGATTAAGACTGATACTAAAGCTTCATTTCCAACTTACAGTTTCTGAAGCAGCCAGCTGATATCCGTATACACGCTCCACAATCATCTAGATTCCTCCTCGCTGGGCTCAGCACAGATGCCAAGGATAGAGACTGTAGTTTTACCCAGTAGATTGAGCCAACTGAACTGCTGAAGAAAGGCTGTTCCTCCCTATCCTGTCTCCCAGCCGTATCTTCCTGCCACTTACTTGGCTCTGGCTCTTGTTTACACCCTTCCATCAGCTGATCCAACTCACTGAACCACCACAAACATATCCATTTCTTTATTGTGATCAATTTTCTGCTGGCTTAGTGAATTGGTTCATAGAAAGGGTCCAGAGAGCATCCGTTTTAAAGCAGGGAGCAGGACCGTACAGCTGGGCACGGGATAGTGGAGACAAAGGGAAGATGGAGCATGATTTCTCCTCCTCAGGGGCAAGGCTTCAACCCAGCTCAGCGGACAAGGCACTACACCCTGAGTGAGCATCTTCTTCCTTTTCTCCCGTGTTTTAAAATGTGCTAACCAATATGTACCATTAGCACATTGTAAGGGCTGCTCATTTTCCTCGTCTAGACAGGCCTTTCAAGCAGACATGCAGATCTGCCTTCAGGCATTTTGTCAGGGCGGTCCTCAAAAGTACCTTTCAGAGGCTCAAAAGACAACTTCAGATGGCAATTTGGAATCTTATTCTTAGTGATTAAAATAGCTTATTTTGGCCAGTCGAAAAGCTAAATTATTAATACCAGCTGAATTAATAGCAGTGAAAACCTCTCATTAGAAATTATAATGGCACTGAACACCATAACAGATCCCCTATAGTGTAAATCAACCTGGCCCCATTTATTTAATGAAGCTACAACTGCTTACAGCAGCCAAGGACCTGCCCTAACATTTTCTTGCTTTTGCATGTACCTAACATAACATCGCAACCTTCTTGCTCAATTTTTCTGCCATTCTTATAATTTTTCCCTTAGAGGGCTTCTTTAGACATAGCAAAGACTGCTTGGTAATTTTTATGTCTAGCCTCCTATTTCCCTTGCTGCTCCCCCATGCAGTAATTTGTGTGGGGAAAAGGTAAATCAGAGCCACATGTTCCCTTTATAAGCCTGAGATAAAGGGCAGCAGCAATATCGTTTGCTGTGAATTCACCGGGATTAGTCAAAATGCTATTAACTATGGAGAAGATCACAGTATCCGCATGCTTCCTCTGTTTTGCATGTTACTTTGTTGGAGTGAGTTTAGTTTCTTCTATCAGTATAAGAGGCAGCTGAGGGTGGTATAACACATCCCAGGGATGTTCCTAGGCAGAGGCCTCTCCCCGTCACAAGTTGGCACAATTAGATATGCCGTGCTCAGCCAACAAAACGTGCTGTGCCTGATGAAATGTAGGCACTGGCTAAAGGTATAAAGAACACACAAATATTTTAAAGCTCTTAGCTACTGTCATCATGACAAGAGCTAGTCCAAATCAGGTTTTAGTTCACTGATGGAAAAATAGGAGAGGTGGATAACACAGAGATTTTTTTCCAAGGAAACTATAATAATCAGGTAAATAAGAAAGCACAACATTTTTATTCTGAAACGCCACCATGGGTGTGTGTGTGTACATGTGTGTGTTTCTAATGTGTCTGTCTTCTCTCCTGCAGTGGGGAGGGAAATGCACATCCCTTGCATCACTGGTGACATCCCACCATGGGAGATACGGTCCAATCAGTTTCTACAGCTCTAGAACAAAGATTAGCATCCTTACTAGATCAAAGAAAAAACTCCGTTATTAATATCATGCCTAGGGACTGACAGGCCACTGAGCCACAGCGCTCTGAACCATGCTCTGTTTCAATGAAGTCAAGAGCATCACTGTGGAATTACACTTACATGTGTGGAGATTAAAACTCTTGGTCTTATTCTGTCTTTCATATCTGTTCCCAGTTATGCTAATCAGCATTTCCCCAAAGATTGACCATTAATCCACCTGTCACCATTTGAAGAGTGCAATGCTGACTATTTGAACAGGTATTTAATTCTTCCCACCAGATATTTTTAGGAACTATTTGTTTCATCCCACATATCCTGAGTTTTGCATCTTCATTTGAGATTACACATGTACAAAAACGTGTCCTGTGCTCACATCTACACTGGAAATAAGTTAATTCCACAGATCATTTTAGCACTTCAGATAACACTCTTGCACTAGAGCTGCTGGCCAGTGCTTGTTTTTAACACATTTGCTTAAAATCAGTACTTTCCAGAGTGTTTCAAAAACCAGTTATCAATAACTTTAAATGAACACTTGCTCGACATGCATGCAGCAATTCTGAACTACTCAATCATATCACCTGTAGCCACGTGGCTTCAAAGATCAGCCTTTTCTTCTGCCAAACGGAGAGTGTTGAAGGGACTTGGACATCGTTGCCACCGGTACCAGAACATTTTTTCCCAAATCAATACTGTTATTCCTCTCAGGCTGAAAGACTCCAGATATTTTCTCACACTCCATTTTAGTCTCCGAGACTTGCAGTGCTTTGCTGAAGCTACTAGCGCTGATTCTCAGGGAATGATACCTGGATGTCTTTGCTTTAAAGACAGAAGAAGCTCTTACAGACATGAAGTGGGGCCTCCTAATACTTCTGAAGGACATTTCCATCACCTGGTCCAAATTTTGCACAGAGCCACCGTGTGTTGCAGTAGGCCTTGTTTGACAGGAGATACTGCACCTGAGGTGCAGAATAAAGCTCATCAACATAACATATAACATATGTTATATGATGTAACATAACGTATCCCCCTTTCAGCAGAAAACTAACCGTGGCTGCAGTGTAAAACCCCAGCCAATATTTTCACCAGCTTTCTGGTGTAAATAAGGATGGGGACACACCAGATTGCAACGTGATGAACTTGGCTATGAACCGAAGGGCACCACCACCAGCTTACCCGATAAGCAGTCACCCAGCGTCGCCCAACGTAAAGGTGAGGTGGCTGTCTCTCCTCCTCCCGAGGTGGCTGGCTGTCTCTCCTCCTCCCAGGGCCAAACAGTCTCAGGTTACTCCACGCTGGCTGTGGGTAGGAGCGTGTCTCTGCACTGGAAGTTTCACAGCCTTTGATGATTTAATGTGTCTGTACCCTGAGGACAGGACTGGGTATTCCTGGGTTTCAGTCACAACCTCCCATCTTTTTAAAACTCTCTTAAGCTCTTCTCTACTCATTTCCTTTCCACCTTGCTGGCTTAGCCCAGGCTCTGGTCAGGTGAGATGGCTCTGGGACGCTTTCCCACTGTGGAGATAGCTACTCCGTTACCTCTGTTACTGTACATTTGTTTAATTAATTGCTCATTTTGTTCCCGAGCTGTTGTGCTGGCCCAGTGCACTTACGGTATGCATGAGTGCCTAAAAGGTGACGAGGCTCCTAGGGATGACTCTGTCCCTTTCATTTATTTATAGAAGTTGAGCACATGATCCCATATTAATTGCAGGCACGGTTGGCTCAGCCTGACTGGAGATAAAGTGGCACCGGCTCCAGCCCCTCTCAGCTGGCACTGACGGCAAGCGAGGCGCTAAGGGCCACGCTGCAGAGAGCGGGACAGATCAGCCTGGATCAGGAAAGCAATTAAACTTTATGTGGCATTTGAACTGTGGACCTGGAGGTGCACAAAATAGCCTTTGGCCACTCTAAGATCTTTTTTTTTTTTTTTTTTAAGTGCTGCGACTACTTAACAGAGGTAATTGTAAGAGCATAAATCAAGGGTTCTGTTATTCCTCGGGAGGGCAACATTTATCACGGCAGACCTTAAAATGAATTTGAAGCACAGAAATTATGAGAATGTACATAGCAAATGACTTATTGTCAACAGGCCACGTAGCAGAAGCTTCAGCAACAGCCGCTGAGACAAGCAGCCTCATCAGCATATGGGCTTATGTTTAAGTGCTGAACTACGGCAAAAGTTGACAAATGTTTCTTCTGGTAGGACCGCTGCCTTAAACAGCCCAAACCGCCTGTTCTTACCCCTGAGCTGCTCTTTCAGATGTGCCTTGGAGTGAACCAGGGCCACTGGGTCAGTCTGGGTCACCATCCAGCCCCACCAACAGCTGCAATGGCAAACCGAGGAGGGGGTGGCACAGGGTGGGAGGGGGAGAAGGTGCTTGAGCCAGCACTGCCACTAAAAGCCATCCTTGTCAGACTAGGCCCCAGCAGTGCGAAGCCCTGGGATCTTTGCTCATTTTCTGCCCACAGACAGCTTTGAAGCTTGCTTGAGTGTCGAGCTGGGGATTTCCAGGCGCACTTCATCCACCTTCCCCATGCCTGGAGTGTGAGCAGGGACTGGGTACAGTGGGGTACTGTGGGGCGGGGATGTGCCGCACCCGGGTAAAACATAGTCAATACAGGTTTCACCAAGGAATGCTTGGAGGGCAGAGGATGAGAGGAGGTGACAAGCAGTTGTCCTCCACAATAGATCTGTGGGTTGAGGGAGTCCCCTGAGACATAAAACCTTCCTTGCCAGGCTACCTCAGGTCCAGCGCAGAGAATTTATTGTCCTGGATGCAGGCCCAAGGACTGCAGCTCTGGCTCTGCTGCTATCTGAGTAGTCTGGGACCAACATTTTACCTGTAGTTCACTTTTCACCATCTGTTAAACATCTTAAGACATTTGTGCTGAACGTCGAACATGCTGAGTTCTATATCAGGTGGGTTATAATTAATGAGTGGTTATGATGTGGCTGTTGGAAGACTTCCACGAAAAGTGGAGCTTCTTTTATCCACAACAGCTCTGCTCCCCCTATTCATCCTCTGCACGTTCCCTGTGGGCGCGCGTAGCTGAATCACACAGTACTGATCTGGATTTCCTTGTTCGTAAGCACTGCTTTTTTTTTTTTTTCCAATACAAAAAGGAGATGCCAAAGAAGGTTGTTGACTTCGTGTAATTTCTCTGAGGTGCTCAGATACCGAGCTGCTGAGCATACTCTTGATAGATGAGATTAGATAAAGAAGGAGTGAGATCAAATAGCAGTTTTCTGTTACTACCTTCCAGACAGTTGAGATGGAGCTCAGATACTAATGCGATGGGCATCCTAGAAACACCTAAGAAAGATAGGTCATTGAGAAGCAACTAAATAAACCATTCTCTCCCCCTACAATTGTAGCTATACAGACGCTTTCCCCCATCCCATTAAACTCTCCTCTATTCCCAAGAGGCGGCAGTCTGGGTCTCTATAGGTATAATATTTCTGGCTCTTTTTGTCTGCCTGCAGTGACTGTTGGAAAACTGGGTTTAAAGAGGAGTATGTAGGAAAATGCGAATTTGTACATATCAAACTTTAAAAATTTATTAGCAAAAATGCTATCCCTTTTTAAAATTAGCAAGAATGATGATTCTAATTCCCATGTTGTTTGACTAGAGAGCTAGGAAGTTTGCAAAGGATACATCTGCTAACAGATTGAACTTGACAATGTTTTGTGAACTAAACCTATGCCTTGGAAAGGCTTTGATATATTTTTTGTCTCAATGAATGGATTCCACAGAACACAGGTAGTCAGTAGCCTGTCAGCATTATATGAGTTCAGAAGAGGGCTGCTCTATTGGGATTTAAATCTTTATCTCAGTGGTAATACTTGCCATCTAATTTTGATCAATAGTTAGAAAAGCATAACTAGCTTCCAGGAAAACTTTCACACAAGCTGTCATGGGAATTATTTTTTGCTGAAATGTTTGGAAGCATTTTTGGGAGAGATGCGGGGAAAAGATGGAGAATCAAATCTTCCCTCACGAAGACACAATATTAAAGAAGAATTCGAAGCACTTTCATCCAGAGACATCCCAGGTCATCCTCCTCCTTTGTCCTGTTCCCCCTGTACTCTGACTCCCTCTAGCAAAACAGGTAGAGGGTTTGGGACCATGGGATCCATGTAAATACAGTTCCCATGACCTTCCTGGGACTACTTTCCTCCTGGTCCTCCTTCCCTGCTGGATCAGAGACTCTTCCCATGGTGAGAAATGTGAGAAGAGTTTTGTGCTTTAGTTCTGAGATCAGTACATTTCAACTACGGTGCCTGAAATTTAGCAACCAGGGTTGTGCTCTGGGTGTACGAGGCAAACTGTCCCATGTTCAGCTCAGAATCTAGGCTACTGAGCATGCCTGGAGAAGGACAGCATTTGCACAAGAGGGTGCTTACAAAGACTTCCACTATTTTCTTGAACAAGAAGGACACCTTGCACATCACAAACTTCTCTTGGAGTTCCTTCTTGAGATGAGACTCTCCATCTTGGACATTAGAACAATCTAGAGGCGATGCCTGCAGTAGAGCAAAGAAACATCCCCCTTCACTGAGCCAGCACAGTAGCAACACCATTAGTTACTTAAAGAAATTGTCATCCAGTATAGCCATATGTCTCTGGACTGTGATGCTGGTGAGGCTGTATTGCTGTCTGTACCATTTAGAGCTGCAGTGCCAAAGAATTAAAGTATTTCTAGTATCACGTCAGCCAGCTCTGCTCAGGGATGTTCAACGCTGAAGCGAGTAAGAGGACATTTCTAGAGTGTGTCATCTCCTATGGCATCACCATTTCAGAAATCCTAGCATCCTTTCCTCAGAAGGAAGCTTCTGGCTGCCGTTGGCATCACTGAATAATCTCTTTGCGAGCTTGTGTTTAGGCCCTGGACTGGTGCCCGGTTTTCAAATCCCATATACTTCGTGCTACGAGGGGTGCCCCTTCTGACCCTGGCATCTCTGTTCCACCTCAGGCCGAGACTACAGAGATTTGGGCCAGCAACTTCTCCATTACCTCTCCGGAAAGAGTCAGTTCTTCCGACGAGACGTGGTCTCCAGAAGTCCCCGGCGCGGCGGTGTGCATTCCAGATTCCACTTCAATTATTCACACGGGGCTGCAGCGTGCTACCTGCCACTCAGACAGCCTCTGTCTCTCACTTTTCTTTTAAATAAGATGTGCTGTCCTCTAACCACAGAGAAAGGTCTCGAGAGCTGACATGTATTTAAGTAGGGTTCTTGATCTGACACTTTTGAAAATGAAATCTCCTGTAAGGTATCAGCGGCAACCCCAAAGACTGTTTTGTTGAAGCATGTTAGGAGAGAGTTGCACCATTTGAATTGATTGGCAATTAAACAAAGAGCAAATCTCCACGTTTCTGTCCCTCAAGCTTTGGAGACCTTGGGGCTTGCACCTGAGCTTTGAGGCACGGATGTCCTGTAGATTTAGAATACTCTGTTTTCTATTTTAAAAACACAAGAACCCTGAACCCATAAAATTGCTGTTTGTGCTGAAGGATTTGCTCTCCTTGACCCTGAGAATCCAAACCAAACTGTTCGAAGCCTGGTCTTAGGGATGCTGTGGGTTGCTTGTGACCTGTCGGAAGCGCTTTGCTCTTGTGCTCACACACCTCAGAGAAGATCAACGGTTGGCATCACTCTGCTGGAACCCAGCCAGCAGCAGCCAGCTCTGCGCAGCACAGCTGGCAGGCTACATCTGGGGTTTCTAAATATACAAATGGTCAGACAGAGAGTCTTCCTGGACTACTAGGAATCATGTGATAGACTAATTAGAGATGACATTTAGAAAGGGATTTTCCATTGTAGTCCCAGAAAGTCTCGGATTTCACCTATAAATGGGGTGCTCTGACTGGCAGCCCGAGGGCCACGCTTTGCCCACAGAAAATTCCTTTGCTGTGCTGGAAATGGGGAACAGCTGCTAGGACTGCACAAAAGGCCCAGCAGCTGAATGACCCCTACGGTGCCTGTACATAATCAATTATTAAGAGTCAGGACCTGCCACTGTTGCATCCACATGACCTGCAAGACAGGTTGTGGGGAGAGGGGCTGCAGAGGGATTTAGGCAGGATCACCTGGAAAGGCTGCATTGTCCCACTCACGGCTAGCATGTGTGGGGGAGCGCGCAGTTTGTTTTACACCAGACTGCTGGGTCAGACAGGGTCAGCGAGACAGTAGATCATACAGCTTTTAAATATGCTCAAATCCTACAGAGTTTGGTAGGATAAAAAGAGGTGAGCTGGCATCAGCTATACCAGTGCTAATAGTATTGGCTGGCTTTTTTCTGTGAAGTAAAGTATTGTTTATACTGTCTAAAAGCAGGTGCTATACATTAGCTGCAAAAAAGGTGCATTTTTATGTACCAAGGCCAAAACACAGGAAGGCTTGGTTTTGCCAAACATCTCCACAGCTTCTTTATAGGCACTTGCTTTTGAGTTCGCAAGCCCCTGTTAGACGACCAATGCCCTGGAGCAGCCGGGAATGAGCTGCACAGCAGCCAGGGTGCTGAGCAGGGGAATGCTGAAGGAAATCAGGAAGGCTGGGGCACATGCGGAGCCTCACCCTTCCCTAGGACTCAGGTATTTACATGTGGCCTTGAGTTAGGTACCTGTGTACGTGGGGATTTACGGCCCCCGGGTTATTTCCTAAGAGCAGTCATCGCTTTGGACACAAGTAACTGGCTCACAAGGCATGTGCTTGTCGTTGTGACCAACCTAACTATTAGAGCAAGGCACAAAACACAGCAGCTGCAACCACTTTCATTCGAAAGCAAGGCTGGAAGAGGAGACAGCCACATGCCTCAAGTGCCATGGCTGGTGGTTAGCTCCCACACCAAGGGAATGTCAAGAAACAGAGCGGCGCCCTTGAATCCTGGTCCTGCACAGCTGCTTCACAGCTCCTGCAAAGTCTGTATGTTAACCGTGGTGTAGCAAGAGCCTGGCAGGAACGCAGAGCGTGGGAGAGCCATCATGCCCTGTTGTTAGTCATGCTGTGTGAAGCCCACATTCACGTCCCTTCCAGGACACCTGTAGGTAGGTTGCACTTTGAACCAAGGCACGCATAAGAAAAATGGAATTCTCCGAGCAACTTTTCCAAAATTTCCAGCCCTCCAAAGTCTGTGTGTCCAGTCAGCCTTGTTTAGATTATGCATAAATAGTACAGACTCATTTGTAACACTTCGTATTCGTGTCCTGCACACCCATCTGATCACATAACCTCACTGCCTCCCCTCTGGCCATCTCCTGGTGTGCCGGTTGAATCACAGCACCAGCTTCACTGACAGCCTGTTTTCGCTGTGGTTGTGTGAGTATCAATCAGTATTAGCAACACCAAATACCTGGCAATCATGAACCAAGCCACAAAAAGGCAAGAGTTTGCTTTAAAAAGACATGTTTTCAAGAAGCGTGTAGGTTTAATTCTACCTCACTTCGTGCATTTCAGCATTGAGACTCTTGCTTTCAAGCTTTTCTCCTCTGTCACCATGGTTAGAAATAATATTTTGGTCCATAGGCTGGGCGTGCCAGAAACCACTAGATATCTCGAGGCTCACAATGAGTTGTTTGAATTGACAATGTTGTTCAGCTGTTTATAAGACTAACTGGCATTTAAACCCCCTGCACAAAAAAAATCTGAAGTGGGTAGAAAATGTTGTCGGACTGGAACAGTAGCGGACTCTGCAAAGGTGTAAAGCGTGATGAAGGATGAGTGATGGCAGCTGCCTACACGGTCCCTCACCTGCCACGGACTTCCCGTGTGGCCCTGGGCAAGTCACTTGGCTTCCCTGGGCCTCAGCTTCTTGCCATTGTACAAGATGGGGCATTTCCTCACTGCACATTGGTGCTGGGGAGATAGGTATGTTACACGGGAGATGGGATGGGGCGGTAAGGTTTCTAAGATTTGTTCTGCAAGGTCAGAGTAATAGAGAATTAGGGTTAGCCTGGATTCACAAATGGAAATTGTTTATTATGTTAAAACTGTTACAGGAAACTAAGATACTAAGTAAAATATTTCCCCTCCCCCCCCAAAAAACCCTACAACTGGATTCTGCTACAACAGCTTGTAAAAACAATTCCATTTGTCTTTCTTCTTCAGCTGTTCTAAAATATGAGTGATTTTTCTCATTTTATTCTGAAATTAAAGCTGCATGAGCATCTTCATCTAGGTATAAAACAAAGCTGCTTGGTTAACATTAATTGGTGGGCCTTTGGTTTAGTTCTCAGTCATCTCTCTCAGGACAGCAATGAAAAAGTTTAAAAAGGTATTGCCGAGCAGGATACAAAGGGGAGCTTGGTTTCAGAATTTATCAAATTGAATGAATTAGTGGGAAGATCCCTTCAGGTCTTTGCACTTCCATGTAAATAGCTCTGCGTGGCTGTGGCCTGCGGTGCCATCTAAGTTCAGACGAGATGTTTTAGTGATGCCTTCAAACAGTCTGTCTGGTCTCCTTGCAGAAAAGAGCAGCCAGGCTCCACCAGCGGGACTCTGCCTTGCAAACCTCAACTCAAGCAGCTCCATCCGAACCGAGCCGGGAACCTCGTGCCTCATATAGTGACTCTCAGTTCGGCTGCCTTGGAGCTCGCTGCAGCTCTCTTCAGCCTCCTTTGCATTTCCCCGTGGGTCTGTAACGAAGCCGAGTTACGAACACAACAAAGATGTACCTAAAGGAGAACTAGACCATGTTTTGTAAATCAACCCTCCAAAGCTTTTGTGGGTTAGCAACATGGTTCCACTTTTGACTCATCTCTAGAAATGAACTTCCTTTCTTTCTGCCAAAAAAGGTGACCTGCCAGCCAGTCTGACGCAAGGTAATTTGTCCTGTTTATCTGATGACTTTGATAAGGTGTAGAGATTAGTGCTCTTCCTTCATACTAAAGTACCAGTTTGTTTATACGCTGTAATCCCGAGTGACTTCTTTTACGGTGAGAGCTTGAACGTGACAACAATTTAAAGAGAAATCTTGGTTGTAAAACTGGAAAAAAAAAAGCACGTTAAATATGCTCTTGGTGTCTTTTCTTCCAGCTTGCACGTTATCCCTAGTCCTGGCCCCTCTCCGCAGTCACGAGATAAGCTTCGAAGAAACACGGCCGTTGATTGACGGCTCATTAGAAGTTGCAAGAGCAGCAGAAGGGAGCCTGCCAGCAGCCGGGGCTCGCTGCCTGCCGGGCCGGGAGCTGCTGGTCAGCGCTGGCCTGAGAGGAACAAAGGCGGCGGGAGACACTGGAGGGAAACAACATGAAATTTTCATGGTGCAGGAGAAAGGCCAGGTGTAATGGATCGGGGCCAAAGCCGCCCCTGCCCCCGCCGCTCCCGCCGCGTAGATTTACTTTCTATATATAGGCACCAGCGGAGTGTATGGGTTGTGCCATGCAGCACGTACGCGCGCGCACCCGCAAATTCAGGGAATCCAGACTGAATTTATCTGTCGATCCATTTATAAATGAAAGGCTCCAAGTACGCACAGTGTTAATATCTGTACATATTAGATGTCATGGCTCCAGCCTTAGATAAGGTCACACACACTGAGCCAAACTCACCCCTGCAGCGTAAGCCAGGCAAGGTTTGCTAGCAATGAATTTGGCTTAATGCGCCCGCCTGTAGTTATGTTTGTTTTTACAAATCCTGTTTATCCCTCGTGTAAGCATATTCCTCCTCGTTAGAAGGCTTCTACCAGGCACATGCCAATCCGCCTTCAACCCACGAACCGGGATGTCTGTTTCTTTAGCTTCCCCCAGGGGTCTTTAAACCCCCCTGGTTCATGCTGGAGGGCGCTTGCTCATCAGACATCAAAGCCCCTTCTCACCGTGCAGGGCTGGTGACAGCCCTCCCTCAATCCTCTGAGTGCTAAACAGTAGAGAGTGGCAGTCATAGCAAATTAATGCAAGGAGAATTAGCCTTTGCCCTTTGTATACAACGTCATCTGACAATAACTACATGTGATTTTTTAGTTGAAATTTTCCAGTTCCAATTTTTCAATTTTTAGTTGAAGTTATTTTTAGTTGAAATTTTCCCATGGCATTTTTTTCCTCAAATTCCCTCTTTTCCATGCTGAGGAGTATGCTGTTTAATGTGTAGGTAGGTGTGCTTGATGTCAAAGATTGTATTATTTCTATTCCTGTAGGTCACATAGTCAGACTTCTTGTGTAAGTACTCAAAAAACCACAGTTATCTGTCTTATCTAGAAGTTATCTAACTTCTAGTAGTTATCTAACCTCTAGTTATCTTCGAGCTATCTGCTTTTCATGAATGGCCAAATACAAGGGCTTCAGATTTATCTTTTGTAAACTTTTGTAGAGTAGAAATTCACTATACAAGTGGATCAGCATGGCTGGATTATGTTTATTTTGGCATTTTAATACATTAAATATATGCAGGAGCATTTGTAGGATGCTTCTAAATCGGGGACACCCTGGAGAAAACACTAGACTTCAACAGAAAATTTCTAAAAGAAGATAGAGGTGGGCTGCAACAGCTGCTGTTAGACTGTTTAAGCTTAGAAACTCTCACATCCTGCTGGAATTTAGGCAGCACTTCTATTTGCGTAAAGACTTTACAGGTTGAGGAGAGACAGTATTTCATGAAACGGATAAACTGAGACTGTAGACGTTATTAAGGCATGGAATTTATCAATAAAACCTAAGTCTGTTACCTCAATTCTTCAGTAAGCATAGCTTAAGATAAAATTCACTTAAGCTAGCAGAGTTACGTGGGCATAAAACTGGGGTAAACAAGCATATAATCTAGAGCTCAATTTCAAATTGCAAAAAGTTACCTTTCCTATAATACAGTAATAACATTTTTCACTTCTTTAATGTGCTTTCTCTTCAGATCTCAAGGAGTTATAAAGGCGATGCGTAAAATTATGTCTTTATTTTAGCCATAGAAACTCTGAGTCCTGAGCCAGGCAAGGTGATTTCCCTAAGATCCCCCCCAGATTCATTTCAAGCCATCTTTCATTCCTTTGTCCTGCCTTCTGCTCATGCCAGATCTAATTTGACTTTCACTGAACAACTGAATTTACTTGTAATTCTTCAGAAAAACTTCCCTAGCGCTATCTGCTGTAAAACATGACAAATTAATAAGGCTGGAGCTTGCATGCAGAAATCAGCTGATTCCAGTAGAAGTTTGGGGATGGGGATCGGGACCTCTCAGAGAATCACCTAACGCAGCGCTATAGCAGAAAGCCCCTGTGTGCATGTGGAGGCAAAGACCCTTTCAAAAATTACTACCGCAGCACAGCGATACACAAAAAGGCACGAGACGTAACCTTTCTCCTACATTGTAATCCACCCCTTCCCTAAGTGGCGGCAGTGAATTGAAAGGAAATATTGAAGCAAGCTGCTCATTCTTCTGGCGTGGGGCTGTGGGGGCTTCCTCGAGCCCCGCGCCACACAAAGGCGAGCACCGCTCTGCAGGGACCCGGCGGTCCCGGGGGGCCCCGCGCGGGACCTGCCATATCCCTCCATTGTGATTTCCCTTCGAAAATAGTCTAGTGCTTTACAAAAAGCCCAAAACACAATAGTGTGACTCAGCAGTTTGGATCTGCAGGCTACCAAGCCAGCTCTGTGAAGGTGCCATTGCTTGAGACCGAAAGCGGGGCGATTCCAGTGCTGTCTGCTTTTGAACCTCGCTCCACAGCCAGCCTTTGGTAAAGGAGTCCGACCATCCCATGGCAGTGCCGGCGCCGAGCTGCTGGAGGCCCTCGGGCAGCCGTATCAGCTAGCGTGAGATGCTGAAATAACAGGCCTTGAAGGAAAACCTACGTAGAAATAACATAAATTGTCAAACCTGCCTCGTGATTTTGGGAGGCCAGCTAGCATCTGGGACTGGACCCCAGAAATCCTTAGGCAGGCAGATAAGGGAGTTATCTCAGCTTCCCTGTCAATGAATTAGGTCGGACACTGGCTTGTCTGCCTCTCTCAGTTACCATAACAATACTATTTGTAAAGTGCTTTGACAACAGAAAGCACCAACTACAGCTCGAAACACTCTGCAGCAGTGCTGGGGGACAGAGTCGCCAGTCCCCTTCCTTGGCAGGAGAGAATAAGAGAAAGACAACCGAAAGAAAAATGAGACCAGGTGGCAGAAAGCAAGGGGACTAGCGGAGCAGCAAAGGAGAGGGGAGGAAGAAAAGACAAGAGGGGAGACAGCATTAGGAAAGAGAAGCAGAGATGCGAGAAAGAAGAAGTAGCAGAAAACTGTAACAAAAGAGAAGGAAAGGGGAAAAAAAGAATATGAAAGTTGATTTAACCAGAAAGTCCTTCTGGTTAGTCCCCTGGAAAGGGGAGCGATGAGTGAGGTCAGGCGTGCGGCTGTGCAGCAGCGGTGGGGAAGGCAAGGTGCTTCCCCCAGGGGAACAAACCAACCCTCTGTCAGAAATGCAGAGAGGGAGGGCACTGCCTGTCCATCACCCTACAGTTTCCCTGTGCCCCACTAGCGACAGCCACCGGAGAGATGGGACCCACAGTTCGGCCACCTGACTCTGCTTGCCCTGGCATCTCCCCTCTTCTCTGCCTTCGCCTCCTGCCATTCCTCCGAAACCAGCAGATAGCCTGCTGTCTGTGTGAAACCCTCACAAAAGCTTTCATTGCCCCACATTTGTGGGTACCCGACTGGCTTTCGACCTTCCTCTTTTGGTTTCCCCACTTTGATTTCCCCCTAAGTTTTCCTCCAACCAGAAGTTGTGGGGAAGATTTTAAAATCTGTGGCAATGCTCAGGTGTGACTTCTGCACCCAAGGTGCACACAGACATTTGAAAAGTCGCCCATTTGGGGTTTGATACTTTCCAATAAATCGGCTCTTTGAAATGAAGTGTGCTATTTATTCAGTTGCAAACTGCTTTCTCCGTGGAATTTTTTGAAGCCATTATGTTTATGTCTCCCTATAAAGAGGAGACGACTCTTGTGCTTCGCTGACTGCTCCATTTTCAGTGAGCAACCCCCCAGTTTTTCTTCTCTTTTCGCAAAAATAGATAATTTGAAAAATTGGAAGCAAATAATGAAAATTGATCCAGAGAGTTTCATGCTCCGTTATGAGTTTTCCACATGTGTCAATCTATCTGCTCTGCCTCTGTGCCAGGCAGGGAGGGAGGACAGGAGTTTGAAGGAAGACAACCTCCCTTCAACAGAATGGACAAAAATACCACTTGCCACCTGCTGGCACCTTTTGAAGGAGCTCCATATGTTTTCCACCACACCATACATCTGTAGAACCTGAAGCACAAACCAAGTGAGTGGATCCCACTGCAGTGTTGTGCCTTTGGCAGAGCTGGGATGCAGGTGTCACCTCCTGATTTCCCTGCCCTCTGCAGCTCTTCCTGCCGTGTCAGTGGGTGACCTGCTGGGTTTTCGTGAGGTGACCGTAAAAATGAAACATAGATTGTAAGAAAGAAAGAGCGAACATCTCTCCAGATTTAAGGAGAGACTTGACTGTAGTTTTGTAAGAGGATCTCATCTATCTCTTTAATAAGTAAAGAATTTGGGTGACACAGGACCTTCTTGTCTCCAGTGGAGGACATTTTTTCCCCGGGGAACCTGAAGCTCAGTTATTAAAAATGAAAATCTGTCTCAGCCTTTCAACTCAGTTCTTGGAAACACCAGCTGTTAAAAAGGGGACAGTTAAAAAGGAGCCAAACTGAGCGACCCTTTTCAGATAAAGCTTTCCTGCGATCTTGGTACCAGGACAGCTGCACCCGACTACGCGGAGGAGAAGAGGTGAGCTATGATGCTTGTTACATATCACACAGAAAATGCTGCGTTGTCTCTTAGCTGCTGCCTGCCTGGAGCACTGAGTTGCACATTCACAATTCAAATCCAAAGAAAACCCTCTTCCCAAAACTGCCTGGTGCAGATCCTCAGGCTGGTGTGGGAAATGGGTTTTCAGGAGCATTAGAGGTGCTGGGATGAACTGGTGAATCGTTAGTTGCAAACATTCCTTCAGGAAAATTGTAAGGCGTCCTGTTCTGCCAAATTATTTTCAGACTTCTTTTCCAGGTTTTAAGATTTTTCAGAAACTTGTTTGTTTTTTCCTACCCAAGCTGTAAAATCTATCCTTTCTAGTTTTACTGGAATTTGGAGACGATTTGCTATTGGATTCACCAGGAGAAGAATAAGGTCCTCAGTTTTCTGTTAGTCCTCATGAGTATACATAAAAAAATACTACATTTACAAAGAATATAGTGAAAGCAAAAGGTCAAGGAAGCAAAAGGAAATTTTTCTACAAAAAGTGGATTTATTTTGCCTTCATAGCAATTTTTAACTTCTGTGTTTTATAAAAAAACTTGTAATACGAGGAGAGTTTACTAATATCATTTGCTGAAGATAATAAAGACAAACATCAACAAATACTTGAAGAATATTCTGTGGGTGGTGAAATAGAGGACATAAATTTACATATGAAAATGGAGGGCCTGAATTTACAAAAAGTCCCCAGCCAGAGACTCTGCTCAGAGGTATCCTGAGCTGATTGAATATTCAATATCCTGTAAGCCCTTTATGAAACTGATAAGAAAACCTATGATTGGAGGAACAAAATTAAGTTATTTTTATATTCTTCTATTCTGTATTTTCAATATTTATCTTTCTCTTTGTATATTTTTTAATAAATTGATAAAAACGTGAAGCACTCAGCAGCTTCAAGCACTAGATGTTCCTTTTGATCTATTGTCAGAATTAGGCAATTGTGGTTTTATTCCTACTTTTACTCGCTAGCTTCAGTTCAAATTTTATTGCATCTGGGACTTAACGCTCCACTGTGCTGAACACCCTCAACGATCCTGTACTGCAGCAGAAAACACACACACTCAGAGCTAGGGGTCAAGTTTCTCTGCTTTATCTTCACATTCAGGACAGTCGAGTTCTATTTTTCCACTATTTTCCATCCAAATATGAATGTTTTTGAGGTCAAACCTCAAGAAGTAACACTGGGCATTTACCAAAATAAATGCAACGCTCTCTGCTGGTTCCAGCCAAAGGTCCACGTAGCCCAACGTGCAGTCTTTGGCAGTTGTGTGCCAAAACACAACACACTAATGTGTTCCTCTTCTGTAAGATGGGAACAGTAATACATCTGTGTTCTACTGGGAGCACATGCAATGTACTTTGTTAGGACCTGATTCTGCAAGGACTTCTCTATTTTATATCCTCTGAGTAGCACTGAAAGTAATATAAGATCAGGGATTTTAGAACCTGTGTATGTGCCCCAAAATAGGGTTGATTATTGTCATTAGTTAAAAAAAATTGGAAAAATAGACTGGGGATTTTTTCAAAAAGCTAATAAAAAGGTATCACTTTGATATTTTGAAATTGTTATTTCAAAAGAATTTTCCACCCAAGCTGATTCGCACTGGCACAGGTTGCCTAGGGAAGTTGTGGAGTCTCCATCCTTGGAGATATTCAAAAGTTGTCTGGACACGGTCCTGGGCAACCAGCTATAGGTGGCCCTGCTTGGGCAGAGGGGTTGGACCAGATGACTTCCAGAGGTCCTTTCCAGCCTCAGCTATTCTTTGATTGTGTGATAACAGAGTTCCAGAAGCAAATAGTCTGATACAGGCAGGGAGCCCTTGCAGGCAGTGAAGAGCATGGTGCCAAACCCCAAGGTTGCACATTAGCCAGCTGTGACATTTAACAGCACCATTAACTTTTCATGCAGTGATATAGGGAAAAGCCCTAATTCTGCCCGGCACTGAGATATATCCGGTGAGTCCTGAGGATCTTTGGTGTCCGTTACCAGTCAAACTCAAAAATGTTCTTGGTATTTCAGAGTCAGATCTCACCCCTCTGAAGCCAGTTTGTCTTTGCCTTTGGCAAGGAGCGGATCAGGCCTTTACAAAATGAGGCTGCAACTCTGTAAACATTATATACAGATTTTACTCTAATACCTAGCATAGTCCCCTTACGAAATCCCAGTAGCAGAGTCAAACATGAGGGAGTTTATGCTGCGGGAGTTTATGCTGCAGGAGTTGGTCCAGAATATAAGAGGGAAACAGATAACAAAGGAAGGAGAAGCGAACTCGTAACTATGAGATAGGAAAAAACAGAGGAGACAGGGTAGGAGTACAGAATCAGGAGGAAAAGCTGGGCAATGGAAGAAACCCAGAGATAAGAAAGAAAATCTAGTTAATTTAACATCATCAATGAAACACGTGAGAAAAAATTCTTTTTTTTGATCTCTTTTTTTTTTTTAATAGAAGGGAAGAGAAATCTTCAAGGGAAGATTTCCCCTAAATCATTAGCATGCTGTAGAAATTCCATTCTGTACAAAGTCTCTGTAGAACTGGACAATTCCTTAGAGAAAGTGAAATTGTATAGGAAGTCTTTGTGAGAGGAGGGGACAGAAAGAAAGAAAGAAAGAATAGGCGGGGAGGAAAAATCTAGTATGACCCCAGCATACAAGACCATGTTCAGCGACGCACAGAAATGTGCACACCTTGAGCTCAGTTGTCAGCGTTTCCTTCAGCCTCTAAGGCCACGAGTGAATTTGCAGGGCTGACAGTAGAAACGCTGACTGGAAAATGCAAACTCCCATCTTCAGCGTTTGCAGTCGGAGTCAAGCGCAACACCCTGAGAGAGGATGAAGCATTTTCCCAAGGCAGTGCCATTGTCTGGGGAGAAAAAAGTGTTTCAGTTTTGGTTTCAGAAAAGTGAAAAGAAGCAACCCCAGCGAGCCTTCTTAAAATTTACTCCCTTCAGATTAAAATTCCAACAGCAGTATCCTCTCACTATTACTTATAGTCAGAAGGTGATCCTGCTCCCAAATATGCCTTTTAAAACGTGCAACACTTCCTCCTACCAGCACTGGGTGGTGAACCTGGTGAGCCCTTCGGTCAGGACAGAGGCCAGCCTTCTCCACCAGGACTGCTCGCGTGAGCCATGTACAAAGGTGGTCAAAACCTGAAATTTAAGCTGGGCTTTTTCTGCCTCACACAACAGTAAAATGCGGCACAACACAGTTAGTAGGTCTGTTGATATCTGACAGGGCCAAAGGAAGTACTTTCCACTCCTCAGCACTCAGCTTGAGCCCCCTGAAAAATCATCAAATTGACCAAATGCCCTTAAGATAACAAAATAAACAGAATCAACCCTGAGCGTTTTTCGTGTTTGTCCTTTGCTCTGTGATCCAGGAGGCTACCCTTAATTTCCCTATTCCAACCATGAGAGCTAGAAAAATAGAAAAATAGAAATGAAAACTGAGCTCATGAGACAAGACTACCCCCACCAAAGTCAAGTTGGCCCTGTGTGGGTTTCGGAGCCCACCCAGGCAGAGCAGCTCGCAAGACCCGTGCCTAAGATCACAATGCACTCTGCAATTACAGCACAATGCTGACAATAGCATTTTGTCAGTAAAAATAAGAAGAAATAGTTCTGAAGACACATGGGGGATATGTAGGGGGGGGCTAACTAAAGAAAGAAGCAATTTTGTTCGCTAGTCTTTTGAGCAGTAGAGCAGGCTGACAGAAGGGTTATAGGATGGCACGGTATTTCCCTCCACAGATGTCACCAGGACAGTACTGCACGCGATTTAAGATTAATCTCTTGAATCAAAATGCCACCATGCACACTAATGAGCAAAAACTCTCTGGCAGAGTATCTGTCCCTGGGGCTCCCGCTCCCAGGTAAGAAGCTTGTCTCCATGCTATTGTAGAAACTCTCTCAGCAGAGTGCGGTGAGGTTGGTGGTATAACTTGCCCCCGGTTCACAATTTTCCATTTCAGACTCGCTGTCTCTGTCTTGGTTTCGGTCTATTTACTCGGAGCCATTTCTTAACAATGTCTAATTTCCTCAAGGAATCCCTCTGAGTCCCCTCTCTTAGAAAGGCTGCCATATCTTTTTTTTTAATCACTGAAAGGCACAAATATCCTTCCTGAGCTCCCTTACCATCCAGCCTGATTATATACATAGATTTCAGTTTCCATACATTTTCTACACAGTAGGAGTTCCCAAAACACAGCCTCTGGGGATATAAAGTGTGGCCCCAACTGCAGCTCAATGAGATGAAAACAAAGCCGATCAGGTACTGTTTTTACTGTTAATGAGCCTAACCAGCAGGCAGTTATTACTCAGTCTGGAAGACATAAGTGGTTGGAATTGTAGTGCATTCATTTTTTATTTATAGCGATGCACGTTCAAATTAGAAGTAGCCCTCCAGCAGCTGGCATTTTGCCAGGGCCTGACCATCAGTGTGATAAAATTTGAACATCTTGAAGATATAGAATGCCTTTTGTTGTCTTTTTTTGGTTTTTTTTAATAGTATTCCCCTCCCCTCCTACTTGCAACTCCCTTGACTATCAAAAGCAGACGACAAGGCTTAATTAATTTAAGATCCTGGCCCTTACTGAAAATGAAAGAAATTAGTCCTTTTTCTTTCTCACTTAGTGGTGAGGTACAAGTCAGACATGTGCTGATCTCGTAACATAGCAAAGGCTCAACCCTTCTGGCAAATAAAAGAGTAGAAATGAACCCTTGGACAAGAACCATAAAGAAATGGGCTCTTGGAAAGGATGCACGTTATTGGCCTGTTGATCTATTAATGGCAACTGTAAATACCTCACCCAAAATCACAGTGACTCTGAAGCGTTTAACTGGAGAGGCTCACAGAGCCTGGCCAGGAGAATGCGATACGAGGAACTCACAGTAATTCGCCTCACCTTGCTAGTCATCGGTTTCCAATCTAACCCCTCCCCTGAGTTTAAGTTACAAACCTCAATAACTGTGTGGCAGACTTGACAGCAATTAACATTACTCAGCTGCCAGCTGGATTTTAAAATCTCCCTTCCAAGTGATCTTGTTACCTCGGTTTTAAAAACAGCCTGACAGGGTGCTGCTCCGTGCTGAGGAGCTGGGTCCTGCGACTCAACTTGACCAGATTTTGCTATCGATTTCAGGGGGAAGCTGATAAATCAGTGATAGAGCAAGGCTAAATGGCACGGAGCTGTTTTTTTGGAGCATGAGGCTTGTTTTTTCTTAATCTTCTCAGTGAGGGGGCTTCACAGAAACCACTACTGAGAATTTATCCTTATTAGTTTAGTTCTTTAGTCCTGTGTATTACTCATATACAGGAATGAGCGTGACATGCTACAAAGCGCTCCTTGACCCTCACACCTCAACGTTCAGACTTTAAAACCTGATGAGAACTTTCTAAGCCATTTAAAGCCAAGGAATAAGAGTTTTGTTGGAAAAGAAATAGCTGGAGTCAAACTCCCATCCCTTTTAAACCTAGCCCTGCCGTTGAAATCTAGCCCAGCCGCCCCAGTAGCTCTGCTCTTCATAGAATGGTTTAGGTTGGAAAGGACCTTGAAGATCATTGAGTTCCAACCTCTTGCCTTGGGATGATGGCTGTGGCAGCAAGAGCGGGGCTGCGGGGTGCCCCACTCGCAGCAGCGAGTCCCACTGAAGGCTGACAGAACACGGCACTTATCTGCTCTTTGCTCCCACCTCAAACAGGACGCAGTCATTTATTTTCCCTGCCAAGACTAGGGATGGAAAGGCAGTTTTTAAGCGAAGGCCGCTCTCCTTGTGAACGCAGCCCTGCCTCCGGGCCGCCGCCCGGGCTGGGCCCTCTCCTCCGCCTCCTTCCCCCAGCCGCCACCGAGATGAGGAGAGCGGCCGGGCGAGGACGCGGGGTTCCCCCACAGAAGCTCGGTGGGGTGACACACGGCAACACCGGCCTCGCCCCCGAGGGGGCCGGGGAGGCGACTCCCTCCCTGCCCGCCCCTCGCCCTCCGCCGCGCCGCTCCACCGGCCGGGCCGGACCGAGCCCTGCGCACCCCCCTCGCGGCTGCAGCGGTTGCCCCTCGCGGCGCGCCCCGCCCCTCTCCGCTCATTGGCCGGCGGGCGGGGGCGGGGCGCGGCGCGGCGGGGGCGGGGCCGCCGTCAGCTGTTCGCGGTCCGCCCGGCGGCGGCGGCGGCAGTTTGGCAGTGAGGAGGCGCGGCGGTGGCGGCGGCGGCTCCTCCCGGGACGCCCCCGGCCCCGCGGGACGGTCGTCCCGCTTCTCGGTGAGTGCCCGGGAAGCCCTATCGGCACTGGGGACCCGCCCCTCTGAGCCNGTGTCCCGCCCCTCCGGGGGAGCCGCGTTAAACCTGGTGGGGGGGCCGGGGGTAAATCCGCGGGATGGGAGGGCGGGAAGGGCAGAGCTGAGGGCGGTTGGCGGCGGCGGAGCGAGAGGCCGGCCAGCTTTGTTTTGGGAAGCTGGCAGGCACGTGTGTGCTGAGCCCTCCCTCCGGCCGCCGGCCTGTCAGGGCGGGCGGGCTCGGCGGCGGGGCGGGCGGGCTCGGCGGCGGCTGCCTGGGCCCGGAGGGTTCGGTGTTTTTTTAATCTCGTGGGGTCGGGCCGGGCGGTGGAGAGGCGCGGGCTTCGCGTCTATGGATCCGCCGCCTGGCAGAGCCCCCCGAGCCCGAGCTGCACCGGCGCCTCTGCCGGGAGAGAGCCGGCGGCTCTTGGTGCCCGCGGCTCCCGGGGTGAGCCTGCGTTTCAGGGCGGGGGAAGGAACTTAAGCGAGTCGTAGGGCGAGTTATCCTTTGCGCCGCTTCGGCATTCTCTCTTCAGCGTTTCCTAAAGTCGGACCGTGTTGCGGGAGGTCGAGTGAAAACTTTTTGCTTTCTAGACCCGCTTTTGTTCAGGGTTTGCTCTGCCGGCTCGCTGTGGTGTGCCTTTGTTGCGCTTTCTTGCACTGAATGCCCGCGTCCCAGTGGGGCTCTGACGGATGAGATCTGGCAAATCTTGCTGCAAAGACCAAACACGTTATCTCCCTGCCTTTCTGTCAGGTGATGGCGATCCAGCAGCAGGGCTGGCAGGAGATCGTCCGTGCCGGCGTCTCAGGACCTATAACTCCTTTCAGTGTGCTACTTTAAGCCATGGAGGAGAATGTTATGAGCGCTATGCCAAGACAGCACTGCTGTCATCCAGCAGTGCTGGACCAGCTGCGGGGCTGGTACCTGTTCTGCTCTTCACACTCTTCTTTGGGAGTTGTGGCTGGGCTGAGTGAACCACTGAGATGCAACAACTCAAATAACTGTAGTGGCCCTGAGTTAGAGCCCTGCACAAATAGTTCTTGCACTGCCCCTTCCCTTTGTCTCCTCTGGCATGTTGGTGGTGTGAGTGCTGCTCACCTGGGGGGAGATGGGAGCACCAAGGGGAGCACTGAACACATCCTTATGAAATTATTATTAATGTCTCCTTCAGGCCTGAAATTCCTCTTGCTAGTCTTCCGTTCTGTTAAATGCTTCGCAAACCAGAGCTAAGGAAGAGACATGAAGAGTTGAATTTCACTGCCTTGTTTGGAACTGGGTGGAAATCCTGGAGATGGATCTCTTAGGAGACTGTCTTCCAATTGGGTTAGATGCACAGGTAACAGTAAAGGGACTTGTGGCTTTTTTTTGAAAATCTGCTACTAATTACTATATGTTTGCAAAGAGCTCTGAAATACTGATTTAGTGTTTCTTGTTGGGCTGTTGGTTTTTTTTTCCTTCACCATCTTTGTCCAGCTTTGTGCTGCAGCAGAGCTCAGGAGTGTTTACTATGGCAGCTACAGAAGTTCTGCTTTAAACACTGACACCAGCAATGTTTTTTCTTCAGTAGCAGGGTGAAATGATGCACTGACAGTGCATGTAGGCTTTAGGGCAAAAGGGCTAATGAAGTGACTACATTGCCAAGTTTGGGACACGTCTTAAGTTGAGCTGAGGGCAGAAATGAGAAGTTGAAAGGAAAGTTGGCCCTTATAGGGAGAAGTTATGGAGAGCTTCACAGAAATGGCTTTGCCAGCTCTTGAGTTTTGCAACCACTGGGGTTTCTTAGAAGTCCAGCCTTGCAGCCTTGTGATTACAAGCGCTTTTCTTCATCAATAAGTAATAGATGGGAAAAAGTGAATGAGACATACCATAAAGTTCAAATATGGCAGGCCAAAGCAAAGCAGACCCCAAAGAAGCTGGCTGGCCATGGGGCAATTTGAAGGATTGAGGTTGCTTTTTAAAACAATGTCTTTTCAGTTTCTATGTGCTGAGGTTGGGGGTTGGCTCCCTCCTTGTGACCAGTTGTGGAATTGGAGCTGTGGGTGGACTCTTAGACACACGTGAACTTTGTCTCCCTCTGGCCCAGCACTCCAGGACTTTCCACAAAGCCCTGACCTTCATCACTGAGTCACTCTCCTCTCCTGCCCATTCAGATAGGCAGCATTGGGAGGGAGGGAGGCGGGCAGACATGGAAAAAAGAGCTGTGTTTTATTGTTGGAGCAGGAGGCATTCTCTCCTAGACAACATTCTTGTTGTGTCTTAGCTGTTTCCTCAAATGTCCCTTTATTGCAGGAGCAATGGATCGCCCCAGCTACCTGGAAGAGGACTATTCTAGCCTGGATGGGCTGGACGATGACGTGTTTCACTCTGATGACTTTGGACTTGCAGGTCAGCCTGGTGAGATGACTGCAACTGGCATTTTCACACAGAACCAGTCCTACAGCTGCCTTCTGGGGAGGTTTCAACTATTCCCCCTCACACACTGCTGTGGTCCCGGTATCAGGCATCCTGAGCAGCAGGACAAGGCAACTCAAACACTCAGCCCGTCCTCTTCCAGTCAGGATGTTATGTTGCCTTGTGGAGTCACTGAAGAGCCCCGGAGACTCTTCTATGGTAAGAGCACTCCAGTGTCACCAGCTTTGCAGCAAGGGAACTGTCCCTTTAGCACTTCCCCAGTCAAGCAAGGTTTCTTTCATTAGGGCGTTTTATTAAAGGACTGAAAATTATTTTGCTTGGGTCCTACTCCCTCAGGAAAGACAGCTTGTGTTTTCTTACCCTTGCTTGTCCACTGCAGGAACCAGGCACTTGCTCATTGCTTCCGCTGTCCTTGATATTCCCACTCTTTTTCTTTTTGGCTTTGTTCTGTCACGTTTTATTTTACTGCTAGATGTTTAAGTGCTCACCATACCCCGTATCCTACAATTTGCCTACATTTTTTAACTTCTAGTGCTGTCTCATCCACATGGGAAGACTCCTAGAAGTTTTCAGTGGAGAGAAGGAAATGCAAAAATTTACAGTCAGTAGGACAGGTTTTAGGCTTTTTACTGGAGTTAAAGTTGTTGAATAAGTAGCATGTCCATCCAGTATTTTACTAGTAACTGATGGGACACCACTCAGCTTTGTGTATCTGATTCAACTTTAAATCAAATCAGTCCCACTAAATGCCAGAGAACTGAGAAAAGTCTGACGGAAAAGATACGGCAACCTTTAATGGGAGACAACTTGAGGCAGAGATCTTGTAAAACTGCAAAACTGTCATTAAAAAAAAAATAAAAATTCAGCACTTGGCTTAACTATAAACAAGCAAAAGGAACCACATGTAAGATCCTGCCAGTCATTTGATTATGGGAAGCAACACAATGCTCTGCTTAATCAATATAAATCTGCTCTAAAGCTGAGCAAATATTTTACTGCATGCTTATGGTACACAATCATTGTTTGGGCTTCAGGAACTGGACTTAAACATGAGTCAAAAATTTAGGATTATGTGCAGCTCTTTCCTCCATAAAGTGTACTGAGTAGAAGAGCTATTCTTTGTGCTGGAAGAATTACTCTTCGGATGTCTGTTTTGTAGGGAATGCTGGTTACCGTTTACACGTCCCTCCCGTTGGCTTTGCGTTGGATCCGCACCTCCAAGAGGAGCCTCAGGAAGGTCAGCGGGAAGCGCGTGCCGAGGTGCAGATTGCACGGAAGTTGCAGTGCATTGCCGACCAGTTCCACCGGCTCCACATACAGAGGGTAGGGTGTCTCTGGAGGGGAAGGTGGGGGTTCAGCTATCCAAGAGTAGCGCTGTAGGACACTGGCTCCAGGCATCAGCTGAGCCGGCTGTTGCGTAAGGCAGCAGACTGCCAGCAGCAATAAGATGGCAGGAGTATCCTGAAGAATTTTGCTTCTGCTAGATTGCTGGCTTTTCCTAAAGATTGGCAGGTAGAGGGAAGAGAATGTGTGGGATTGCATTTACTGCCTGGGAATGTAGCTGTTCTGTGTTAGCTGCTGCTGTTCCAGCTCTTCCAGTTCATCAGCAACCGGGTCACTGAGGCTTTCTCCAGGGAACTCCCGCTTGCTTTTTATTACAGCTTTTACTCTTCTCCACTCTCCTCACCACCAGTGTCCTCTCTTCTGTGGCACAAGTGGCCATCTGTGGCTTATATCAGCTCCTCATGTTGGAGATGACAACAAGCCTGGAGTCTGTTCTGATACTCCTTGTTGTCTAGAGGTAGTTGTCTGAAATGTTGTGGAATATATTTAGATCATGCTAGACTTGCTAGCAACTCCTCTGTCAGACAGTCCTAGCAAGTGTCTCAGACTTGTGACTAACTTCCTCACAACAAAAGACAGCTGTTAGATGCCATCAGGTCTGAAAACCACACTCCAGAATCTTGATTTTGTTTTCTTTAAAAGAAAAAAAAAAAAAGAGAAACCCTGCTCTTCAAAGAAACAAAATAAAAGCAGCACCCCTAAAACCCCTGATTCTTTCTTCCTTGCCCTCCTTCACCTGTTGAGCAGGGGTGAAATGGAAATCCCAGCCTATGCAGAGTTTTTCAGAGGTGGCAGAGGTTTGGCAACAGGCAGCACTTCGCCACTTCTGTGGAAGCCCAACAAACAGAGTGTGTATCTGCTTGCATATGAAGATTAGCTGACACTCTTGGTGACTTCAGAGAGGGACAGAAAGCTTATCTCACTCCAAGTGAGCTGGTGCTCTGCTAACTGTGGGGTCTGTTGCAATTCTTCTCAAAGGTAAGTGAGGATCTCTGCCCTGGTCAGGGAATGTGGCTTGTGCCCGGGCAAAGATTTGGTCCTGTCTGTGTCATGAGAGATGAGGGAATTCCGGGACTCTTCATCTCCAGATAGCAGGAGGATTAAAGAAGCTGTAATAGGGAGATTAGTCTGTAGAAATGTAGATGGGGCTATGAATGTCATTTAGCAAATTGCAGGAATAACGAGTTACCTCGAGGTTTTTAACATGCGTTGTGTGTGGTTGAATGGGGTTTTCCCCAGTGCCACCTTTTTCACCGGGGGTAGCTGAAGACCCCACTCTCTCTAGCCAGATTCTCACAGGAAAGGGAAGGTTAACCATCTCGGCGGAGGAGCCCTGGAGCGAAGTGGTGGAACTGGTTGTAACTTGACCCCTTTCATCTCGGGGAGCCTACCTATCTGATGTGTGTGCCTTGGAAACCCATCCAGGAATGCCCACCCAAGCCGGCCCCCAGCTAGAGGCTGCCCGGGGTCGGGCTCTCTGCTGCCCCGAGGCCCCGGGGACAGCCGCCAGCCGCCGGGGGCTCCCGGTGCCACCACGCACAGGACGGCAGCCAGGGCTGCCGGCCCAGGCGAGCCGCCTGTCAGCCAAGCATGTGGGAGAGTTAGTAAACAAAAGCGTCCGCCTGCACTACCCGACGGCGCAGCCAGCAGAGGAGGAGCTCTGCTGTCTTTGTTTGAACTGGAAGAGCAACAAGTTGTAAAGGGGGGGCTGGGGCAGGAGGGAAGAGAGCTGTTCAGCCATTTAAATTTGAAAACAAAACAGAAAAAAAAACCAACCAAACCCAAAACACCCAAACCCAACCCGAAAACTTAACCCGAGGATGGAATAGTTCAGCCAGTGGTTCTCCACAGCCTGACCCTGGGATAGGCCTTGGCATTTGGATCTGCTAAGGGATTCTTTCTTGTTTGTCAGGAAAACTGAGCACTGAGCCACATACTAGTGTCCAAGGCACCGTTCCCCGTGGAGTGTTTTGTTGTCATGACCAGTCCCTTCCCTCCCAGCCCTGCATGGAGGATTTCCTTTGGCTTTTGGCACAGATGTCCTATGCAGAAACCCCTCTGTCCTGTGTGTGCAATGACTCTTCCCAGTCTGTTGCTGAAGAAGCAAGCGGTCTGCCCCTGGAGACACGTGAACTGGTTCACAATGTGTTGTGGTTTGGAAGGGGCAGTCTCTGAGACGTGGAAAACCGGGCTGTCGTTTATCATGCTGTGAAACTAATCCCTGATTTGGATGCCCCATTCCAGCTTGTCCCAAGCATTTGGTCAAAACCAACTTTCCAGAGTGGTGTCTTGAATCAGATTTAGAATACCACAAAGTTAGTCACACCAGTGTGGTCTTGTGAAGTCCTGAGAGAGAGCGAGTCTGGCTTTCAACAAGCTGTGCCTCTTTTCGGAGCCTACAAAACATCTTATCTGTGAACCTGTGAAAAGAAAATGTGTGCCCTTTCAGTGGGAGTTAGGAAAGGCTTTCAGCATTGGAGTAGTGCATCCAGCTAGCTCAAGAGTTGCCCTCTCATGGCTCTTGAGTTCTGCGAGACTCTCCAGCAGTTCAGGTATGGCTTCCATTCTGCTGCCACAGCAGCAAGGCTGTGTTGACACAAAGGCTGCTGGTTAATGTACATCCCTGGCTGAGAGAGGAACTGAGCAGGCAATAGTTGCTGAGGTTGACGTCACTGAGTTGTCATTGGACTCAGCTGCATGCATGGTCTAACCCCATCCCACACTGGGAACCCTGGAGAGTCACTGTTATCTCTTCCCTGGGCTCCCAGAGCTATGTGGTATTTATTTTGTGGTTCTTGGCTATACAAAAGATTTTTGGGTATGCATCTCGTAAGAATAAGAAAGTTGGCCGCACCTATGCTTGCTTTTGGCATGTACACCATTTTCAGGGTTTCATTTCCTATTAATATATTAAACAGAATACAGTAGTTAAAAACCTGGCTTTTTCATCCTTAGAACAGTGCTAGAGCAATAACGCAACATTCCCTAGAACTCTGCGGCTTTCATCTCCTTAAGAGGCTGAATTTATTATAGGAAGGACTTGAGCAATGCTCTGTGTTCCTAAGTAGCAGGGCCTGCTACAGGATGATCCAGTTTGCAAGGGGCTCTGCAGAACGACATGCAAGACTCATCTATGTTTTCTGGAGCTCTTTAGTACCTCTTACCTGTCTGAGGCTGTGTAGCTTCTGGCAATGGTCCCTCTGTTGTGCTCTTCTCACCCTGCTCCTGGAAAACAAGGTAGAGCCAAGCCATGCTTTCTGCAGGAGAACCCAGTACCTGCCACCTCCTTCTTGGTTTGGAGCAAGTGTGCCTTTGCCATGGGATCTGTGAACTGCCCAGCCTGTGGCTGAGCTTAAAGAGTGCGCTCTGAGGTTATGGAGAACAGAGCTGAGCTCAGGGGATCTGCTGGTAGGTCAGCTGGGATGCACTGCCTGTGCTCCACGTGTCCAGGCCGTGGCAACAAGTGCTTGGGCTCTGCTTTAGATCCTGAGTGCACTTGAGTTCCCTCGCCTTGAGAAGGGGCTTTAACCTGTGCTGAACCAACAGTGTGTTTCATGACATGATGTGCTGCTTGATCGGGTGGGAGTAGACAACCAGAGGTGGCGGCAGCAGCAGCGCAGGGCCACCCCTATAGGAGCTCGGGGTTATACAGGAGTGGGGTGGATGACACTGTATATCAGTATCACACCCCTTCGGTTTGACTTGCTCCATTGAGACATTGGAATGCTACGGCTTTTTCCAAATAAAATAACTCTTTCTAAGCAGGCTGCAGCTTTGAGGGGACTGTTTTTATCACATCTCTTCTTCATGGTGATAAGATCACTTCACAGGGGATAAAATTGTCTCTTTAAGAGCCAAGGAGTGGTAGCCTTGAACAGTTCTGGGCTCGGGTCCAAGCAGAGCCACTGACTTGCTGTATGACCTCAGACAAGTCTCTTGACCTCCTTGTGCTTCAGTCAACCCATCTGGAAAGCTCGGTTTAAAAAAAGCTGAGCCTCAATGAGAACCAGATGCTGAATCAGAGCTGAGCTTTCTTGAGTAAATAAGTGCATTACAAACAACAACAAAGCCCCTTTCCAACACATCAGGAATCCTGCAGTTGATTTAGATATGCTGACCATGCTCAAAAAGCCTCCGTATATCTAGCTGTAGAAAACTTTGTTTCTCTAAATTCCCCACTTGGTTCAGCAAGTAACTGTCTCACCATCACTGCAACGGGCTTGAGTAGCCTGTATGCACGCTGGCTGTGGACAGATGGCAGGGCATGTACTCGTTTGCCTCAAGTTAATGACACTGAAAATGTCCAGGAGGAAATGTTGTTTTCCTTTGAAAGTGAAACTTGTTACGTTTTGCATATTTTTTCCCCTCTGTCTCTCATGAGACTTATCGAGGCCTCCTCTGAGACACTTCTGCTTATGCAACAGGGAGCCCATGTCTCTTGTCGGAAACATATTGGAGTGAGAGAGCGGGCACACAGCGCTATGTGTGCATCATGTATCCCAAGCTCCATCAGGCTTTTCTCCATCATTTATTGAGGACACTCAGGGAATTTTTAACAGTTGCTTTTTTAAACTGGAATTGTTTGCAGGAAACTGTCCTTTATGATGACTTTACATTTTAGGAAAAACATTCAGAAAAGTTTCTTAATAATGTAAGGCAGAGACTCTCAAACTGTCCTGCAGTTGAGCCTGTAGCACCGGCAGCTCCTTACTTTACTTGTACCTGCAGTCTCTTTGAGACTTGGGATAAGTGCTTTCATTCATTTGTTTCCCGAGTAGGTCAGTACATTTAGGGATCTTCTCTGCTGGCTAGTGCTTGCTGGTCCCTGCTGCTGCTGCTGTGCAAAACAGCGGATCTCCTCTTCAGCTCTGCTGTCTGTGGGACGCCCATTGGTGCGGGACTTGAATTTCCAACTGAGGATGCAGGCACATGGCGAGGGAGAGTACTAGGTGGAGAACTCCTGAAGTGGGTGAGCCTGGTTTAGAGGGCAGGGGGTAGGGTGGGTGTGAGGCTGGGGAAGGCTAAGGTGTAAAGCAAAGTTCTTGCAGGGCTATAGAATGGGGGTCCTAGGCTTGAGGGGTGGAGGGTACCATAGTGGGAAGAGGAGTTCACACAGTCAGTGGAGTCAGGAACTTGACTCGAGGAAGTGAAGACAGATTTTTTGCTTAACGTTGTTAGATTTTTTTTTCCATTTGACAAATGACAATGAAGGAAGAGGTGGGCTTGGAAATGAGCCTTCCCCCTATGCATGCAAATGACACAGCAACCTGTTGCCCCTTGCCTAGCGTCTGTTCTGAAATCCTGCCACTTGTGGAGTTGATTACTTGACATTTAGGTTAACAGAAACTTGCTGGACCCTTCTACATCTCATCTGAAATTATATTCTTTGGTATGTTAAGAAAATAAACTGAGAACAAGAACATAGTTATGCCACTGTATAAATCTGTGTTTCTCCCATATCTTGAGTGTTACATACAGTTCTGGTTTCCTCCTTCCAAAAAGATGATGCAGCAGAACTGGAAAAGGTTCAGAGAGAGGCAAGGATGATGAAACTTACACTGTTCCAAAAATAATTAAAAAAAAGGGCTAGGAGTGCTAAGCCTAAAAAATACACAAAGCAAGGGGGTAGCAATATTAAACAGAAATCAAAAGTGACGTGAAGGAGATGGATGGAGTAATTTCTTCGAGTACAAGAACTAGGCAAAATCAAGTCAAGCTAGTAAGAGCCAGCTCTAAGTAAATGAGGTAGTTTTTCATGCAATAGGTAGCTCTGTGGAACTCCTTGTCAAGGCATATTTTGCATCCTAGCGCGTTACCTGGGTTCAAGGGGAATCGGGACAAGTTTATGGCCATTGAAGGAGACATTAAATAAACAGAAACCAGATCTGACTCAGGAAGTCCTAAGCTCAAGCTAGTTAGATGCTGAAAGAGTATTAGGGGGAGCTATTGCATGTACTTGCCCTCTGCTTTTCCTCAGACAGCCACATAAGGCTGCTGTTGGAGGCTGGGCTATACAAACTCTTGATGCAACAGTCACGTACAACCGTTGTATATCAGTTTAATAAAAAACACAGAACTTTTGCATCAGCCTAATCTACCCTTCTTCTCTAGGCTTTCATCTGACAAAAGATTTAACTCTATAAGGGTTTTGTTCCTGCTTAAAATAGGGGATAATGTTAAAAAGCAAAACTTCCTGCCTAGCTCCGGTAGAGGAAGTGGGCAGAGGATAAGGGAGCCCGGTGGCAGGAGAGCAATGCGAGCTCTGCGCAACGAACGGCCCGCCGTGGGTCCTTCACCCTCCCGTGGGTCCTTCACCCTCCCGGACTCAGGACTGCAAGTCTCTTGAGGCAGTGGGGCCACAACCTCAAAATACCAAGATTGCCCACATTAAAGAACACAAAATCACTCTTTAGAACGGTACAAGTGAATCGTTTTACAGTATTTCTAACATCACCTGCAGTATGGGTGTGTGATTTAAATAGCGTACAGTGCTGCTGCTTCTGCTGTACAACCCCAGTGGTCTCTGCAGGCTCTTCTGCACTTCTTCGGCTCTCACAGCAGTGTGCCGTCTGTGACAGTGGCAGCGTGCTTTCTGCTTGTAGCAGTGTGACAGCTGAGAAATTATTTTTCAATTAAGAAATAATTGCGGTAATATCACTTCTTTTTTAGTGTGGGAGACTAGGAAATGCAGGTTGTAACTTGTCTGAGATCATGCAGGGATCGCTGATTGGAACCCAGTTGCTCTGCCTCCAGTCCTCTGCTTAGGTTGGTTGATCTTATTAAGATACTGCCATCTCTGAGGGGGATGATGAGATGTTTGGATTGATTATTTATGGTGAGGAGTGTGCGTGTTTGTATTTTATTCAATTAAATTTTATGGTGGAAAGGCAGGAAAGCAAGTGCCCGACTGCAGAGTCCTCCTTTGTTTCAAGCCATTGAGGAGGAATGTCCCGCTAGCCTTTTATAGTCCCTGTTTTAGGGTGGGTTTTTTTTGTTTCTCCGTGGTAGCTACCCTTGCCAATGGCAAAGGAATCTTTCTGAGGACTGTACCACAGCAGAAAGAATAGCGATCTAAAAATAAAGGCAGTGAGGCAACTTCTGTTAACCCCAGTTAGGTTGTCCTGAGGTAACGCCTGACGAGACGCTGGCGATGGGGACTGCAGCCACCCGCCGAGGAGACCCCGAAGGGCGTGCGGACCCCGGCCGGCCGCCGGGCCGAGGAGGAGCGGGCCCTGCGTGAGAGCGGCTCTGCCGGGCAGCGTTTGGGCTGCGGCTGCTGCTGTGTTTATATCCCTCTCTAAATTTAGCCTCTGAGTCATCAGAACTGCTGACGAGGAGAGGCTGCTCTTGCCCGCAGGCTCCAGCGCTGCACCTGCCCTCCCGCCTGCCCGCCGGCTCCCCTCACAGCGGGGGCAGCCCTGCGTCACCCCATCCCACCCCCCCCATCGCGACCCCACACCCCACCCCCCAAAATATTTTCCTGCAAAAACTTGCAAAGTGTTATTTTAACCAACCCCCCCCCCCCTCTCCCCGGGGTATGCTTTAATCCCGAGAGGGTGCCTCTCGTGCACCCACCGAGCAGTTTCGGGAGCACCTCCCTTCTTCTGGTGGGGAGGGAATCGATGCGAAAATAAAGGTCGGTCAGTCCGTCCCACGGCCTGCGGTAAACAGTGTAAGCTGCGAAATGGCTCTACCGGTTCACACCGGGGGTCTGAGTGACTAAACCCGCCTGCAGCTGTGGCCGTTGGAGGGGCTGTGGGTCTTCTCCTGGGTGCCGAGGTGAGGCCTGGGCATCTCCACAGCCCCCCACACGCCATGGGGGCGAATACCCACCCCCCACCCCATGCCGCAGGTAGAGAGCGGCGGTATCAGGTGGGGCTTTTTGGAAATGCAAGACCCTCATTTACTGTATTTACGGAAAATAAGCCAGCGTGCCCCCCAGGGGTGCAGGAGGGGAAGGCTGGGGGCCTGGGAACGCGGTGGCCGGTGGTTGCCCTTCCCAGGTTGCCGTCAGCTGGCTGTTGCCATGGCGTCTGTCTGCTTCCCCTTCCTGCCCGCTCTGGAGAGGAAGGCGCGAGTGGCTGCATGTTTGTTTTTGAACTACAAGAAAGTTGAGAAAGGGCTCACCTGCGCAGCTGTGCCCGCAAGCAGGTTTGGGGCAGCAGCGAACATCGCCATTTGCTGCTCGGACCAGTGCCTCGGCAGGGGTCAGTGCCATCCCCCCCTTGCTGGGGCTGAGCAGCCCGTAAATGGGTTTTGGGGGGTCTCCTGCACCCCACACCTCTCCTGCTGCGCCCACTCCTGTAAATCCTCTCTCCATCAACACGCGTGCTGCTTGTCCTGCCTCGCAAAGCCTGACGGAGGCTTGGAGAAAGGAAGCAGTACTTGAAATGATGCCTCCCTCTGCCGCAAGTTTAGTCCCGTGTGAGAGAGCCGTGGGGTTTACAAGCCAGAAGGATGCAGGTCCCCAAGGAAGATCCTCGTCCTCATCTCTGTGTCACAATAAGAAATCGTGCCGCTAGGCTCCTCTTTCTGTTTTTCTCTGTTACTGTCTCCTTTTTTTTCCCTGCTGCTTTTACAAATGCATTATTCTTTGGTCATTAGGAATCACAGCTGGAAAGATTTGTATTTGACTTCCATTGGCCTGCATTTCTCTCTCCAGCGGGGGACACCTTCTGTAACCTCTGTTGCCTTGGGGACTGTGACTTTCTAGTCTTTCTAAGCTAAAGCATATTTTGTGGTAGCACAATGTGCCTCCAGCCACCTGGCAGCCAAAACAGCCTTCAGCGATGAGTCAGCAACTGCTCCCGGTGTGCAAGTATTTTTGTTTTCAGTGAATAAATAAAATCCCAACAACTTATTTCTAATGCTTGTATTAGTCATTAAAGGAAGAATGATGTTTTTTGTGCACATATGCCATTATTCTTCATTTAATATAATAGTGCCATTTATGGCTGTATTTTAATCCCTGTAGTTAAGATGGGATCAGAATTTGACCCTTAACCATCTGGAAGCCATGAAGCAAAGTCAAAAGTTGCCCGTGAGATAAAGAGGGTAGACAGGTGTACCCTTCTGTACATGTGATAGGAATGTACTAGACCCACATATGACACATGTATATGATGAATGTATTCTTTATTTTTTTAAGGAGGGTTATTAATGGCACCTATGTATCAGGTGGAAAAGTGAATCCTATGCATCTGTTAAGCATTTATGCTCAAGGATTCAGGGAGCTGTGTCAGAGGGACAACATTTTCTTTAAGTTGTATTACCTGTACTGATCTTCCCTTGATCACTCCATGCTTGGGCTTGGTAGGAATAAAAAGCCTTTGACATCTGAGATGCTCTTTGACAGATACATAGCTGTATACTTTACAGTGTGAAACACGTATTAGGAATACTAATTACGAGGAGAGAATAAATGTCGGGTCAATGCTGTCCCTCTTTCATTTGCTTCCAGTAAAAGCCTTGCTGTTTTTTTTGTGTTTGTTTACCAGTGTTCTGGATTTTAGTTCAGTACAGTTCATGGAATAGGCTTCACTAATGTGCTGTTGCTGCAGAGGACACTTTTCCTGTAAAATGGCCTTTCCTTGTGACTCATGCTAACGCCTCAGACAGACAGTCTCTTAAGGATATCCCCTTTAAAAAGCAGCAGCTGCAATAGGAAACGGTTTTATGTGTTTCCAGCTTTGTGTTGACTTACTGTATTCACAAGTCTAGTCTTCTTTAGTTACAGTTAGTGTAGAGGGCAAAAGAGGCTTCTTTCCATCTTGGGAAAAGAGCTTCAAAATGTTCATTGTGTTGCTGCCGCATGGAGGTGGCAAAGTGTTCATCCTTGATACTTTTGTGCAGTAGTGACTCTGAGGATTGCATTGTTTTGGTGAGGGGCAAATCGGCATAATGAAGCTTAGGAAAGTCATAAACCTGTGCTACAATAGTTATGAGTCTTAGAAGACTGTAAGAATTGACTTGAAATGTATCACATCTTAAAAAATTAGATGCCAAATTCATGGAGTCACTCTCCTGGGTTTTCTGTCCTTCCTGGCAGCTAAATTATACCACACCAAAAAACCCTCAGTCCTGAAATATTTGAGTATTTTGGTCTTGGCAGAGGCGTATCTGGGGAAAAGCTACTGAAACTTGTGAAAAGGACATTTTTTAGGCTGGGACAGTCCTTTCCATAAATTGTTTACTCTATCTCTACTGCAAACCATATCTGCCATTTCCATTCCATGGCTCTTGTCCATGCTGAATTAGTACCACGGAAAGCAGATCGGCCCAGAAGTGAAGCCATAATGCTGTAAAGGCCGTTAGCTAGGCTTGCCGCTGAAGGAACCACTCCTGGCTTGCTCCTCTTCTCAGGTCACCTTTCTGTTGTGCCGGCACAAGCATCAGCTTGACTACCTGATGCCATGGATGAGACAGATTAGGATGACCTATCCTAATAATGATAATAAATGATCAATACTAAAGGCAAGATTAGTTCTGGCCTTGATCATTGTCCTGCTCTAGTTCACTTTCCTGCCCTAGTGTGAGGGGAGGACAGTGCGAGCTGGCTGCTTCAGTACGCGCGTCAGTGAAAGTGTCTGTGGGACCACACCACCGTGGAAGGAAATGCTGGCTGAATACGGACCCAGGGAAATGCAAGCCCTAGGTCTAGGAATAAAACCTGGAAAGCTGCCCTCGGCCTAGTGCTCTATTTTTTCACTTCAAAACAAGACTAATGGTGTCAACGTCCTTCATAAAGTGCTTTGAGGTCTTATGCTTCTTATAAGCAGAGGGACACAAGGGTAAAATAATTCCTATTCTGTTCTTGCATGGAAATGTCCTTGACTGTCTCAGGTAGATAGTGGGAAACATTTTTAACTGGAGAAGGACTAAAATGCTGTACCAAAAAAGTGGCTTCAAGAGGCAGCGAAATAAGCACAATAGAATACAAACTAAAAAAAAAATATTGGAGTTTTTCTCTGTGTTTGTGATATCACGGTCCACTGGTTCTCTTGCAGGTCTGTAGCCCTTCTTAAAGTAGAGCTCTAAAACTCTTATTTACCAAACAAAACCAAACCCCAATACCTTCGTCAAAAAGCTTCCCCCTTCAAAAAAAAGGGGAAGAGCAAGAGCTCAATCCTTCCACTGTTCTTCCCTGAACGTGGCCTCCTTTACCTATCACTGCAAAGAACAAGTAATCTTTTTCTTCTGAGGTGACATGTAAAACTTAAGGAGGAGACAGAATATTTAGAAACCTGTTATGGTGTGTGAGAAGCACAAAGCAGCCTCCTACATCAAGCAGGACATTAATATGGGGATTCTTTTATGTGTTTGTCCTCCTGACAGCATGGAATAGTTGAAATTGTACATGCCAGGTCAGCACACCTCCTTTTGTCTGCCCCCAAATTAACCCGCTTTATAAAATCCCATGAGTTTCCATTAAAGAGGGTTCACCCGTGAAGCTGAGATATATTTCAAGTTTAGTATTTTGATACCAATTTTTAAGCATCCTTTTGCATTTCCCATACTAAGTTCCTATAAGACACTTCTTTATCCTCTTGGAAATAATCTGCCACAGGAGATTGTCTTCCTAGCATCTATAGTATGTTTGTCCACCATGCTCTCCTAGCATAGATCCCTACTTGTGGAAACTGCAGAAGGCGGCATTGTGCTTGCGTGCCACTTCATTGACATGCTACCCAAAGGTCTCTGTTTCAGGAGCAGTCCGCTTAAGCTGTAATAGCTTGATAAAAACATGGTATCTGGATGTCATTGGGACACTGTGGTTCCACATGCCTGTTCGAGCAGGTTTGGGACTGTGGCTCTATGGAGGAGGGTGAGAAGAATCTCTGGAGTTTGATGAGGAAGGACAAGCCTGGTCAAACTGAGAGGCGAGTAACAAAACAAAAAGCATCTTGCTTTTTGAGACCAAATTAGGTTTTTGTAACCCAGCCCTAGGGAATAGTTTATAAAATATTGCTTTCACCTGTAAACCTAGCAATGCCTGGGTCAGTACAGACTGAACCCAGGGCTGGTTACTTTGAAATAAATGATACCAGGCTCTAGAGTCTCTGCCTGTGGGTTATGCTCCAGACACAGTGGTGTTGAAATGTGTGATGGGATCTATGTGAACTCTTCTAAATCCAGGAGACAACTGTTAAGTCTTGAGGGCAAGATGAATGACCCACTGCTCAGATGCGGGATGAACACAGGTTTTCTGAAGCCTGTTTTGTGTGTACTTGTGATTCAAAAGGCACAGATCTACTCACGCTGAAATACGAACATAATGTAACGACTATTTGGGAGGGCTTTGAAGAGCTGTCTATTGACACATCTCCAATACACCAACTCTGGTTGCAACTCTCTCTTATTTGTGATTATGTAAAGAATGCCTTGCAACCGTGTTGTTCTGCCCTGTTGGGCTAATCTGAGTTGAAACATCTTGTTCATATAATGTGCTTCAGTGCTCTTTTATGAACTCCTGTGTACTGAGGCAAAGTTGTTGGAAGCCAGTCTTCTGTTTCCTTGTCTGCTGGGGATTGGGGGGGGGGGGAGATTGGGGCTGGTTTGTTTTGTTTTCCAGAAATGATCAGTCCTGCTTAGCAAATATGGAATTCTGGATGAGAAAACAAAGACTGACTTCTAATAGAGGGTTGGTTATTGAGGTGAAATAGTATCCCAGGCTGGGCAATGTAAAGAGAAACCCACCTGTTTGTATGAGATGCCATTAAAGTGCGGGAAGGTGGGGGTATAATCGGAGCCACTTTTGCAGGGGTGATTACATATAACAAAAGAAGGAACAGTGTCCCTGCCCCAAAGCTGCATTATATAGTCTGGTGTCCCCCTGAAACTCAACTCCCATGTTTCTTCCTTGACAATGGGACCTGAAATAACCTCTTGGTTTTGGTTTTTTGTGTGTTTTCAAGTATGTTCTTGCTTAAGGTTTAATTGGCTCCAGTCAGTAGGAAAGGGCTCCAAGGCTGATTATTTATGGCTTACTGTCAAAAGTGGCTATAAAAAGGGCAGTATTATCTTGGAGATGCTGGGAAGGAAAATGTGGTGGGGGGAGGGTGGGGGAGTGTGTGTGTGCACGAATGTGTTTTCTTGTACTAGATGAAATCAGAGTTTTGCTGTCTCAGCAGTGTGGTTTAAATTGAAGATTAACCCTTTGACCTTCACGGTGTCAAATCACTTACAGATGGATCACCAGTTATATTTTTTTCTTTTTTTTTACTTNAAAAAAAAAGGTTGTTTGTTCATGCAGCTGGGGCTTTTGAAAGGCTCAGAAGCCAATCTGATTAAAAACAGCACTTGGCTAAACTCTGCAAAATCCTACAAGCAAAAAAAAAAGTTTAATCCTCTTGTGCACAATGCATAAAGGGTCTGCTCTTTTCTTTTTGTAATGTTAGAGCTACAATTATTTCTGGAGAACTTATCATTTCCCTCTCTCCCCTCATCCCTTGCTGCACCCCCTTGTTATGCTGATGGGATTAAAGTATCTGCTCTTGAAAAGTGTAACTGAGTTGTTATTGGAAAAGAGAAGTGGTATGTTGCAATTTTAGAAATATAAATAACCTTGCTTCAACTGTTCTCCTCTACAGCATCAGCAGAACAGAAATCAAGTGTGGTGGCAGCTTTTTCTCTTTCTACACAACTTGGCCTTAAACGCGGAGGCGAACAGGAACCACACTGGGCAGAGGTGAGCTTCGCCCGCCTGTTTCAGGCCGCATCCAGTCTGCAGGGAGCACTGAACAAACACTGGTTCGGGGGCGAGACATTGCACACCGCCGGCCGGATGTGAGGACTCTGAATTTCTGATACTCGTCTTCAAGTTTGGGGGTTTTTACGGACTCTTCTTTGCTGCTGCCTGCCTCGCGAGGCAGGGAGCTCTTGTCCAACACTGTTGAAGGAAAGCCAGAATGTGGGTGTGTTTGGTAAAGCTTGCTGCTGGTTCCCCGTGCCGGTGACCTCTGTGCAAGGGAGGCAGGTATTAGACTAACAGCTTCCTCTGCCCTGCGTGTTACCCAATGGTAGAGGCCAGGAGTGTCATTTTGGCTGCTAGTTAAAAACGATGTCTGGGATTGATGACTCTAAACATACTTTGGGTATCTTCCAGAGCAGAGATGCTTGATTCCTCCACAAAGAAAGTTCTTCTTAGCAATGAAAACATTCAAGTAGCTTATATCCATCAGGTTGCTTGTTTTCTGCATGGGTTACTGTTTATTTCCTTGCACCCTGTGTGAGAGAAAATCACAGAGAAATCTGATCCCTTCAGTCCTTCCATTGGGCACCAGTTGCAGCTCTCTCACATGAAGTTGCTCTTTGTCATTGCCATCAATAGACAAAATCATTTCAGTAGAACACTCTTAAAATTAAACCTTCTTGGGGCTGCTGGTGGCTATTAGTTTCTGCCACTGTTTGCTTCCAGTTCAGTGTTCGCAGTGCCCGTGTCATTCTTCTACATTGCTAATGTATATGTTTTTATTAGTTTTATGATGGGTGTTTATTTTGTTTTGTTTTTCTCTTACTATAATGTGGTTGGTCAGGAAGGCTTAGGTCCCAGGCATCCGATAGTTTTGCTTCAGGATTTGACAGGGAAATTAATTAGCAACTAGTCTGACATGTAGACTGTACGAGCAGTCTGTCCATTACTCTAGTATGTAAAGTTTGGAGGCTGCTGCAAGCATATATTGACTAGCAGCAGTAATATTACTTCAAGGGAGATCTTCTAACAGTTCCCGGTTTGTATGCACTCAGAAGTTTGTCCATATGACTGACAGTATTGGACCAGTGCAGGGAAATTACCCTACCAAAAGGAAGTAGCCTTAAATATCGATGGCTACTTCTCTGTAGCCTTAAATATCATTAGTTCACAAACCCAGTGACAACTAGGGTAAAACACGAACAGAAAAGCAATACAGAGTTTATTTTCTTCAGACCGTTTCCATATTGCCACTGCACCTTGTTGTAGGTCTCAAATGATATAACCAGCGTGAGGAAGAGCTGTCCAGAGAATTGCTCTTGAGTCCTGTTACAAACGTCGACTTCAGGTGTTCAGGAATTCTTCTGCTCTTGATCCACTCTCAAAATTAGCATTACTGTATGGGAAGAGTAGTTTACTTGCACATACGCTTTCTCCTCCACCCCTCTCTGCATATCCTTCTCTAATTCATGCTTTCTCTGGTATTTGTATAATCTCATCATTGCACTGTAGTGTCTGGTAACAATTTGCTGAACACAGTTAAATTTGGACTTTCTCCCTCTCTCCCAGCCCCATTCTCTTGATTTGCATGCTGCTCTACTGTGGCAAAATGTGCTTTAGCTCCCTGAAAGAGTTCCCCAAGCCTTTTTCACTTTCATATATTCACAGTCACTCTCTTTCAACATAAGGAGAGTTTATGTGAGAAAAGCTTTTTTCCTCCTCTTACATTATTTTTCTAGCTAGAGCTAGAGTAATATGTTTGTCCATGATGGTTAATAATTCATATAAGTGAATCTCAAGTAATATTTTGGGGGGTGGGTTTTATGGAGAGGGAGGGCGGGAGTTTTTTTTAGGAGGGGGGGAATGTTTTTGGGTTTGTGTTGTTTCTTTAAGCATGTGCACTACAGGGTTACCCAGAGGGACACAAGTGATCGCTGTTGCTGACTATGCTGCAGCAGTATGGGAAGCCACTCTCTGCCCATGTTGACAGAGACGAGGCTTTCCATACCTTGCTTTGCACAGTCTGCTTGGAGTAAACGCTGGTCATTGGAGAACGAGGACTTAAATGGGGGGAAAAGCCTGAGGGGTAGTGCAAGCACAGGCTGTATTGAGGACCCCTGAGAAGCTGCGTGTTAAGGAGAAGGCTCTGAAATCAGAAGCTCTTAAAAGAGGCAGGAGTGGAAGTGCGGAGGCTCAGGAAGCAATGCAGCAGTGCTGCCTGCCTGCATGGCATGCTCATGCTTGCGTTTTCCCACTGGTTGCCAGGACCCCTTTATCAGGAACAGCCCAAGCTACATCGTAACAGCCCTGCAAACTACAAAAAATTCAGCAAGTGCATCTGACGCTTCAAAACCATCATGAGCTTTGCCCTCTGCCTTGACTTGACTGCCAAACAGGCCAATAAGGCCTGTTCTCTGGATGCGTAATCTGGAAAGATGGGTCTGGTAGTGGCGCCTTCTGGTGTTGCAACCCAACCAGTTTTACCAACCACGGTAAAACCCTTCTTGACATGGAGAAACAAGTACCTGAAACCGTTCCTCAGTCAGGCTGCCTGCTTCAATAGAGTCATTTGGCTCAGGGAAGGACACATCTTTGCCAGTCTGTATTTCCCGCTTTAACAACAGACTTATCAAAATTGGTCATGCCAGGGTCTCAAGTTAAAATCTCCTTGAACAACAATACTTCATTGGAGACGTAGAGCTAATGCTAGACAAAGGCCGACTTCCTGCAATATGTGTGTTGGTTACTGGTGCCAGAGATTTACAACCACTGATAATATATTTTAATTATATTCCGTATCTGCATATCTTGGAGAAAGGAAATATGCTCTGTCAACCCAAAAGTCTTATTTTGCTTCATGTAGATTTGGAGGGGCAGGCTGGTTATTCACTTAGGGAAAAGCAGCTACTTCATACTTACAGTCTCACCTACTTGAGGAAATAGTGGGAAGATTTCACACGTTTATCAACAAATACACAGATGCACAGCACCCATGTATTTGTCACCCATTCCATGTTAGTAAGGCCCCTTGTGCACGCAATGTGGAGATCTTCCCTGCAGGATAGCTATTGCAGTGTGGCCACAGACATATGTCGATTGTTTGGGGAATCCAAAACAATTGGATTGTGTCCAGTTCCAAGGAACATGGTTTAAGTCCTGTTGGTGAAGGAGTATGCTCGGGTTTTTAGATACTAGTTTGTCTTGGTGAAAGGAATGGGACACTGTTTCTCACTGTGTTGTAAAACTACAGTCTAACAATTTAGAAAGGATCTTTCTCCTAAAACAAATTCCTATTTTTAATGAGCAGTTCTTAAGAAGAGCTTGAGCTCCTGCTGATGGTACCAGCAGCCTTGAAGTATCTTGCTTGCCTTCCCCAGATCTCCAAAACGGCTTCAGACCTCGGCTCTCTTTCCTTGAGGGACAGAGTTCTTCCTATCCCTTCCCAACTTCCCACCCTTTTGAATATCTTGTAACCTGCCCATCCCTGGATCCAGCAAGCCTGGTGCTAGTAGGGAATAGTTAGTTTTACTCTTGTTTCCTGCAATTCTTGAAAGCTGAGCCAGTAATCACAAAGTGACTGCCCAGGGATAGCTGCAAACTGCCATAAATAGGATACAACAAAGGCAGGGGAGAGGATGAATTTGCATGGAAAGGGTTGCCTGGTGGATCTGTGTGCGGGACTGCGACTTTCTCCCAAGGTGCTGATAATCCCTGGTAGCACTGAATTCCTGCATAACTGATCACATATCTCAGTTTAAATAGCTGGTTGTTATTAAATGTTTGTTGGCTAAACTCTCCTTAGAGGAGTCCTGAAAGAAACTTCCTTATCAGCCTTTGCTTTGGAGCTGTGTATCAACAAGGGAATAGAGGCAAGGAACCCAGTCCTTCCTGATGTAGAAAGGGTGATCGCAAAGACATCTTTCTTTCTACTGGCCGTTTACTGTGTCCCCTCAAACCCGGATTAAAGGTATAGGCGATGTGTGCATGTGAACTTACTACAGTCCTGGAGTTGCTCCGCAGCAGTCACTGGAGCTGTACCTGAGGTTGAACTTCATTCAGTGTGGGGCTTGGCACTCTTCTGGGAAACTGCAGGTTCTGCCCATTAGCAGACTAGGGAGAAGGGTTGGTTTTTTTAAGAAAAAGCAAAATTACTTGAGGGAGTTGTTGCAATGTTATCCCGTCAACTCCCCAATGAATTTCACCCTTCCACTGCTGGTCCTGACCCATATCTCTGCTGAAGCTGTGGGAATGGTGAGACTGTGACATGCTGAATGGTGTGCTATTGAGAGCATTTTTAAAGGGAAAAATAGGGAGAGCACTCAGCATATGTGCTAGGATCAAACAAGAATGCAGATACGTGGAGGTCTTGCCTTGTTTTACCAGCAATATTTACTGCGGGATTACAAGTAAAAGGCTGGTGGAACGCCTGTTCGTATTCATGGGAGCTCTGCACATGGACCAAGCACTATTGAGTATTAGCATAATTTGACAACAAAGGTTTTTAATAATGTCCTTCAAAAAAGTCTGTCTTTCAAACCGGCATTTGTGATCATTTGCAAAAATGCCTACCTGTTGCCTTTGATTGTTTTAGCAAGAAGAAATACCTCAAGGAACTGATAAAAGATCCTAGGACAATCTTTTACAGTTCCTAAAGACTTCAGTGGTCTCTGTTTCTTTGGTTTGCATGTGTTCACGCAGGTGTTACACAGCTCAGTTCTTCTCCACCAGGAAAAGCAGAAAAGACCAAACACATCAAATGCACTGGAATGTAATTGTGTGTGTGTGCGTGCGTGTGCGTGTGAGTGTGTGTGTTCTTAAACTGAATGCAGTCTGACATCCCCTACCCCTTCTTTCTTCCACGTGCCTCACCTTCCCCCTTAGCCACAGAAAGGAGGGTCTCTTCCTGCGAATCCCATGCTGGAAGTTGGTTTCTGGGAAGCGAAACCTAATGTCTGTGGGCTGTTTTTTAAAGCCATGTTTCAGTTCTGTCTTCAGACTCTTTGCTGCCTTTGGGGAACGGAGGGGTGGGAAGGGTAGATTCTTAAACTGTTTTTAAAATCTATTATGGAAATTTTGCATGTATAAAGTTATTCGTAAATCTAAAGGAGTCTCCCCGATTTGTGGACACAGCTCCAGGAGAGCATCGTCACAGATTCCTCAGCTCTGGTTTTCATCAGTCTATTCTGAAAGGAATTTTCGATGACAAAAGGGGGAGAGAGTGGTGTGATGGAAAGATGACATTGTCAGTATCTCCTTAAATAGATGTCAGAATTTAGGCTTGTAAAAGGCAAATTTCAAAACAGCCCAAGGGATTTGTATGTCTGTTTCCACTGGGTGCATTTGAAAATCCTGCCACTAAATTTGAGCTTGGGTATCTAGACTATTTGGGGTATTTTTGGTAAAACTAATCATGTATCTCTTTTTCTGTTCTCCTCAATGGTATGTAGTACAGTCTCCCACGTTTCTAGGTAAAATTCAGTGATGAGAGTACTGTGAAATGTGGATTCACATTTTCTCCCTCCCTTCCTGCATGACTTTTCTACTTTGGTGGGATACTTTTTTTTTTTTTTCCTTTTTAAAACTTCAGAGTCCTTCATCTGGAAAACAAAAAGGGTGAGGTGAGCTAGAATTTGCAATGTGCTTAATAAACTTTCCCTCAATGGAGGGTTTCCCCATGAATTCTGATATTCACCAGAATATGATACTGTCCTGCTGCAGAAGTAAACCCGATGCTCTCCTGTGAGATTTCTGTCTGGATTAGTCCTGAAGCGCACACACCTTCTTTGCCATGGACTGAGACCCAGTGAGAATGTAGCATTTTGTTTATCCTGGTTGTGTGCCTCCAGGACTCCTGCCTGTACCAATGGTGACTGGGCAGAGCTCCTTTTTTTTTGTATCTGTGCAGTATATTTGCTTTGTGCTTTCTTTCTTTGGTGCTTTTTAATACTTTAATACTTGGATTTTTTTTTTCTAATAACTGGTACAATTTTTAATAAAATTGTTAAATTCTTTGTCTGTGTTCTTTGTTTCATTTTTTTAAGGGATGGAGGGCATTTACACAGCTGGCCCGTTCTGGAGTTACCCAAATCACTGATACAATTTTGGTTGTTCAACTTTGAAAATGTCCTTTTATGTGCACTCTAACACCAGGTCCTGCAACAAAACCAAGGTTTTCTTTCCAGATTGGACTGCTTTCCTTGGGCATAATTTAATTCATTAAATAGTCTTTTCAAGGAGGTATATTCCCCTGCTTGGATAGAGGACTGCTGCTACTTGGAGCTGCTCAGGTAACTTGCTGCTTCAAATCAGGAAGATCTCTTAAAAACATATGTGGGATGCATCCTCCAAATTTGCAAAATGTAACCTTTGATTGATGGCTGCTTACCTACTCCCTACACAAGTACATTCAAAGGCACTCAGGCCTTGAGGATACAGACTCATTGCTTGGTAATCCTACCAGGGAAATATGGTTTTCACTGGTCTGCTGATGTAAAGGCAGCGGAGAGCGCTTGTAAAGTGGTAATGACTCCCTCAAACACAGACATGAGAATGTCTTGGCCATCCCAAGCGACAGCAAGACACGTGTTTTGGTAATCATCGGGCCTGTCCTTAAGTTTCACTCTGTTCCTGTAGTGAAAAACTACCTCCATTAAGTAACGGTAGTTAACCTAGGTGGAGCAGAAATGGTGATGTGTGTATTACAAATTATTTATAATATAGCTGGTCGAATTCCTTCAACCACATTCCTCCTCCAGTGCGATGCTGCTGGTAGAGTGTTCATGGGAGGCTTTAGGGAACCCAGTTAACAATCCTACCCGATGTTAAGTTGCCTCGGCTGGTGTGTGCATGTTACAAAGGGGCCTTTCATTCCAAGAACACATGATGTGTGTGGTATGAAAAGCCACATGTGCATCTAAGACCACAGGGGGAAAAAGACAGTTTTTCTTTTCATTGTATTAGATCTAGTGAGAAGTGTGTCCCCTGGTCAGCCTCATGTGACCGTGAAAGAGCCTGTTGTAACACACTGATACGAGGGGACAGAAGTGAGATTGACTTAGATGGGAGGGTTGGCTCTGAATTTCCTCATTCTCATGTGGTTAAATTCTCACCGTTAATTAAATTTTCAGTCTTACAAGCTTTAATAATTCTTGTATGAAAGAGAAGAATGGCTTTTAAAAATGAACGGCTTGTAATGCTACCCCAGAAGCATTTGCCAAAGCAGCAGGATGCATTGCACCTTGCTCAAAGCAAAGGCAAGTGCACGGATGTGTGGACAGCCTCCCTTCCTCTTGACATCTCCTGGATTAATCTTGGCTCTTCGGTTTGGAGCTAAGGTGACCTGCTGTCTGTCACCCAGCCATGGCAAGGTAGACTCGGGGTGCATGGAAACATTGTCAGGGTTAGGGATCAGGACCACTCCTATTACAATGGACATTATTACTTTTTTTTTTTTTGGTAGTTTGAAAGAAACTGGATATCCTAGAAAATGTACTTCAGAAAAGCTCTCTTCTTAAAATACTAAGCCTGTCTACTAACAGGGCACTTTCAATCTATTTCCAGCCATGGCCCCTTTCATGGCAATCACAACATGTCCCTCACTTTCCGTACTAACATGACTAGCACTTTAAGGGAAAATGAGTTTCGTTATTAAGTTCCTAGCGGTATGCTGTAGGGACAAGGTAAAAAGTTTAAGTAGGATTACTGCTTCAAGGAAAAAATGTTTATCAAGAAGTGCTCAGCCTGTCTCGTTAAAAATAATAAAGCACTCTGAGGACGAGAAAGTTCTTTGGTTGCGCAAGCTACTGCACAAAGCACTCTATTTTCATGGCTCCGGCTGCTGAAGTTTAGAAGCCACTATAGTATATGGATTGAGGAATATTTTTCAAGCACTCATAACATTGCTTTACGGTGCAGTACATGTGCTGGTCCTTAGTCTCTGCAGTGTATATGCAAACTTGGAAGCAGGTCTACTAACCAGCTTTCTCCTTGTGCTCTCATACCTGAGTAATTCAGAAATAATCTAGCCCCATTCCCTCCTTTTGCCCCAAACCCCCACTTTTCTATTTACAGAGAGATGGGGTTCAGAAAGGAAGAAGTGTCCCAAAAGCAATTTTTGACAGTTTTGGCAGAGTGGTGTTAAAATGCAAGAGCTCCATTTGCTTCATTGTGCATATCACTGGCTCCTGTTGAAAGGCTTGAACTGAAAGAAACCTGTTGCCAACAGGAATCTAACAAAGAGTGGATGATAGCGAGTTGTCTTCCACCTGACATGATGCGTGGTACCCTAACACACGTACAGAGTCCGACAGCAAACCACCAAGCGTGACGCGCTGACGTCAGTATTCATATTCCCCTCTATAAGTCCTTTAAATCTTGATTTCTCTTAAATGAATTATGTTCTCTGTAACGTTCATAATGGACTCTTTTCTTTCTCCATTAAAGTCTGTGTCAGCATTCTCCTTCTCTGTGTTTTGCCTCAGGGCTCTTGATGTATACAAAGGCTCCTCTGTTTTCTGCTCTTAGTCACACGCTTTCACTCTTAACCTCAGTGCTATAAACTAAACATCCACCCACTATGGCTGGAGATGACCCTGTTTACGTCTGCTGCTCAGATCACGACAGCAACAGTCATGAAACTATGTTTTCATGGAGACAGTTAGCTCTTAATAAGAGGACAATGAGGCTTGACTCCTTATATCACTACGAGTTTTTGCAAAAATGTCAACAGAAGTAAATAGTCGNAAGAGGACAATGAGGCTTGACTCCTTATATCACTACGAGTTTTTGCAAAAACAGAAGTAAATAGCCAGGAAAAGTTAATGGAATCTGTAAAGAAATGGCTTGTTTCAATCATTTTACTTCACCACCTTTTTAAATTACTGTAGGTGAGTTGTTGTAGCAGTTCACTGTGATATGGGGACATGCCAACTCAAGCAAGCAAGGGCACAGGTAGGGGAGTGGAGCTTTCAGTGCTGGTCATCGTGATCAGCTTGGAGCACAACCCTTTGCTATGCCACCAGCAGATGTAGAACAGCAGGGTCACCCACACCTCTGAAAAACTCCCATTTTGGGGTGCCTTTGCTATCAGCCTTACTGCCACAACTGCTAAGCTGGGGGCTGGTTGAGAAGATGGCTCTTCCTAAGGAGACCACCAGCCCGTAAGAAGCAGGGTGAGCAGCCATGGGCTTGGGAACACAAGGGAAAGGGGCAGGAACACTGTTAACAACTCACAGTGTGGGACAACCTCTTTTGTTGATGGTTGAAACAGGCTGCCAAGCTGGAGCCAGGCTTATTTCTCTGCAAGCACGACCAGCCGAAGAGCGTGCCAGGAACAAGGTGCATTTCTCCATGAGGTGCTGCTGCTCTCCCGGCTGGGTCTCAGCAGGTGCTGCTGGAGGCAGAGCAGTCCTGGAGGACTGGCCAGTTGCTCCAACCCCCCACCTCACCTGTGGTCACCTGCTGCGCTCCCTCTTCCTTTTCATCATTTAGCAAGAAGGTGCTGAGATGCTGTTTTTATGAAACCAATTCCAGTGCCTTCCCGATGGGTCTTCCCTGTGACCCTGCCCATGACGTCCAGTGCCAGGGCAGCAGCTTGCCGGCGCTCCTCACACCACTCCCCTTCACGCAGGGAAGCACGCAGCTCCTCAGCCGGCAGCCAGCTTGCTTGGTCTCCACGGCACTCGCACACAGCCCTCCTCTGACAGGATGGGGTCACAGAGCTCATTTTGCCTGTCAGTGCGAGCACGCTCCCCATAGAATATTTGCTGGCACTTTCATTAGTCTAATTTTAAATATCCCAAGTGAATGCCTTTCTACTATTTCCCCTGGGAGACTGCTGTACCTACTAATAAATCTCACTGACAAAAGGTTTTCCCCGATATCCATCCTTACTTCTTTCTCTCTTAATTATATTCCAATACCCTAGTTGTGTGTCCTTGTGTCACTTTGCAAGGAAACCTCACCAAAGTCATTTCTACAACTAATACACCCCAGAGCTCACTGAACTCCTTGGCACAAGCTCCTGCTGACTTCAGTGTACTTGCAACCGGCTTTTGGGGAAAGATCTGCCTTCCCCATCACTGCAAGCCTGTATCCCTGGAGCCGGCGTGGTGTGGCACGGCAAGGCTTGGCTAGTGTTGCCACCCAGCCCTTTCACTGCTGCCCGCGTCCCCATTCTGCCTGGGACCACCAAAGACTTCAGTGAGGGTCCGAAAATGGAAAACAAGATATTTTTCAGGATTTCAGAGGTGCCCAGCACCCCTGCCTGCTGGCACTGGCTCCTCCAGTGGGGCTGGCAGCCTGTGGGATTCGCGGGCAAAGCTCCAGCAGGATGGTTTGGCACGTATGTCCTGGGAGCAGCTCAGCTGGGAGAAGCAACATGGCTCCATCACCCAAGTACCGCCGGTCCAACAGCCAACGGCTGTGTCCCTGCGTGGCAATAGCCCTGCTTGGGGTTACATTAGTAACAACAACGTGACATTCGTTGCTGCAAAGTCGGATGTAGTAAAGCATTTCCCTTCATTTCCTTCCCTGTACAATCGTGAGTCATGCTTCTTGGGAGAAGATAACTGGGGAAAACAAACAGTGCCTCGAGTTGTGCCCAAACACGCGCAAATACTTAATCAATCAGGGATTTATCAGAAAAAGAAATGTTTAATGATGTAAGCTGTTATATGGAGCTGACATTATGTGGTCCTTATGCCTCCACCTAACTAGGCACTTTTCCTGCAGGTAGCTTCACCCACAGAAACAAAACCATCCTCACTCCCACTGCAGTAGTTCATTTGCCCTTTGGAAAAGAAGAACCAAAGCAGAGCACCTGGGTTTGCACTGACCTCTCGTGAAGTTGCCTTGGGTGAGTCTCCCTTGCTGGGGGAGTTCACCACAGCCCACATCTACAGCAGGTCTCTCCTTGACGTGGTAGATGTGGCTTGCAATTCCTAATATCTCACTGCGGTGTGATCTGTAGTTAAAGGTGCTTAGAGTCAGTCAACCAATCTGGCACTTTATCAGAGTGAATAAACTCTCCTTATTTTCTTTGTGCCTCAGTGGCCCTCCCAGCTGTCTCCCAGCTGAGGACACCAGCCTGAGTGGCCTCTGCTCCTACACATCTGCTGCTTCTTAGGTTGCCTGAGGGGCAGCTCAGGTGCCTGGTTCGGGGCAGCGGAGGTGACGGAGTGGCTAGGCGCCCAAATGTTGGGTGTTGCAGAGTTCAAAGTTAGGATGGTAATTTCCCTTTTTCTTTGTGCTTCTACTTACTCATCACCGTGTAAAATAGGGTAGTGCATTTTGTTAATCTCAAAATAGACACAGTTCTATAATGGGACGTTACTTCTGTGCACTGCACTTCTTTGTCTGCGATAAGATATGGTTTCTAACGTCTCATTTTTTTTGAGTTGGTACTTGTCCAGAGCACTTCTTCATCTTGCCAACTGGTGATTAATTGGCTGTACTGAAAGGTTCAACACTTTTCTGTACGTTTACCAGAGGAGGTAGAAGAATGTGTGCTCTATATAGAGTAAAAGCATGCCCTAAGTGGGTTTAAAAATGGGTCATCGCTTGCTCATTTTAGAATCTGTGACCTTAAAACACATAAGGAAAGGTGCCCTACCTTTTTGGTACCATTTTTTTTTAATCTAATGATGAGTGGGAATCTCAGTGAAAAGTTCAGAGTCTTCTGTTTATCTTCAGGTAAACAGTACAGACAGCTCAAGCACAAACCTCCTTGTCCCATCCCAATGTTGTCAGCTGTCATAAAGAATGTGGTTTTATCCATTGCTGCAGGAATTTCCATGATGATGATACAATTTTTACCTCCTGACAGTTCAGGGAAAAAAAAGAATATTAAAAGAGGTTGACCTAGGCAGAGCCTTGTCATCCATAGTTTCAGTTACAGTACCTATGCTGACCGAGATGTCTTTCAGCATTCTGAGCCATATCTTAAGGCTTTGGAGGGTTAATGGTCCACTTCGCAGCTGGGAGACTTGCGAACACTTTGAGCAAAGCCTGGAATGGGACCCAGCTCTCTGATTCACAGAACTACATCTCAGCTACTTGCTACATAGCCTTTTAAAAGGAAATCCCAAATTAGGACCTTTGACAATCCTTGTTGTCACCCTTCTGCAAGAGCACTTCGTGAAGCAATTTGACCTTGTTCCTACTTCTGTGTTAGCATCTGATTCGTTAGCCCTAAGGTTGGAAATTCGTGCTCTTGCAACCAGACATCCATGGTTCATGTCTTGCAGATGACCCAAACATGGGTGTGTTTCAGCTGGCCATGATGCCTGTAACCACTAGACCACAATCTGCTCCTGGAGCCAAGAATAGCAGGAAGATTTCTGATGTTCAACTTTCAACAAAGCTCTCTCACTTGCAAGACATTTTGGAGCGTTGGCCATATGAGTAAACTGACAGGGACCCTAGGAGCGGGCAGGTAGAATTGGAAAAGGAAAAGCAGGACAAAGGAAAAAAAGGATTTTTTAAAGCATTTTCCAGTCTTGGTTTTAGTGTAGGTTTTGGTTGGGGTTGTTTTTTTTTTTTTTGAGTCTGACTCACAATTTTTAAATTTGTGGTAGGTTATAGTGTTGCCAAACCTAATATATCTTACCCTTCATCTAATCCTGTCTCCAGAGTTTTCATGCTTATTCAGTCCTTGATATTCTTTTGGGATGGCTTCTAAGGATACCAACCAGTAGCAGATGTGATATGGGGTGGGTTTTTTTATATTGTGGACATCTCCTGAAAGAATTGCACCAAAATAACAAAACAGCAACGGCTTTTGGGAGCTACCAAACACCCTCCAGACAGTCGCTACTTGCGGTCATTGCCAGCCTGAGTTGATTTGAACAGAGAACTGATAAAGAAATGCTGTCAAGCCCAGGCAAGTTATGTTTCTGCTTCTCCATCTGAATCATTTCTTGACTGCTTGTTGAATGCTTGAGAGCAAGTTGGGTGCCTTCCAAAACGAATCAGAGATAGCCTCCCTGTCCCAGAGAGGTTACAGTGCAAACAGAGACTACCCAGCATGTAACAGCAATCTTCTGTGCCTATGGGAAGCAACGGAGGCAGTTGATCATATAGATTGTGTAGGCAGGACCTAAAGATGGATGTGAGGCCATATTAGTTACTCATCTGTGTTATTGGCCTGTTGGGAGTTCCCCGGTGCACGACCCTGGTGCCCCCAGGAGAGGAGAGGTGGGTCTTGGAGGATGCACTGGGCAGCCCTGGGGCCAGCCCGGTGGCCTCGCCACTTGCAGCTCCCTGCCTGCCCTCCTACGGGGCACGTGGGGCAGAAAAGAGCATAAGAGTCCTTTGCACAGACTTCTTGTCCCAAGGGCAGGGCGCAGGGAATTTTAGGCAGCCCAAGCCTGGGTTGAATTGAGGCTACTTTGGACACTGGGTACCATGGGGAGGAACCTGGGAGCACTTCATGTCAGGGACAGGAGGGATGCAGCCCAGGACAGGTCACCGAGCCAAGACATGTCCCACTGGTTGCACTAGACACATACGTAATCTTTTAAACTGAGCTTAGTAAAAGGATTTGCGTGGATATCCCACATGATCCAAGTGACCAAGGCTTAGTTACCAAGCTGTTCAACAGGAAAGGAGGCTTCTGGATCAGAAATTATAATGTTTCAGCATACATAAATTACAGGTTCATCTCTCTATGTACTGACAGTTATAAACAGCTCTTTCTTGGCCCTAGGTCAGATGTATGGCTTTGACCATAATTACGTTCTTTGTAGATAGCTTATTTTTGTTTTGGGTACCAGAGCTTTTGTCATGGACCTGGCCTGTGGGTTGCTGTTTGTGTCTTCTGCTCCCTTTTTCTGCCACGATTGCCACCTCCTGCCGCCAGCAGCATCTGGGTGCTGAGAACAAGGGACGTGCAAGCATGGGTCACCAGCAAGGGGAGGGGAGCTCAGCAGGGAAAAGCTCTGAGTTTTGAGCAGGACCCATGATGGCAGCAGCCTAGTGAGGAGCCCTGGCACGGTGGTGTGCAGTGAAGGGGGCTTCGCCCTGCCCGCCTTCCTGCCTGCTGGAGGAGGAAGCAGTGTTCTTTATCACTCTTGTTTCCCCCTGTCCTGGAGTCAGGTTTTCTGCTTGTTTTTCATTGTGCCCTTCATGTGTTTTCCATCTCTCCAGAAATCACTGGCTTTGTTTAAAATAGACTGGGAGTGGCTGCCAAGACTTTATCCAGAGAGAGAGAGAAAAGCGCATGGACGCCAAGTTCCTATAGAGTTATCAAAAGCTTTCACTCCCCATCAAGATCTCTGAATGTACCAGAAACCTGGTCTTCTCAGGAAATGCTCTGCATAGTCACTGTAACTCTTCCTGCAAGAGCCACCAAAGCATTTCTGCCCAGGAAAGTGCACCTCAGCTCCCAGTGGTGTCTCCCGAGATCTGCTTTTAAGTGCCCTCACAAGTCTCTTACATACTGGGATCTTGGTCTTTCTTTGCGGTGCACTGAATAGATACGGAAAAATCACAAAGTTAGAGGAAAATGGCTTAAGGACATTTCACTCAGAACCGTTTAAAGGTACTATGCTCATGAAGTAATAGATTTCATCAGAGCACAGCTTTGTGTTGAAGGTTTGTAGCCAAGGAGGATTCACCTTGGGGCTCTTTGCTGCGCATGTTTGCCTTCTCTTTATGCTTTACCACCTTTTTCTAACCCAACCCTAAAGGGATTTCCTGCTTTGTCTCCGAAAGGAGATGCTATTGCTAAGTAATTCCCAGCTGGGAGCTCAGCATTTCCTTCTCTCTGCAACAGTTCAAGTCAGCAAGATGATAAGTACATGTAAAATTGAAAACAGAATCAGCTCCTTCATCACCAGAGCAAGAGATATTAAAAAGCAGACCAAAACGAATGTCCTTTGCTTTTAGGAAGCAGATTGATTTACCTTTGGTGTTTGGATCTGTTTCCTAATACTTCTTGATCAGAAAAGCTTACTGGAAATACTTGAGATGGCTGGTGGGGAGACACTTTCCTAACAGGAGCAGCTCTTTCCGATATAAAGCAAACAAGCCTGGAGCGGGCTTTATGAGCACCGCTCCTCCCACCGGGAGCCAAAACGCAACAGCTGAAAGACAGCAGCTCTGAAGTTTCGGTTGCTAGAACAAGCTATGATGTACATCCAAAAGACACCAGGAGCAAAGGGGTGTTCCTCACACGCTGTGGTTCCAAAGGGGCTGCAAGGTCCCACTTTGACTGGGGCACTCTGCCGTCTCTTGCCACCTGCTCTTTCTCCTCGCAGTACGGCATCGGGGAGGGAACGCTGCCTTGTCTGAAGGCAGCGCGTGGTGGATGCCAGGCTTTTTTAATGTTTGAAGGAGGGGGAGAATTACAATTTTAGATGAAGTGTAAAAATTATGATCTCCTGTTTCTCCTCCTATTGCTCATCTCCCTGCTCCCCTTAAAGGATGTCCTCCTCTGCTCTCAGCTCTGTCACTGGTAATCTTGGCTTGCTGCAGCTGGTTTTATTGCGTTCCTCCTCTTACTTTTCCTAGGAAAATAACATTGTCTTGCCACTATTCTTCCCTGCAGTCTGAAAGAGACTGATACAAGCAAAGTCTTCTGCACATCTTGGCTGTAGATTACATTAGAAGGCAGCGCAGGTCTTCTGTGAGGCCTGGGGGAGCTGGATGCCAAGGTCCTTCCCAGCTCCGCCACCGGCATGGGTGCAGCATTTTCAGGGAAATGGGGATGTCTCTGACTACTCCTCCCATGTATGTGTGTGTATCCTCACTGTGATTAAGTCTGCAATTATGGTAAGCACATGGAAGGACTCAATGCACAAAGTATGAACTCGTTGTTTTGAAAGTCTGGGCAATAACATCTTGATTACTCACTTTCTCTCTTAAATGGCTGAAAAATACTTATTTCTTCATAGTAGTGTGAAGATTCAGAATACTTCAGAATGTGTTTTTGGGGAAATCGCTGCTCCTAGTACTATTATAAATTAAATCTTTGGTCATTCACCCTATTCATGGTGTTAACGCTCCATAAGAAAAGAGTGCTACTTGCGTTGCTTTTTTCCTAATACTGTTTTTCTGCCATTTCCTGCATAAGCAGGGAATACTCATGTAGCCCCAAAAAATCTTGAGTCACAAAACATCTTTCTATTTAACCTGATGCACTGAATAGCTAATGAGCTAGGTGGTGATCGGTTCTCCCCAAAAGCTCGGCATCCATTGCAGGAATTAGCCTTAAGTGTTGATGAGACACACACACACACACACTTATATTGGGGAGGGGGGAAGGAAGTTAAGAGGCAGAGTAACACAAAAACGCTGGTACTGTGAAAAACAGAGGGAAGAGACGCGACACCCTGAGTAACCAGCAAGAACAAAGCCCAAATTAAGCCTTTGCACAGCAAACAGAAATTTATAAAAGGCGTCAGACCAGATGCTGCTTCTTTAGTTCTTTTTGAACAGTTCTGAAAATGAAGTGAATTAATAGTTTCCAAACCTAGCAGGTAAATTTGCAGCAAGCAGAAACATGAGAATAAAGAGGGTGGTAAAGCAATATTAAAAAAGAAGATTACAGACTGGAAATTGGGCTCAGTGCAAAATCTTTTTTTTCTGTCTTTTTTTTTTTTTTAGTTACTGTAACTATAAGCAAGAAACACGTGCCAGAGGAAATGAGAATTTAAGAAAATATAGACAGCTTGGCAGGGCCGCAAAATGAAAGCTTTAAGGAAAGAAAATTTAGAGAACAGAAGGAAATATTAGTTGGAGAAATGATAGCAGCATAGAAACATCAACTTTTCAAAGAACTAATCTTGCGCCCAACTTTTTAATGTCAAAGTTCTTTACTGCATGAAAATGATAAGTCTTGTCATATTGATCCTGGGTTGGGGGGAAATTATGTGCATGCTTTTTTTTTTAACCTGTTGGGAGAAAAAAATGCATACACAAAGGCAGGGAAAGAGGAAACCAATTCCAGCAATTGAATAGTTAAGCTGTTGGAATAGTTACCAGACAGTTTCTGTACGAATGATGAAGCTGAGATTTAGAAGACGTTGAAAGAATTGTGATTCCGAATGGCCAAATACACATTAGTGCCCCCACCTTGACACAAATAAACCACAGCTGCCTGGACAGCATAATTCCCTTTTGGCTTGAAACTGTATATGTTATTTAGAAGGCTCTTTGAGAATAGAAGTAGCCCAGTGAGAGATTCATAGAGAAGCCAGGGATCTAAAGCTGACCCAGCAAATAACTGCTTCTCGCTGCCTGCGCAAGACAACTGAGGCAGTTGGATCCTCTGCAAAGGTAGCTGGAGATAAAGAAAAATAAGCCCTCGTCCTTTCCTCTAAGAAGACAGATAAAAAAGCAATAGCAGGTGCTCAGAGGCCGTTGTGACAGGCCTGCTGTTGAATCCCTACTAGCGTGAAGCTTGCGCGGCCATGTTGGCCTTTGGTTGGTTGTCAGCAAGGCGTGGTATCTGGCTCCTCCTCGTTCTGTAATGTGTAATTTTTAGTCTCTCCAATACATGAAGTCACCGAACCTTCTGACCTGTTTACTCAGTGCTTCCAGAGGCCGTTCGTTTCCAAACATTATCGTGTTACAGGTACTTGGAGTCCCCAGTTCAACCCTTTATAGGAGTTATTTATTATTCTGGTTTGCTCTGTGAATGCTGAAGCAGCGGTTTTTTCCTCACCAACTGTGCCACTGCAGAGCTGCTGCACCTTCTGCCTTTGCTACCCGCGACACCCCGGTCCTTGCGCAAGAGCTGCTTTGGCAGTTCATTCAGCCAGGTGGTGATGGGTCCACAGCCCCTTAGCCTGCACGTACATCTGCAAACAATGTGCTGGCCATGCACGCAGCACCCATGGAAGGCATCGGATGCGTCACGCCGAAGGCAGAGATATCAAATTATCCACCAGGCCAAGGACGGAAAGGGAAGCTTGCCTGTGGTTGTCTTTCACGAAACTTCACCCAAGGTTCTTATGGAGCGTGCTCAGGAATGAAAGGGATAATGGGAAGAGCTTGGTGGCGTGGTGGGACTTTTGGATTGCTTTGTACCTGTTCCCACAGTATACCAGCTTCCAATCATTGATCTAGAAGTGAAAGGCTGAGCAGCCTTTCTGTTTCAGGAAGATGGTGGAGCACAGCTTGTTTAGGCAGGGTCTGCCCGTAGCAGTCTACCCGTAGGGATGTGAGACTCAGCCTAGGATGGAAAACTGGCCCCAGAAAACTAAATATTTGAGCAGCTAATCTGTGCTGCATTATCAGTAGCTGAGCTAGCTAATTACAGCTAGCTCTTGCACAGCTACAATGTCTTTGGTCGTGCCTTTAGGTTGCAGTGTAGGCATACCTCTGGTGTCTGAGAACATTTGCTTCAAGCCTCCCTTTGTAATTATTTAATGTGCTAAATGCGCTGTATAGTGGGGCTCAGGGGTATCTAGTCAGACATAAATATCCCTGTGGATATGATGGAGAGCACTCCTTGATGCCAGTCACTGCTGTTCGTGCTTTGGGATATTACGCTCCAAGATGCTGCACTGTGCTGGGACAGGCAGGTCACTGCTTCCTGGAAGGAAGCAACCACGAATGCACTGTACACCCAGGTTGTCCCTTTCTTGTTGCCCTTCAGTCTGGCAAGTGCTTTGTTAGCCTCACAACTGCAGACATCACGTGAGCAAACCTTTGGATGTTTGCTCCTGTCGGTCCTGTTGGTTAAACATTTGGGAAAGCCGGCTATACCATGCAGCTCACTGAAATGCAGGAGAGATCACAGTGTTTTACAAATGGTAACGATTCATCCCATCTAATTTAAGGAGTTCAGCTGGAATACTTAAATTGAAGCTTTGGCACTTTGGAACAGGTTTAGTTCCTATCCTTCACAGCAAATCATCTACCTCCTAGTCATCCCTTACCCATTAGTGGAGTGCTGCTTCCCCAGCCCGAAACACCACCTCTATCCAGTGCCAAGATGTTGGCAACCTGCAGACATCCATCTTTGTCCTACCTTGAATTCCTCTGCTTGCAGTGGGGTGGGTGGAGGGGGGAAGTCTTGTCCCATGGAGTGCCCGGCATATGGGCAAACCCTTCTGGTTTTCTGGCCTTCACTGTTTCATGTCCCCATCAGGTGTGATCTAACACACCACAGTGTGTGTTCCCCTGAAATGGCTGTTCTTACAGCTGGAAACACCCTGGGATGTTGGTATGCCTTACCAAAGCTGGGAGAAGCACATTGATCCTTCACAGGATGCTGGGGAAACCCCTGACTGCAGAGGGAAGTCTCAGAGCTGCTGCTGGTGGAAGGCATGGAGATGAGCCTGGGCCAGGTAAACCCACCGGCCCACGTAGGAAGGTTAGGAAAATGAGTCAGGAAGAGAGGAACATGCTTCAGGGCACGTGTAGCTGTGGGATCAGCATACAGAAAGGCTCTGTGATTCATAGGACAAGCTATGAACTGCTGGAAAAGGGTCTTGGACCCCCTCCTGCTTCCTGAGCCCAGCTCAGAGCTTGTTCTGCAGTGCAGAGAAGCCAAGGTGGGGAAATGCCGCTGATGCTCACTACTCTGGCCAAGGTCTACATATTATGCTATCAAGGGGAAGGTTTACTTGTCTTAGGGTCCTGGGGAAAGTCTGCATGTTATGTGCTGTAACCAGCGCGTGCTCTGTGAAGATTTAAACCGTTCCCTGATGCAAGCTTGGAGCTTTTGGGGCAGGGTGTGCTGGAGCTGCTGTGGGTTCTCTCAAGAGTTGGACTCGTCCTTGGAGCTTAGTGCAGCTGGATGTGTCAGCCTTTCTGCCTGTGAGAGGGGAAGGGATGAAGAAGCGAAGGAAGACACAGTGCTGTAGCCCATTTAAATCACAGGATTCATAAATCTAGTGGTTTATGGACCAATACAGTCACCAGACCCCCTTCTGGTCTTACTGCAGTGGCAGTGTACGCCAAGCATGCCTTGCTCAAGAGGAGAAGTGAGTCTTCTGTGCTCTTTTACAAGGAGCTTGATGGATGCTTTGAAAATACCAGTCTTGGTGGGGACACGAGGGATGCCCTGTGTGTTCTGACCCAACTAGTCTAGCAAAATGCTTGTGTCTTGGCATTGTGTCTGCAGATCTGCGGTGAGCGTATGTGTCTCAGGAGGGATGGTGGTGACTTCGCTCCCTTTGGTGCTGCGGTGGCAGTCCATTTTCACCATTCTGCTGCTGGTCCAGTGGTATGCTGTGCCATCTAAGCACTGCATTTATTTTTTAGATGCAGTATGTAATTAATCAGTGGGACTCACTGCCATGTCACTGCATCCAAGAGTGAGTAAACGAAGCTAGATTGTTCTGTGCAAGAACACTGACTTTCAACATTAAATTAAAGAAGAGATGTGATATGAAAAACATAAATCAAACTCTTTCTATTGGCAACAGAGAAGCAGTTTTCCCCAGGACAGATTACTGCAGAAGATTTCTTGCATCTTCTGGAAAAAGAAATGTTGGCTGCTGCCAGAGAGATGATACCAGAATAAACAGACTGCGTGTAGGTATGACATTTCAGGTCCATGAGCGAGTGGGCCACAGTGGCAACAAATGGCTATCACCCACTGCGCGTTTCCCCAAGTGAGAACAAAATACTGTTGCCTGTGTCACCAAACTCGGAGGTAATAAAGATCAGCTGGCCATGTGAAAAGCCACCCTTGCTTTTCCCTCCTCTATCTCCAGCAAACATCCTGGGCTACTTGCACGGGAGGGTGGCGGTCCCCCCTGCTCCTCTCCACGGTCCCTTGGCTCCCTTTGCTCCCCAGGTCGCCTTCCACCCCCACCGCAGGGATGCCTTCACCACCCCGGCGGGGAGGGTTAAGCTCAGCTGCCTGTAATCTTTAATGTGATACGTGTACAGGCTCTTCTTATTACACTCAGGCTCGGTTAGCAGGTACAAGCAGTGAAGGTGAATATTAAAAGCTGCTTAGAGGATTGATTTTTCATTAAGATGAATCTGTTGTAATTAAGCCTAACAGAGACGTTCGTGCTAATGCTGTGTTATTTATTGCCTGAACGCAATCCTTTTTTTTTTTAAAGTATGTGAAATTTCTTTACCTTTCTTTCTTTTTCTTTCAGTCTTGTACTATTTCTGCTTCTCCCTCTAGAATATACGTTGGTGTGCCTTTTCTTTCAGTGTCTGTTTTCTCTCAAGACCAATTTTTTTCTGTTGTATTTAATTGTTTTTCTCCTGATTTATTGTTCCAAGCCCATGCTAGGCAGTCTGTTTATTTATAATTTGGAGTATTTTAAAATGGATCCAGAGCTCTAGGTCAGTGTTTAAAAATTAACTAATAAAATACACAAATGAGGCCCAATGGTCAACATAAGATTACACATCCTCTAGGATTCGCATGCTACACCAAATAAACCACTGGGGAATACCAGCGCCAGGCATGGAAAATTCGCTAATCTGGACTGAAATGGGCTGGTATGGAAAATATATACGGGGACCTTTCCCTGACAGCACCAGGCCACTCTTCTTCTGATGGAGCCAGCAGGTGTTAGTGTGAGCCCTCGGGAGGAGCAGGGGCAATGGTGGGGTATGGCAGGGAAATGCTGGGCTCTGCCCAGCCCAGGCGTCCACCTCCCAGGAACTGATCCTCTTACTTCTTGGTGTTTCGGGAGAAGGCAGCTCAAAGGGTAATAAGTATAGTGTGCTCCACACAACACAAGTCAGGAGAGCAGAGGGTCCCACATTTCTGCTGCACCTTCCCCCTTCCACCAGAGAAGCTGCCGGTTCCCATTGAAAAGGAAAACCCAGGAAAACCCATGGGAGGCAGCGTGTGCCGTGCTGCGCGGAGACACAAACCCACCCATCACCTCCCCTCCGCTGTTTTGGCACTGCCCCGCGCGTGGTGCCCTGACAGTTATATCCCTCTCTTCACACTCCATTGCAAACCTTCTCCAGCAAACAAACAAGTGGTATCAGCCACTGTGCATATTTGGAGAGGCAGCTTTGGCTTGTGGAGGAGGACGGGCAGGAGCAGCCGACCTGGGGAGGCAGCAGGGTGAATAAACAGCCCGCAGCCCACCTCAGCCACTTGTGGTGTGGCGGGGCAACGGGACCAAGCCAGCCCATCACCCGAAGCGAAGCCATCGCGGCGGTCAGCTGGCAGCCACCGATACCACCCCCACGCACCCCCTGGTGAGCGCGGTGTCCCGCGGCTGGTGCCACCAGTGCTGTGAGGTCGATTGTCCCCGCGTAAAGAGTGCGGGGAGGAGGCAGTATCCTTGTTCATGCTCAGAGATGCCTCACTGGACAAGCCAAAGAGAAAAACACACAGACCGCAGGCTTTGATGCACTGGCTTGACAGCTGGGCACATTTAGCTGGTTTTCACGAACACAGTGGCACAGGGTGGCCAGTGCAGTGTGTCCTGCTCACCTCCCTGCAGAGGCGGGGGCACGTCCAGCAAAGGTAAGAAAACTTCTGCAGCGGCAGGAACTGAATCCACCTGCTCCATCAGTCACAGCCTGGCTTGCTGCTGCCCTGAAGACATACGGGTCTTTCGTATTGGTGCAAAGGGGGAGCAACACCTCCCCCGGGGGTCGGCTGTATGGTGTCCCCAGACAGAGGTACGGCCAGCGTGTGGAGATGCCGGTGCTGGACGCGGGCACCAGCGCCACTCCCACTGCGAGCAGAAGGGTGTTTTAGCAGTTGCCCCAATGAAAACAAGATCAGGCTTTTTAGTGCGGTGTTAACAGCTATGTTAAAATCCTCACACTTTCCAACAAAAGAAAGGCCCTCAGAGAAACCCAAACAAACACTCACACAAGCAACACTGGAAGTTGGCTTGAGTTACAAACACAGGAAATTAAATACAAAACCATGTTACAATAGCATTGAGGATCTGACTTAAAACAAGCCAGACAAGAGCATGCACTGTTCAGATTGCTGTATTTTTCCCTACCCCCACTCCCAGGGGGGTTGTCTCTATAAATACACACATGCATGTAAGTAGTGTATGTTTGTATACACACATAGATGCATGCACAATTTCTACCACGTTAAATAAACCAATAGAATTAAAATAATACAGTAGCCTTTCTCCGGACTGAGCTTACCCAGTATACACATACATGAAGGTGCTTTAGCCGGGACTGCAAATATCCTGTTATGTGGAAAAAGTTTGCTGTTGTTTGAAAAAGTTTTCTTCTTTTCTCTACTGAGGTCCTTGCAAAGATTCAGTCTACAGCACAACTTCACAAAAAACTAAGGTGCAACTGAGAACAGTGCAAAGGTGAGAGCAAGGACAAGAAGGCAGGAGTTCCTTAAATAGGTTTTATTGCTGAAGAAAACAATATTTAATCTTCGGCTTCAATTGCATTAGCAGAAGGCACCTTTACTCCAACAGAAAGGCACACCGAGGGTTATGCCAGTACAGCAGCGTTGCCTGGAAAAAATACTCTCCTGGTGGGCAAAGCTTGACTGGGCTTTACAACTGGTCTCCTTGCGCGCCCTCTCATACGGCAGCCAGCATGCTGCCATCAGGTGCCATCAGGTGCCCTCTGCAGAAGCCTCTTCCCACCTCCAACAGCAGCCGCACGCTGCTGGAGGTCAGTGGGAAGGGGAGGGCGGCCTCAGGTGAACATGTCTTGACTTGTCCCTTTCTGTAGGCACAGTCCTTTCCCTTTGCTGCAAATCCCTATCTCGTGGCCTCAGTCCTGGGGTACGCGCTTGTTTTTCTCCTTTTATCTTCAAAACACTCACAAATGTATTTCAAATGAGAACTCGATTATGTTTTCCTTTCCTTTATTACACTTTGCTACAGTTTGTCAATACTGGCTACCGGTGTTATTTGAGGCCACACTTCTAAAAAAAAAAAAAAAAAAGGTCCTTCCCCAGCTCTGAACATTTATCTGAAGTTCTGCATAAGGTCACATGTCTCCTCCAGCAGAAGGTCTTGCAAAGTTAAACAAAGTCCCCTCGCTTGCTCTGTCTGAGTAAATACAGACCATATTGGAGTAAATAAACAGCCAGGCAGTGTCCCAGACAATGGGCCTTGGCGATGAATTAATAAACTCTGCCTCTCGCATTAGCAGAGTGTGACTGGAACTGGCAGGAGGCCCTGGCGGGACTCCAGAAACGATTATTACTAGACAGAGCCAAAGGAGACTTGGCACGGCGCGGAGCCCACAGCTGGAGATTAGGTAACAGAGCCGGAGCGCTCGCGGAGCTGCCAGGGCGTTGGTTACCCTGCCTGAGGAGAGGGTCAGGACTCTGTTTTTGTAGCTCGCATTCACGTAGGGTGCCTATCTCCAAAACTCACGCTGCTCCGGTTTGTAATCCGTAGATTTATTCCGCAGCATCAAATTGCCATCCCAAACTGAGGCACTCAACCAAAACGCCTGTCTGGGTGAAACTACAGAGGACAAGCGTGTGCCATCCCTGTCCTCTCCACCACCCAGACACTCTGGTCTCCTTGGGTGGAACAGGGCTTGGTGGTACTGCAAAGGGTACAGCCAGGCTGTGCAGTGGGGCAGTGCTATTTTGGGTGAGGGAGCAAGATTTGGTTCTGTGAAGAAAAGCTTTATCTGGGCTTGCCTTCTGAGCTGGGGGTTGAATCCAGAGGCAGGAGGTCTGCTGAGGAAGGAAAGCCCTCCTCATGGCTCGCACTGAGGTTGGCTGACACCTGTGGAGAACCACTGCTAAGTCAGCCTCTTCCCGAGCCAGATACAAATTGTCACTTAGACACGTTGATGAAGGAGGTATAAATAGGAAGGGACTGTGGACAGCTGGTAAAAGTCATCACCCCGGTTCCCACATCGAAAGAATTGGTGTCTGCGTTTCTTCATGGGCTGTGGTGCAGCAGCCCCTGAGCTCTCCCCCAAACCAGAAGAACCGTCACCTTGGAGCTTGGAAGACCAGCAGCCACGCTGGATGAGCGCTGCAGCAGCTTCAGGTAGCAGGTTTATCAGCTGGGCTCCCTCCAGCGTGGATCGATACTCTGCTGACACAGCCGTTCTGCTTCCAAGAGCTTCTTCACTCGGTGTTGTAGTGGTTTATTTAGACCTGCTTTTTGGATCTCTGACACGGGTCTGCTCATTGCCATGCACAGACATGCCTGTGTTTGCGACTCACATCCCCACAATAAGCTATAAACATGTTAGCAGCGTCAGGTGAGCTTGGCACTCGTGTGCTGGAGTATAGGTGGAAGGGGAAGTGATACCTACTCCTGCTGTGAAGCATTTTGAGAAGTATGAATGAAAAACTCAAGCTTTTTCAGTGTCTGCTGAAGAAGGGAGGCTGTATGCTAAACCACTCTCTTCTCATTCATACATGGTGAGAAGACGGTGGTCTGAGCTCCGTCCCTGAGGGGCCCCCCCACCATTTTGATGGCTGTAGCTGCAGGAACATCTCTGTTTGGAGCCTATGTCTTTTACATCTCAATGACTGTAACCCTGGAAATGAAAAAGAGGAAGAAATCAGTCTTTCTTAGTGCCATTACCATGAATGGAACTACCTGGATTGCTTCGAAAACACACTTTACCAAATATACAGTGGTGAGTAAAGTTACCAAAACGAAGGGAATGAAGTCTTTTATTTCACATATATGCTATAGTAAATGGCATTTCTTATCCTCATTTACTGCTGAATCCCCAACCTGTCCTGGACTGAATGCCCCCAAAGAAAAACAATAATAGTTTCCAGCTCTGAATACTGCCTTTTGTCATCAGGTTTGAAAGCCCTTCACAAAGGAGAGGAATCTCATTTTCTTTGTTTTTTCCACTGGGAGAAAGGGGGTCACGCAGGCGTAGCCCGAGCCCCCCGAGCCCTGCTCTGCTCAGTGCCAGCCCGCTGCCCCGCCGCCTCCTCAGAGAACACCGCTGTGCCCTGGCCAGCCCGCCCTGCTTCACCGAGGCCGAAATGCCAAATGCAACTTGTGTGGACTTGTCCTATAAACATTGGTTATCTATGCACGAGACGGCAAACACTCCGGGCATGAGGAGCTGACGGTTGGGTCAAAATGGAGGACTCTTCCAGTTAACGCTGACCAGAACTTAGGTAAAATTGACTCCACAGCCCTTTTGCTCACTCCCCAAGCTCCTTCTTCCTCAGCAATCAAGTGGGTTTCTTCTTTCATAAGAAAATTTGAAGCAAAGAATTGCTTTCCATTAGCCAAGGCGCAGATTTTGTTCTTCTCCTTAAATCACCTTCAGCTTGATGAGCGTGGGCACTCCTTGCTGGTGCCTCTAAACATTGCCTGGAGAGAAAACCTCTGCGGAAAGTGAAATTCAGAAGAGCTAATAAAACATTTTCTGAAGGGTTTGAATCTCTCATTCCAAAGAAAACAAAGAGGTCGGCTGACCTTTCAACCTGACCCTTTTCTTTTTTTTCTAAGGCATTAAGAAAAACATTCTGCAAACAATGAGTGCTCGTGGTAATTGTCCCTCCCCTGTGCCCCAGTTCTTGCCAAAAGCAACATTTCAATGGCTATGGGGGGTGGAGGTTGAAAGCAAATGAGTGAGCAAGCAAATGCTGGCTTTCACACATCAGTGGCTGGCTACGCCCTGACCACATCCAAGGAGGTTCAAGGTGAGGGAGTCAAGCTCTCAGGCTGTTCCTCACCGAGTTTTACAGTTGCAGGTATCTGAAATACTGCGGTCCAAGTATCTGAAATATTGTGGCCTAAGCATGGAAATGTCTGTCGGAAGCATTCAGAAAGACCAGTCAAAGGGTAAGGAAAAGGGTCACACTGCGGTAAAGCGAAGTATAATTTAGATCAACATCTCCGCAATCGGCTGCTGAATTCCACCTTCATGTCACGTGCCACATCCACTCATCCCTCAGCCTGTCGCAGTCCTTCTCCTAGTGGCAGGGAGAGGCCTGGTGTGAAAACAATTTCACGTTGGGGACAAAAAAAAATTGCTGTTTTTATATGAGAAAAACCTTCTTGTACCGTTTATCTCCATTGTTTTCCAGCACTAGGACCTGCAGAGGATCCTGCTGTGACATGTTTCCAGCTGCAAAAGGAATCAAAAGATTTAGGGTTGAGTTCCCTCCTGATTCTGGAACATGTTCCACTGTACAATCTTTTGTAATATCTCTCTGCAATAAAAGCACTAATGCTCTCCAAGAGGCCTCCCCCTTTCACTTTCCTCATAAGAGGTGATGACAAGCTCCCAGCCCAATTGTCTACACACATCCTTAACTGCAGGGAGCCAGAGATTTAGCTACCTTTCCTGGTTCTGACACTAACCTGTATGCTGGTCCTGGGCAAATCGCTTAAGCTTTACCCCATCCGGACAAAATTTTTGTAGAAATCCCTTCTTGCTAATACTGGAGCAGCAGCGTTAGCACTGCTGGGAGATGGTTGTAGACAAGGGGGGTTTTCAGCTGTCTTTGGGACTCTGCTGCCAGAAAAGGAGACCCGCCTATGCCAGGGCTCATCTTGCTAACTCTGGGGCAGCCGAATCAGTTTTGTAAAAGCACACTGGTACTGCAAAGGTCCTGCCTTTGAACGTGTTTCTCCAGCTGTGAAATGTGGATAGAAACACCGAGCCAGCTCTGTAAAGGTCTGCTGAGATTTAAGCTATGTTGGCATCCTCCTCCTCCGTGTCAGTAGAGCTGGCAGACACAAGGAGAGCGCAGGACGGTTTCTACTTTGCTTTGAATCATACTGTAAAACCCCGCAACCCTGAGAACAGACCTCGTAATTCCCAACAAGCACACAAGTGGGTTTAGGTGCTCGTGTGGGAGGGAAAGAAGAGGTTCAGGGGGGTTAAGTAAACAGTGCATCCAGAACCTTTTTGTTACCCTCCAGATTTACTTCTCTTCGGCAGGAGTTTGTACAGCAAAGTACAATTTTGTGGCTCTTCTTCAAGACCATTAACTCAATATAAAAATATCAGCACTGTTTTTATTATCTGAAAAAAAGGGCTCGGAGCTGAGTTTTTGCGAGCAATGCTCGGTTCATTAAACAATGACTCAGAGTAGGTTTTGTGGTGGAGGATTCAGCTTTTCCTTAGTGGTGGGATCAAGATGTCCTGTTTTCATGATAATCTACCTTTCATCTCTCTCACGTTGCAAAATTCATTTTTACCTTGATCCCACACGAGCCTCTTAGTTTCTTGCTGTTGTTATTGTAAATTATTTACTTTAGAAATGCTGAGTCATGACATTGAGGTTAGAGAAAATTGCACATGTATTTAAAGTAAGGATTTGTTCCCACATCTTCTGAAGTTTCCTGGACTATTATTTTTGTGTGTCCTTAGGTTTTATGGTTTAAAAAAGTTCAAGTGGCACTTGGTTTGGCCCTCCTCAGAGAGGGCTGAACCTGGACCTTTTACTCTGGAGGTATTTAATTCTAGCAAACGACGCCTGCAAACACTATGTGGGAGGAACTGTGCCTAGACAACGGAGAGCTGCGTGGGCAGCAGTCACGGTGCTGGCTTCCCTCAGACCGCCCCAGAGCGTGTCCTCCTGCACCGCTGCCGGCCGCTCCTCGAAGCCCGGGGAGGCAGAGAACTGGTGGGTCCCAGGCTGCAGCTCCACGGGCTCATGTCTGTCATGAATGTCGTAAGAGAAGCAGGCTGCAACTCAGAGAGCTGCTCCAGAGTTTCTGTGAACACCTGAAGCTCATGTTAACATCTTGGGCTTGCAAAAATCAGGCTAGAAATCTGCTGAAAAGGTATTTGCAGTTCCCAGTTCTTATTTGACCACAAACACTAGGAGAGGGAGCCAGAGTCCCAGCCCCAGGTGAGCACCTCAGCCCGCCGAGCAGCCTGGAAACACGAGTAAACCATGGTCTGGACCCACAGTTTGGTTATTACCCAGCTCCAACCCCGGCCTACCAGCGCAAGGGCTACCTCTTGCCCGCACTCCTCACCATAAGCTATGCCCTGGCAGCTGAATCGCATCTCCTGCAACCGAAGACACACGCTGGTTACCCATCATCTACCAACAGGCAGTTACCAAGGCTCCCTCCATATGCAGTCACAAATTAAACTGATAACTTGTTTGTGTGTCAGATGGCTAAAGCTGAGATAGGGTGACCTGAAAGGTGGTGCGTGCAGTACAGCAGCGAGTGGCTATGACGGATAAAAACACATCTGAGCCCACTATCTTTTTTTTTTTTTTTAAATTTTTTTGGAGGTTCTTATGAATGTAAAGATGAGATGCAGCAGGGTGGGTATAAGACAGTGTACATCTGAAAAAGCCATAATTTACACTTTCCTGTGTTATATCCGCTGACAAGTGCCTGTTTTACCACCCTGCGCACTGCCTATGGGATTACTGCAAAACCAGCACTACTTTGAGAGTAAAGCAGCCGAGGAGAAGATAAGCAGGTTGGTGTGCACGCCTCCTGTGCCCTCTTCTCTAAGGCAGGCAGTAGCCCACCGCATCTAACAGCAGCGGCCGCTTGCCCGCTGCATCTCTGCTCCACAGAGCAGACACGCAGAGAGGCAGATAGGGGCCACCTCGTTAGTCATTTAATGAGTAAACAAAACCATTTCTTCAGCATTATCCAGGATCACTCAGCCTGAGCCGGGACGCCAGCCCAGCAGAAAAGGGGCTCTTGGCCTGGCCCCCCTCCGCAGCAGCTGTTGAGGGGCTTGTCCCTCGAAGAAGAAAGGGGCTGCCACCATCTACAAAGCATGTGGGACAACCTTTGGCATTGACATTTTCCAGAGGGCAGCTCAACCCACATCAGTTAATCCACGTTTTCTGTGCATTAGACCCCAAGTTCTTTTGTATTACCACTGGTAGTTGAATTTTCCATTTTAGTGGCTCTCATCTGCTGGAGATGTCAGCAGTGCTCTGTAATTGTGGATTATTTAAGCCTCAGCACATCTTTAAGGCAGGTTTTATACCCCCCATTTACAGAAGGGCTGGGTGAGGCCAGGCAGCCGTCGGAGGGTATGTGCCAAGCTGTATCACAGCCAGAGATAAAGCCCCATTTTCCTCTGTTCATTTCTGCAATGAGACATTGTCTCTTCAATCCAGGCAACTGTCAAGGGATGGGGCTTCTCAGCAGGACCCCGTGATGGTTTGTGTGCACGTGAGAGCCCAAGCAGAAGCCCAAACAAGCGCTGAAGTGCTGCTGGCTTCTCCAGTGGCAAAGTAACTATTCTACCTGTTAGCTGCTCCGCATTTTACAGCCCTTCCCATCCCGCCATGACCTCACTCCTTCATGGATGGGCTCTCAGCTAGCGTTAGTCTGCTTATAGCTACAGGGCAGCCACTAATTCAAGGCTGGCTGTAAGGAGAGATGTTGGAGTGCAGAGCTGTGAGGAGCTACAGGACAGCGGTAACGCCGCCGGTCGTCTTTTCTCCCAGGCTTTATAGGGATACCATGCACGCACTTGATGCTTGCTCCTGCTCCATGTGCGTGTCTTTGCCACCCTGCCGAGGAGTTGCGTGCCTGCTGTCCCTGCTGTCTGCGCTCCGGAGCGGCGGCAAGGGGAGAAGCGTGTGCTGGAGGATTTTGAAGCAATGCAGGACCTGAGGCGGGGTGGGGGGGGAGCGCAGGACCCACGGAGCAGGAACCTTCAGGTCGCGTGTTAGCGCTAGAAACCTGCCAGAAACGGGACAAATGCAGGAGTGCAATTAGCCAACCGTATTCCCGGCTGTTTCCAGGGAGCGTGCGTTCCCCCTTCCCAGCTGTGCTGGGGTGGAGGTGAATTTCCAGTGCAGCGGGAGCACTAACAAGTTAATGTTTAACATTATTATTACCTCATCTTCCAGAGGCTCCTTCTAAACATAACAATTGACGACAGGCTCCTGATAGTTTGGAGGAGACCGACCTCAGCCCTAAGACTATGATGAATATGATTTCCCTTCCCCCTCTGTTTTGATTTTCTGCTCTGTTACTCCAGAGCATTGGCTGGCCATGACCCCTGGCTGCTTTTTCTGTAATTACCAGCTCCTGCCAGATTTACTGTGGAAGTTAATGTCTGTTCCAGCCAAGTCAGCCCCACTGTTATATTGTACGAGACAGTAACCCCTTCAGTACAGGCAGAGCTTCGGCGAAACAAAACAAAGAGTCAGGGAAGGGGCTTCTCGAGGCCCCGGGGAAAGCCTCACGTGCTTGACGAGGGTGCCGCGTTAACACTAGCGCTTTCATTACTCAGAGGCAGGCCACAAAACCTTCCTCAAGGTCTCTCGAGCCCTGCAGAGCACACAGGGTGCGCGGGGAGGCAAGAGCAAGAACGTGACTCTTGCAAGAGCTCCGACAAACTCTCAGGCTTTCCTCTCAGTCCACTGCACTCCTCTGGGCCTTTTCTTCAGGGCCTGTCCATGGTCTGGTGGGACTTTCTTTAATAAATTAACATTCTGGACGGTTACCCTTAAAATTGGAGGGATTTTTTTCAGTTGTTTTTGCAAGCAATTTTTTACATGCTCAAATGACACTTGCTAAAAAGGGCCAGATTCAGGCTTAGATGGCTAGCCAGTAGAGGCACATGTCTCAGCCTCAGTCCAGCCATCAGAAACACCTCGTCTTGCATCCACACATTCTGCCCGGCTGATCAGAGCAGCTCCTGGGCTGCACTCGTTACAACAGTGCGCAAATACAAGAGTATTTGAAAGGTCTGTAGAAGATGAAACATACTTGAAACACAGTCAAGGGCTAAATGCAGTTAAAATAAAGGCCAGATTCGGACGAAAATCATATTCAGCTATGTCTGGAATAATTCCATCTAAGCCATCGGAGCGGTGGGGTGCAAGCCCTGTGCCGTGGGGTCATGGGGAAATTAGATGAGCAGCCTTAGTATGGTGTGCACCACATGAGCAGAAGTGGCCACAATAGTAGTGAGCAATGGCAGAAAGTTCTGCTCTAGACACAGCGGATTCCTCCCAGATAAGCGTGAGGAATCACAGAGATCACGCAAGTACCAACCTGTTAACATGACCTGTTGCTATGGATGGGAAGACGCTAAGAATAGGCTTGAGTAACGCATCTGCAGCGAACTCTTCTCTAGGGCTCCCATATTGCTGTTCAAGATTTTGCAGACAGATGCACAGTAAGTGTGTGGTGGAAGTAAGTCTGGTGCTTGCAAGAAGTATCGTCAGATGTGCTGCTTGTGCGCTGTACAGTTACTCTATGCATTTTAGATTGATATTTACGGGCAGTTCACATGCAGTAGGTCTGTGCGTCGGACTTACTTCATGTGGCTGGTTTAGCACAGTGCCTGTGCACATCAGCACAAGTTGGGCTGCTGCCTGTGCCAGGTACCCCGGGGAGACACCTGGGCACCTGTCTGAGACTCTGAGATGTGCTGCAGTGGAAGAAGGGGCTTTTGACCTGATGGACCAAACAGATATTCAGAAAACCATGAGAAATCTATAAAGCTTAAACAAACAAAAAAAAAAATCCCAAAAGATCCAACTGGAGATATTTATGCGTGGAAAAAGAAGACATATCTGAAAATGTAGACGTATGGGCAGCCCTAGTCTTCACCACAATCTGAATCTGTGGTTCATGGCAGATAGCCCACTCTTGAGGAAAAAACAGCACTCTCTTCTTCACCAAGGCCATCAGAGCCAACTTTTGGGTTTGTGGGGCTGCAAGCGGGACTGGGCGCTGGAGCTGCTTGGAAGGAGAGGCTCTGTGCTTATTCCCACTGTGGAAGCTGGGACTGGAGACATGCCAGGACAGCGGGGCTAGAAGTGGCAGTTTGACATGTGAGGACTCCCACACAACCCAGCTTTCGGGTAAAAGACTTTTGGAGCAGCCAGTGACTACGGACACCCCTCAGGCGTGAAGAACCGCTGCCTTTCTGCATCCAAATTTGACAGGAGCTCACCCGTACTGATGTCCCTGTGGGTGGGTTGGTGTGGGTCCCGGGCTGCGTGCCTTTCTGCACCAACGGGGAACAGGAGGGGAACCTCTCTGCCCCAGCAATGTTGGCAGCAGGTTGCAAAACACAAGCAGGAGTAGACACAGAGTACCCCCATCAGAAAGAAGGGGAGATGAAGAGCTGAAGTCATCTGCAGTGCTCTGGGCACCAATTCTGGACCAAAACCAGGAGGAAGCTCACCTGCCAGCCCCTCTAAACCCCCGGGCTGGGTGAAGACAGCAGAGGGGACCCTGCAGGGGCCTCTCGGTGATGAGGCAGACCTCTCCAATCTTTTCTAGCGCCTGAGACAATCCAGTGGCCTGTCACGCGAC
>VUYV01000001.1:13505250-13528787 GCA_008711295.1 Anarhynchus alexandrinus | reverse complement strand
GGGATGGGGGGATGGGGGGGGACGAGGGACGTGTCTGGCAGGCTGGCCCTGCGAGATGCAGGGGCTGTGGCAGGAGGCCACGGCGGCCTGGCCGCCCGCCAGCCCGCGAGGTTCTCCTCCTCCAGCAACCTGCCAATCTTGCCGCCCCTGGACGTGCCGTCGGGGAGCGGGAGAGCAGCCTGGCCGCGCGCGGCGCTCAGGCGTGAGGTATTTATTATCCCCGCAGCGGGGAGGCGTGAGGCGGGAGTCGGATCTGCGAGGGACGCGAGGGGTTGGCTCTGCCCTCGGCGCAGGGGACGCCTTGAGGGTGCCACAGGAGCCACGGCACGGTGGACGGAGATCTCCGTCTTCTCGAGGCACACCAGGGTGCCGCAGGTGCTGGTTGATGAAAGTCGGCTAAAATAAGCCCTGCCAGTGCAGGGTGGGAGCATTGCCCTCTCCCTTAGGACGACATCCCAGCGCATCCTTCATCCCTCCTCCCTTCACTACAGGGTACGTTCCTGGACATGTGGGAAGCCGCCAGGTATTTTCATTTTAGGAATTGCACAGGGTGGATAAACATGTGTTACAGGCTACTTGCAACACCTTTACGTTACTGAAGCAGAGTTTAAACCAGTTTCCAACAGTTGCAGCCTGGCATCATCTTGGGTACTCAAATAAATCCAAACCGTCGGTTCCACAACACCGAAAGAGTTGGGCAGGTGAAAAAGAGACATAGGGTTTAATAATTTTTATATCACTCACTGTCTGTTTTTGAAAAGGGATTTTCAACCTATATTGAAAGGCAAAATATATCATCAGCATCTTCTTAAGTGTCTTCAGGTGCAAGTAGACGTGATAGGAAGCCCTCGAACGAGGGCAGGAGAGGGAGGTAGTCCCATTGGCCCCATTTACGATGCAGACCGGGATTTGCTGCTGAATTTGTTGAGTTTGACTGCAGTTTTCTTTTGATTTTTGGGGTGGGTATGTGTGGTGTTTGAGTAACTATTTTAATAGTTGCAGCCTGGGAGAAGAGCTTTTTGTGTCTGTAGATCCAATGGTAAGGATGTGGAATTTGTCAGTTTGAAAACAGAAGGATTACACCTATATTGGTGTGTTGATCAACAATTTAGTATACGCAGACTGTTTGTTATTGGCAATTAGGGGCACTGGAGAGCCTGTGTAGTGAAATGCTCCCAGTCGTAAACACGCTGGACTATCCGGTCATCAGGCTGCGGGTTTTTTCTTGCGGGGATGGAGGCTGACACTGAACCCAGCAACAGAACAAAAGCTTGGTCAGAAGGAAGGGGGTTTTGCAGCGCATGAAGTGAGTTTTGATTCATTCCCGAGCTCAGATGTTGCTTTGGGAAATGTATTCTCTTCAGGTCTCTCGCTGTGACTCTATAAACAGAGGCAGCGACTTGCATTTGGAGGCACTAAAAGTGATTTAAATGATTCAGCCTGGGATTTTTGCCAAGCAGCACCTCCTTCTGTTTGCTGCGGGGGCTTTTCTGCCCTCCCCCTTGCCGGTGGGTTGGTTGTTGGGTTGTGGTTTTTTTTCTTCTCCTTCCATGCAAAATTTTTTGAGACTATCCTTTGGGACAGACTCTTTCTCCTAAAAGAAGAAGAAGGAGGAAAAAAAAAAAAAGTTTGCTTCTCCAGATGGACAGCTGCTCCCTGCTCCTTTTGATGTTGCTTTTATCTGCCAGGCCAGTGCTCTCTCACCCTCTCCCCTCCCCCGGAGGCAGTTTCCATGGGGGTCTCAGGGGAGCTTTGTCTCTCACATGTGTTTAAAGAGAAATGTGGAGCTGACACAAAGGCTCCACGGCTCGACCTTTCGCCCTCCGCAGTTATGAGGGCCATAAAGCTCGAGTCCCTGGTAACAGCGCCGATGACCAGGGCAGTTCTGGACACAGACAGAGCTTTTTTGGCAGAAAATTGTTTAACTAAAAATAGTTCTAGGGAGGAAAATAAAAGGTTGTGCAAACTAAGCAATGTCTTTTATTGCCTTATTTGGTGTTACTGGTAGTTGTACAAATTTCTTCAGCGTGGCCAGAGGCAGATGGCTTCATTGCATTTAATAACAGATTTGAAATGCATCAGGCACAGATAAAACGTGACACCCGCTGAGGTGTACAGGAGGAAGCAGGTGATCGCCGGTCCGCAGATGCAAAGGATGAAGGCCGCTCTGCTGCAGCACCTGACCTCCATCCAGGCAGAGCTCAGCGGTGGCCCGGGATGAGGCACAACCTTCAGGCACTGAGGCTTTCCCTACCAGGCAATGGCAGGGCTGCTTCTCCCTGCTGGAGAGGAGGAATCTCAGAGTCCAGCAACAGCCTGAGGAGCTACCAAGCCAGCCAACAAGCAGCCATCAGCCTCAAGTCTCGTAAAAGTATTCAAGTGCCTTAGCTCCAGAGCAGAGGAAGGGTTTGCTCTTCCCTTACCGCTTGTGTGAGGCCCTCCTTGAGCTAGCTGTCCAAGCTGGGTGTTTCCCACCATGATTTGAGTCATTAGTAGGGCAATCTTTCTATTTTTTTTAATACCTATTCAGCCTGGCTAGCAACAGATGTTGGATCCAGGTGCTCCACAGTTGAGGCAAAAGGTTCAGTAGCATTTGCTTTCCTGCTGAAGCTCTTGCTTTCTGCCTAAAATGGACCAGACATAGAATGAAAGGGGAGAAAAAAACCCCGATTCTCTTGCCTCCTGCAAAGGATATTTATTTGTAGGAGAGTTGCAAGATCGTTGAGTCCCTATGCATAAGTTATAACAAGTGGAAAAGCTTCCACAGACAAATGACTTGCCCGGGACATTTATTAGCCTAAATAGAGACGAAGCTGCTCTCCTCAAGACATGCCAGATACCGGCACAGAAATTCAGAGGTGCATCCTTCGTTTCCTTTAGGGAAGCTCCAATGTTTGAACGCTGGGTGTGATAAAGGGCAGGTGACCATGAAGCCTTGTCCTCCAGTTTTCTCTCCTCCAAGCTAAACTCGCTGCAATGTGGCGCGGCCGTTGAGGCAGCATAGGCGGGGGTGGGCAGCTGCTGCCGAGCAGGGGTTTGACTGTGTACATGGAGATGCTGAGCAGGAGTTTCAAAGTGATTCTAGCATCTAAATATTGTGAGAAAACGCCTCATTCTCTTTAGGAGCAGGTTGTTTGGGAGCAGGGGCCACCTGTTACGTATGTATGTGTGGGTATATCACTCGAAGGGGTTCTTATCAAGGCTTAGGGCTATGGCAGTTATAAGACATTTCCCAGGAATTTTTCCTTAAACTTTTGTTCTTCTAAACCAGATAAAGCGAGGGTCGCTCGCTGTGCAACAGAGGGACAGGTTTTTCCTACTCACAAAAAAATTCAGGAGTCTTTTATTTTAGGTTAAATAAAACAAAGCCAAGCGGGGGGGGATGGGGGTGGGAGGGGGGAAATCAAGTCTCCAAAAGAAAGCAAACCCTCAGTGATTTATGCTGAGGCATTTCGTGTTTTTAACCTAAATACAGCTACTGTTAGAGCAGACGGGGAGAATTTTTACACCAAAAGGTACACACAGAAAACACAGCCAGCATCTCTTTCCACTTACATGATCTCTCACCCCGGTAGTTTTTTTCCTTGAAACGAGCAGCTTTGTGCACGAACATGAAGTAAAACTCCCTGTGCAACCATGCACCAACAACCGCATGCAGTAATTCTTCGTGTAGCTGCGTTTGTCTGCCTGTCTTGCATGATAAGGTGCGCATATGCACGCTCATTTTCTTCCTATAAATCTCCTTTTCTTTGCAGAAAGTTGTAAACCTAAAGATAACAGCACACACTCTCATAAAAGCAAAGTTGACACTGAAATCCTTGGCTTAAAAACGTTGCCTGGAGGAGAAAAATCTCCATCAGCCCAAAAGGAGCAGATTTGGCTCGTGTGCCCATTGTCACTCTCCCACCACACCACGGGGAACGTGTTGGGGGAAGGAATGGTGCAAAAAAGGAGTGCAAAGGGCAAGCAGTCCTTTGGCTCTGGCGATCCTTCAGTGGTATATGAGCCTTAAGGGGATCACATGATGGGAATAGAGTAAAACAACCATCTAGCTCCTCTAAATCACATCACCTTGTAGAATCAGCGAACACAATCTCTTCCCTCCCATATATCACCCTCACACCAGACAGATCTCGAATGCAGAGGAGAATTGAGCATTTCTGCTCCAGAGCATGCGTCTGTGGTTAATAACAGATGATCCTAATCACCGCTCCTGGAGCCCAGGGCTAGCTGATAACTCTCGCTTCTGACTACTGACCCCCATAATCTTCTCATTCCTGAGAAGGAGCAGATATTGTGAATGACGGGTTTCAGCAATTGGGACAAAAATAGTCCTTCTTTTGCTCAAGGAATTCAGATTGCAAACTAAGGGAGCAGCAGAGTGGCTGAGCAGCCAAACTACAGGGCTGGGAAAGATCTGCATCGCGTATCTGGCCCTGCCACAGGCTTGCTCCCGGTGACCTTAGGAAAATTAGTTAAGGTCTCACAGCCCCATTTTCTTCCTCTGGAAAAATCAGGATAATAACAGACAGCCCCTCCAGAATGGCATTGCGAGGATACATCATTAACTGGTGTTTATAATATGCGCTGAATTTTCCAGGCTAAGACGGGATATAATATTAACAGCTGAGAAACACGCTTTGCTGAAACTGCCTCTTTACTCAGAGGGGTTTCAGTGCTTCTGCAGCAGCCCTTGAGGCTGCATTACCACTGAAGGGTAGCCTCACCAACTCTCCATTTACGCTTTAAAACCTCCACACAGGCAGCAGCGGAGTCACAGATGCAGCTGCAAGAAGAAACCACACACCACAGTGGTGCAGGTGCATGTGGGCCCCAGTGGGAAAGAATATTAACTATTTCCTGGTAATAGGGACACAGAGGTCCTTCACGCGGATGAAATAATCTCAGCACAGTTCCAGGACACAGCCTGCGTGGGAAGCTACTACCCAAATGAATACACAACTGTGCTTAACAGATACTACCTTAAAAGACTACAGACCAAATATTCTGAATCCTCTTTCAAACTCAGCTAAGTTTGTGCATTGCGTGCCCCATATTTTCAACGTGGCAGGGAAAGCTTTCATCCTATGACTTCCATGAGTGTTGGTTTAAAGCTTTGTGTCTAGTAGGCATAGTTGATATTTACCCCGGTATTTCAAGATCAGATCCATTTTTTTAACAAGCTAGTCATATTATTTGCATCTCTCCTTGACAAAAAGTTGCAGCAGAATCATTCTTCATGCCCATAAGGTACCTGGGAATTAGAAGAATAATTCACAATTGATACTTTTTTAGAAGCGTTTTATCTTTTTGCAAGAAAATTGTCTGTTTTGATTCTTCTAATATATTCTTTAATTACAATTATTGTCTGAAATGGAAACAGCATTATTATTTGCAAACTTACAAGGCATGTTTCCCTTCTCTGAAAAGACTGAAGTGAGAAACAGGCCTCCAGTACCAATGTGTACATAAACTACGTTTTAAAATAATTTTCTATGAAATTGCTTCCAGTTATCTGGTAGCCAGAATATTAAGATGCAAATCTAGGCAAAGTAGATTTTTTTTTTATAGACTTAATATCTGTAAACCTAGTAGGATTGGCTGAGCTGAAACTGCTACAGGAGGTAATGTTCTGCTGAAACACAGCAACGCTTCAATAAACCCTGACGACGATAATGCATTGAAATAACAACATGTGGCATTGCATTCCACCCACACATCATCATGCATCACACCAAAAATGTCACGATGTGCTGATGGTTAAGTTTCTCTTCTAAAATCACTAAGCCGGCAGTTCGAGCTGCAGCGCTCACAACATACTGTGCTGTTTCATTTCATGTCTTTGGCTGGTTTCATTTGTACCCAGGACCTTTCTTACTTGAGATGGTGATGGTGGATGCTCCTTAAGCATTTAAAAATGGGATTCAGAAAAATACTTAGCCATCCAAGTTTCTGCTCTTACAGAGCCCCACCTGAACAGTAGGAGGCTGTAAAACTAGGCAGAAAATCTAGTAAGAAAGAAGTCTGGCACCAGATTTCCATGCCTTCTTGCTTTCAAGCAGAGCAGAAAGTAGCCTCTGTCTTTCGATTCTACTTGAAATATAACTTCTGCAGGTTTTCCAAATGCCTTTGCGCTTACAAACATTTGAAAGCTTAGATTTGGCACAAGTTTCAGCAAAGGTTTAGGGTGGTAGTTAGTTGGAATGATGGCAGAAGCAGAATTTTATCTTCCCTCTGTGTCATGATAACAAAATAGTTATGAAAACCTTTTTTTTTAATATTTGCCTTCTTGTCTGTTTGATAAATAAGACAACACATTCACAATCACTTACCTCCAAGACCTTCCGCTTTTCCTACCACTGGTGGAGCTAAAGTAAAGACGAAAAATTTTAGGAAAAATTGCTTGAATGGATCAGGTTAAATCCAAAGAAGGCATGCCTGTATTTAGGTTGGGGCCTAGGAGGAGTTTTGGTGCCTATACCCTGAATTTTAACTGTGATAAGCTCGGCTACTGCTTAACTCCGCAAATACCTACTTTCAACAGGTGCTTCAACTCTTGACATAAAAAAATCCTATTTAAGCACTCTTAAAGTTCTATATCTACACATGCTTACTAGCACTTCAGTGTTTGTATGTCAGAGAAGTGCGACTTCTACCCCACATCGAAGGTCAATGGAGATCCAGACACGAAACATTTCTTCTCTCCGCCCTTTCCTCCTTTTCCTGTTGGGCTGGATGATGATGCCTGCTACTTTTTTTATTTTCCCTCAAAGCAACAGTGGTGATGATGATGACCCTGTGTTTTCACACAGGAGCTTGGCAGTTGTGGCAGTCCTCCCAGGATATGCATTAGATGCCACAAAGTCAGTGACAGTCTTAAACATGGTTACAAGTCCATTAGGACTTCTTCCATCCTAACCAAGGGGAGTGCTGCCCTGTTCTCATTTCGTACTTCCAAGCTACTGGGGAGATGGACATAATTACCTTCTGAAGGGCTTGAAACTCACATCTCCCACCTCCCTAGAAAGTGTTATAATGATCAGGAGAGAGACCGGGGCAGGACATTTCTCCTCTTGTAGGTCTTCCAGCAGGGAAGGGAAAGAAAACTGGATTGACTGTGTCAGAGACAAGAAGAGTGGTCATGGCTACGATGCGTACTGGCTGGGGCACTCGACTAGCCACAGCCTCAGCTTCCTTGCCCTGCCTCAGGATTGCTTCTGCATTTTGTATGAAGCAGCTATGGCATGAAGTACCCAAACAGCCCTGAGATCAGCATGTGGAGCCCAACATGTCCCCTACTCCTGAGTGCAAACTAAACAGTTATGTACTTTCCTTCTGGTCCGACTCATTTCTAATTCTTTCCTAAAGTTGTCTTTCCAACAAAAAAGCTTGGGAGTACCCCCAAATCTCTTGTCTACTGGTCAGAGCACTCTAAGAAGCTGTGGCTTTATGGGGGCCAGAGGGGTAGGAAAGGGCAATAGCAGCGCTTCACTGCATTTCACACTTTTGGCCGATTGCACCTGCTAAGATATCACACGCTCATGAATTAGGTGACGTGACAGTGGTCTTGCAACTGTGCGCTACATATTTCCCTCTGCACTTAGATCAGAGCTGTGTCTGTCCCTGCCTCCTAGGAGGCCTGAACCTCCTCAGGGTCCTGGCTTCTGCTCCACGGGGCTGAAGATTCAGTATCACAAAGCCTGGCCCTGCAGTGACACAGTTCCTCTTTTGGACCCAGAAAGTACAGTGTGGGAGTGAAGCCTAATTATATTTTGGTACCATTCAGTCCTCAGTCTTTTAGTATAACTGCAGATATAACAGGCAGTGATGGGCATTTAGTTATGGCGGTGATATTTTTTTATGGGAACTCCTGTCCACTGCCCACTGAAGTGAGCCCACAGGTGTCACATCGCAAAGGCAAGTGAGCAGTTCCTCGGTAGTAAGAGCTTTGGATGGCTCTTGTGCACAGACAGGGCTAAAACCAGGGAAAGGTTCTACAGACCCCATTACTGGTCAACAGAGCCACCAATTCCCGCAGCGCGGCCAGCACACAAATATAAAACTAAATGTGATGCAGTGCATGGTGTTCTCAGGGAAAGGACTTCGGGAACTTCCCGTACAGGCGTGGGCTGCGTCTCCTCCTTGTACATACCACAGGGGAAATGGAAGATGAGAAACACCAAGGGTGGGAATTAAGACCGTGTTTTCATTTCCTCTTTCTTGTTTGTTACTTGGTCCTTCTCTAGTAAAAGGCAAAAAAAAAAATAATACGACAACAAAAAACCCAGCTGCACCTGGGGTTTTACATAAATGTTCTCTTGCACTTCAACTCGTTCACCTCCTGGTAACACTGAACTCCAGAAAATACGGTGCGCTCTCTCTTTAAGAACGACTGCTCCCTGCCCAGCTGTTGACTTGCCTGAAGGTGAGACCTCTGCTTAAATTCATGGCTCCAGCTGTCAAAAGCAAAGAAAAGCAGCTTTTCCTTGGCGGCTCTCTGCTTTGGGTAGAATTTGACATCTTCCTCAGTCAGCAGAATTTAATCAGCATCAAGTGCCCACAGCCGCTCAGCTCCACCACCGCTGGGCTGGGGCTGGGGCTGGGGCTGGGGCCAGACCTGCCGAGGAGGAGAGGGGGAGTCCCCAAGGCAGCAGGCACAAGCAGACGCAGGCACAATCGCCCATTTCTATAAGAAATCCAAAGCTTGTCACCGTCTAGGGAGAGCCTCATTATACCCTTTGACTTGAGAATTGCTGTTATCACGCAGTAACCTTACCCGGCTTAGGCTCTGCTGTGTCCTCCTGAGCAGCTGAGAGCAGGTAAATGGAGTGACTTATTGACAGCTGACAATGACACTGATTTCCAAAAGAAAGCCGGTGAAATGGGCTCAGGGATATGGTTTCCCAGACTCGAGCAGCGAACAAGTAAAGCCAAGGGAGCGACTCCTGAGATGGCTGTGCCCTGTTTGCTTTCCGCCTCGGGAAGAGAGTGCCTTGAGTTATTTTCACATAGGTGTCAACAAACTAAATGATCCAGCTCATGTATTAAAACTGTTGAGGCAAGCGCCTAACCTATAAAGCCCAGCGTTTGATGGATTCATGAAACCTCAAACGGTCAGATTGGACCAGTGCATGGAAACATAGGTACATGCAGACATAGGCACGTGCAGAGTTGCGTAGGGACCCACCACGGCAGGAGGGCATTTGCTTTTCCTCCCAGTACTGCCACCTTCCTTCCTGCCACCAAGCCCCAAAATCCCGCAGAGAGAAACTGCACTGGGGAGAGCTGAGGGGAAGGCGGCAGGCAGGGAGGGGGTGGTGTGGCGGGTCCCGTTCCAGGTTTCAGCCCTGAGAGGGATGCTTAGGGGGGCCGTGCTGGCCGCTCCCCTCCTGCCACACTGTGCCATCCATCCATCCATCCATCCATCCATCCATCCATCCATCCATCGCTGGGAGCCAGCCCGGCTGCCCCGAGAGCCGCATTTTGGGGGGCTCGGTCAATGCGAGACGGCTGCTGTTACAGCAGGAGCGTGCACGGGGTGTTTTTCTCAAGGAGACTTTGTATTAGCGCTCACCCATTTAAAATAACCTATTGCACAGTAAATCTCATCTGCCGGTGTGTTTTCAACACACAGAGTCCAGACGTTCCTATACACGCAGTTCATGTCTAGCACCTGCAGCTGTTACCTGCTTCCTGACAATACCATCGTGCCCATTGAGGAGAGGAAAGGACATGTTGGGTTGTTTGGTTTTTTTCTAATGTTTACCCCTTCCACCTGTTTGCTATTAGCCTGCAGAATGGCACGGCGCTGGGGCCGAGGAGGCGGCTGCTGGCAGCAAACAGGAAAGGAAGCGATGCCCCGGGTGAGAGAGGCTGTAGGGCTGTGAAGAAACAAGCGTTGGGGGTTATCGACTCGCCTCCAACCGGGGATGGGGGGTTTAGTTCTCTCCGCATCCAGGCTAAGTACCAGGGGGGACACTAAAGCACCGAATGCCCCCCAGCTAGAACAGAAGAGGGGTGAGAAAGAAGGAGATGCGTAAGGGGGGAGATGCTGTGGATGGAGGTGGGAGTGCAGGTAAAGGCTTGCTGCTCAGAGGGCGGGGAGGGGGAGGGGGGGGCTCGCAGGTGCATTGCAGCCCAGGAGCTTGACAGTGATCAATGTAGAGCTCAGGCTGTGAACTGTGTACTCTCGCAGCCTGTAGCCATGAATGTGGTGGGTTTTTTTTTTTTCCTCTCCCCCCTCGTCCCTTTGTATTTGGGGAATGAACTTCATAAAACCTGCATTCATCGTTTCTGCTCAGCCACATGACAAACTTCTACTGAACTGTGTCCTGGAGGGGTGATGCAGCCACAATAACAAGATCCCTCCTGCTCCAGTCATTAAAAACACTGCATTTCTCATTTCACAGCGCTGGGGGAGGGGACCAGGAGCAGCCGAGGAAGCAAATCCCACTGAGGGTACTGTTACAATATGAAAGAGACCATTAACCCAGTGCATTTACCTACAGAACTTATCAACAGATGTCCTACCAAAAGACATACTTTTAATCTTATCCTAGTATTGCTCATCTTTCTCAACATTTACCTTCGAAAAAGCTGTTCCTGATAAGCAAAATTACAATCTTGCTTCCCTTCTTAAACCTCTTTATTTAAAACTTCGCAGTGCTAAAAGGTACAATGCTGATGTTGTATAGTGTCTGGAGTCTCCTCTTCTCAAAAGATATCCCCCTTATATGAACAGCTAACTGAAGACAGCTGTCGGATGCAATTATCTGAACGTTGCACATTTGTTTTATACATATTATTTTCTATATTACTCAGGGATAACGTATCTAATTATGCTTTTCTGACAGTGATGTAATCTGCGGAGGTGGTTTTCCACTGTCAACCAAGTTCAGTGAGTAGCCAAATATTTTGTCAAATTTCTAGCAAAACTTTGTTATTGATTAATGAAATAGATGTGCATATTTAATTATTTTAAGAATTCTTCTCAGCCTCCTGTAACTAGGAGAGGTGAAACGCACGCTCAGGTGCAGATCCGTAGCTTTCATTCCCTGTAACAGATTTTCATGGCAGGAGGTGAACCCTTCTTACAAGCTTTAGGGCTGTAGGATTACCTGCTGTACAGCACTCTGCTTGTGGGAAACGGGCCAACTAATAACGTTGGATTAAAGAATAGATGGAAATGACCAAAACGTATTTTCTTTGGGAGTCAGAAATATTTTGCTAGAACTTCTAAAATTTTCATTACATTTTGTGACAGCAGCTCACACTGATCATTTTCTAAATTAGTAGGGAAAACACTCTCAGCAAATGTCTGCAGAAAGCTTTTTCTCTACCAACTCCATTTTATCTGTTTTCAAAAAAAAAAAAAAGGCCCTTTAGGCTCTGACACAGCCAAGTTGCTGTGGCTTGCTAAAATACCAGTGTTAGCTGAACCCTGGTAATTGTACAAACACGTGCTTTTAGCTGGGGCAAACACAAGATAAATGACATTAACTTTTCTCTCGGGTATAAACTAACATGTTTCACCTCACAGCGGGAGACGCGATTGCGGGTCAGGCAGCGCAGCTCGGCTGATGGGCAGTAACTCGCTAAGCTGAGGTTAGCCTGAAGATGCGTCTCTGCTTGGTGTGAAGCCCTGGACCTTCCCAACAAGGAAAACAAGGGTCCTTCCCTCGTGCCTGACCTGGTGAGCGCAGAGGGAAGGCGTATTATTAGTGTTATTTAATTTGCATTACTGCGCTACTTAAGAGCTCCGGTTTGGATTAGGGCTGTGTTGTGCTGGGCGCTGTATAAACACACATGAAAGCGCGACACTGTCCTCGAGAGCTGCCTGCCTTACACAAACACACGCGGGAGTCGGGTACGGTTTCACACTGAGGTTGGGCTTTGTCTTCCCTAGCGCCTTGTGCCGTGCCAAGCCTGTTGTCAGCCCTTGCAAGTCCTCCGTACTTAACAGCCCACACCTCAGCCTGCTCTTTGCTGAATTGGTAATTTGGCAAGTTCCCGTGTTTGTGTAGCATGCAGTAGGTTACCCAGAAGGATACTTGAGGCCGAGCTGGGACAGACCACGTGAGTCTATTTTAAGGGCGGCTAGAAAAAGTCCCCACACGTTGCAGTTCTGAGTGGAGAGAGCTTGAATCGGCTGAGGAAAACAAGCGCCTCGCACCAGGCAACGCGGGGGCCGGGAGGAGCCGGGGCTGAGCTGCAGGGCTTGTTGGGTCAGCTACAGGCTCGATCCATGCTGGACGACTGAGCAGCCTGAAGGGCTGCAGTGCTCGCTGTCCCATGGGAAGCATCTCCCTGTCAATGTTGAGACAGGCTGTTAATGAACAACAACAAAATTGTCTTTATATACCTCAGAGGCGGTGACTAAATCAGGAGCAGAGAGAAGCGGTTAGTTTACTCTGTGAGAAATGTTTATTCATTTTCCCCGTAGGCTGTTAATAGGACTTCTGGCTTTAGCAGAAGAAATCCCACCTTGTTCCCTAAAACTTGCTCAATAAAGATGAGTCATAGGCAATTTCCGTGTTTTGAGGCAGTGATCCTTCCTTCCCCCTATGTAGGAATGGCAGGGTGACACCTGAAAAGGAACTGGGTAAAAACCTGTTTGGATAATACACTGTGTTCAGTTCACAGTCTCATAGTGGTGTGCATCCAAACAGTGCTTGGGATTTCTCATTTTCGAAAAGTAAGTAAAGAGCGCTCTGTGCTTCTCCTAATTCCCCTTCTTCCTCTCACCGTTAAAGATCTGACTACATTACTCCTTCAAAACTCACTTAGAAAAGCTACATCATTTTTTATAAATAGCCGGTAAGTTCAGTTTGCGTTCAAGACCACCTCTGCAGAGTGCCCTTCAGGACAGAGCTCACCAGTATGGCTGCAGCATCATTTCCACACGTGGTATGGATACGTGGTGTGCTGCTTGCAACTGCAGCGTCTTGTGGGTTAAACAAGTGATGTGGGCAGATTGAGGCGGGAAAGCGTTTACATATCAAAAGGTGTAAGAATTCTCAAAACCGGTACAAACCTAATAAACAAGTCTCATCAGGTGTTGTTCAAGACGGTTTGGTTTTGTTCGGAAGTCAGAACGCAATGCAGTCAAGGTGTTGCGGTCTGACTGATAAACCAGTTCTGGTCAAGATGGGGCACAAAGCCTACACCGTTTAGCTAACCTCGCAGCAGAAGTGAAGCACCTCACCTCCGTTTCGGTGTACTGCACTCTGGCTCACTCACGTGATCAGTCACTCCCTATTAAAAATACACTTTTTTACTCTTGTAGACAAAATGCATAAACATTTGACCCCTGGAAATATGATATACAGCTAAAGACAGCCTTTGAAAAACCTGGAGTATGTACGTGCGTTATAAATTCCTCCTCTCTCACAGGACCAGCATAGTAGGAAAAAAGATAATCGGTTGTGTCTCTCGGTCTCGCTCTCCACTCCGCTCCCTCACCTCCCTTGGACTCCCCCTCCTTTTCGCTACGGGATGTGCCAGCACTTGTCTTGGCAAAAGCCAGTCTTGGATCTTAAGACTGAAGAGAACTTCAGTGAGTTCGTGACCAGCTCAGCCTTTACCAGTCCTCCTCTCCTCCCACCCCAGCCTGCACCACGGGACGAGTACGTGGTACTGGTGTGCTCTGGGGAGATGGAAGAGAGGGACATCCGCACCCAGCACCGGGCGGCTGCCTGGTAAACACACAGCTTGTGCTCTTGTAAATCCCAGAGAGGTTGCCCAGAGAGGTTGTTGAGGCCTCATCCCTGGAGGTGTTCAAGGCCAGGCTGGACATGGCCTTGGGCAACCTGGTCTAGTGGGAGGTGTCCCTGCCTATGACAGGGGGGTTGGAACTCAATGATCTTCAAGGTCCTTTCCAACCTAAACCATTCTATGATTCTATGATTCTAAATCAGGGCTTTGCAATGTGTCAAACGCATGTGCAAAATGTGTGTGTGCAAAGTGTGTGTAAATGCGTGTGCCCCACAGGCACACCATGGCAGACACCACCAGTGGTGGGACAACAACAGGGCATTGCCATTCAGTCCGGTCTCGGTCTGTGTCTTCAGTGGGGAAGTCAAATGAACAAGTGCTTCGCCATCAGTTGTAGGGACCTCGGTCCTTCTCTGAACTCAGGGCAGGTAACATCAGCTGACGGCCACGTGATTGCATCCAGCTACTGCCTTGTTAGCTCTCCCTGTCCAGGGAAACTTTGGCCTTTCTAGAAAGATTTCCTGTGAAACTTACCACCATCACCACTTTTGGCGGTGGTGATTTCACAACACAGCAAACTGCCCATTAGTAGTTGCACAGCAGCTCATTATCCAAAGAAGCTACCGACAACCGTCGGGTGATAAAGCACTAATTCTCCTTCAGCCTCACGCAGCCTGGTCTGGATTTCAACCAGGGACCAAGATATGGCAGGTTTCAGTTCTTATCCCCAGTAGCTAATGGTATCTTGTCCTGGTTTTTAATAATTAAATCATCCCGTGAGTAAACACCCATGCTGTTCTTAATGCACACACATCTATAAAGTCCACACCAGTACTCTGGATGGAAAGGAACTGGCTGGGCCTTCCACATCATAAGAAGTTGATAATAATTTGGAAAGCTCCATCCTAAGCTTGTTCTCTATTTTCCCCTTGTTAAATTTAATGGAAATTTTTTATACAAGCTTGTTCCCCTAGTCATTATGTTATACCATCTTGTTCTTGTATCAAGGTCATGCTTTAGTTTAAATAATTACTTTTCTCTCCCTGTTCTTTTCTCCTCTGACAAATTTAAAGGCTCCTGTCCCTGCTTATCCATTCTTGTTGTTTTGTTGCTATATAACTCAGTTTCTTTTACAGACTTCTAAGAGAGACTCATCATTTGTTCTGGTCTATTTTTTTTGTAAATATGGGTGACAAGTGCTGTATATTTTTGTTCTGGATGATGTTTTGATACTGCCTTACACAATGGCGGTAATGCTTTTCTAACTAGCTAAAGTATCTTGTCTAATACATCCTGTGACTGCATTTACCTCTTCCATGGCTGTCACGCTGGTGGCTCAGTTACCCTGTAATGGATGACAATACCTTGGTCTTTCTTCACCACTGTTTCTTCCAAATGCTGTGTTCCTGAGTCTACAGCAGGAATTCCTGCTGCCTTGCTATATGACCTTTTGTGCTGTGAATTTCTGAAGTCATCAATTTTTTTCCTGATATTCTACTCATCCTCTCTGTTGATGAGACATCTTGTCTTCAGACAGTTTCATTAGCACATTATTGTTGTTGTTATTATTATGCTTCCATCAGCCCTGCTTAAGACAAATGACAATAAAAGCTCCTTAACTTTCATCTTATGCTGCTCCTGGTGGGAACCTCATTCCTTAAGTTACAAAACTTTTCTTGCAACTCCTTTTCATCAATGGCAGAAGCTATGCAACCACCTTTGCCCATCTATTTCTGCTGGATGGTTTTCTCCAGTGCAAGCAAGGCAAGAGGAAAGCAGACTTCTTCACCGTGCCGCAGAGAACAGAAGCACGGCGTGGTAGGATCACCCTTGAACAGAGCCAAGGGCAGGATCCCTAGATGTACCTGGCAAAGCAGTTGACATACCTATAGAGGGGGACAGAAAAGGATTTCTGCTACTTGTACGCTCTTCCCAAATGTGTTTTATCCCAGGGCAATCCGGGAGCCGTTGTGGAGGCACGTTTTACCAGGGTTCAGCAATATCTAGCTGTGCCCTTTACTCCAAGCGCAGAAGAAGCTAGAAAAAAAACACCCCAGTCTTGAGTTTGTGTGGCAGTTCATCGTCTTCAGTCTGGTCAGCTCCATGGGGGAAGTCTCGGGGCTCTGAGTGCAGTGTTTCCAAACACTGAGAACAAACCCTAAGCATTTGTAGAAACCGCAGAGCGTACAGTTAATACACCCAGATGTGCTGTCAGCCCCACAGCACTGCATTGGAGTGGATGGAGTGTGTAAATCTTGGAGAGGTTAAAGCTGAGAGACCAGCGATATGCATAAAGACTCGTGTTCCTTCCAGGAGGAGGAGGGGGGTGAGGTGTTATCATTCTCCATTAATCACTTACATCTCCAACCTGCCTAAATCCTCTGAAAAGAACCAGCAAAGAAAACACCAGCTGCTGTAGCTCCTACTTTTTCCTCCGTACCCTCCAGTCTCCCTCCCTCCTCCCTGCCTTCCCCAGACTGTGTTTATTTTTACTGCTCGTGAATCAGCCAGGAACTTGCTCCCTGCAACAGGATCAGCTGAGAACAAGCTGCAGATTGAACGTTCCCTGAAATCCTGGGTTTGTTTTGTAGCTTACGACCAGCAGCAAAACAGTGGAGAAAAGGAGAGAAAGTGATATACGTCTTCTTTCTCGCCCGGGGAGACGGGACTTTCATTCTGCAGAGAGCGGGACTTCCCCAACTTGCTCTTTGAACGCATGGCAGCTTTCACTGGAGATTTTGAGCACGCTTAGCTTATGAAAGTCACTTAAAACGGTGAGCGCTTCGGGAAGGCAATCATTGTTTTATATAGGAGCGCCAAGGTCCTACAGTGACCTGGACCCATCGCACCAAAACACCACACTGCACCATGAGCAGCACAACAGCTCTTCCTTTGGCAACGGCTCTCTCGTCTCACATCGCTACGATGTATGAACTGCCCTGTCTTGAATAGCAAAAGGATTCACTTTGCAAGCCCCATCACACCATGGCTACCCCAGCTCTGGCACTAGTGCCACGGCTCGCACCGGGGGCGGGGGCAGGGGCAGGGGCAGGCAAGCCCCTGTGTTAGTGAAGTCCCTGCCCTGCTTAGCAAAACCCAACCCCAATAGCAGCCAGGTACACGCCAGGGGGTAGCGAAGAATGGCAACTGGTGACAGCGAAGTGACTGATGGGGAGAAGAGAGACGAGAGAGAGGGGAACAAGAGGGAAAAGATGGAAGGAAAAAAGGAATTGAAACAGAGCCCCCCAAAAGTGTACGTGGGAAAATAGAAAAAGAGAAGGCAAAATCATTCTTGGGAGAATGAGCATCTTCCTCTGCCGGGGCAGGGTTGTCTCTCTGGTGCCCATCTGAACCCACACTGTCTAACCAGAGCACCCACGAGCGCAAGACCTCTCCCAGGATGCATTCTCCTGCCACCCTGCAGTCCCGGTCCATAGGAGGATCACGCTGTTGATCCCCAAGCAGTGAGAATTTGGGGAAGCAGTTTTGGAGTCCTGTCCTCCACAGAGCAGGGAAATCCTTATTTACAGAGCCACCGGAATACTAGCTTTCTCCAGACTCTTGCGTTCAAAGAGCCCAGTGGCCACCTTGACACGCACCATCCGACAAATCATTTGTCATCCGATTTAAATCCAGCATTTCAACTCATACGACTTTGAAAGGCACGAAGTGCCCTTGTCGCCGAGCCGAACGGAAAAGCCCTCGACTCGTGGAGAGGGGTGCGCTCCCCACGCAGCGCCGTCACGGCACGCACCGGCAGGCTGACTTGTCACTTCGGCACTGGCCTGGTGCAGAACTGCTAATCTCTTTCAGATTGAAGAGGCTGTTTGCTGCCAAGACTTCTCTGCCAAAAGATAACTTTATAATACTGATAATCAGGCGCCCTGTGATGATAAAATGCCTGTTACTTGCCTCTGTATGAAGAGTTTCTTGCTGACAGGCTGCTTATTATGGCAAAGCATTTGTGTTATGGAAAAAGCAGATCCTTTTACTGAAAAGTAGCAAAAAAAATCTTATCTTAGCCAAGAAGTGGAGAAAGTGCAATTAATTAATTTGTTTCTGAGTCTGACCTCTAGACATAATAGATTTTATAGCACAACTATGTATTGTAATTACAGGATAGAGCAAGCCTATACTGTAGCTTGTAGTTGAGTGGGTAATGAGGAGTGAAAGATTGATGTTCAGTGTGGTCAGATGACTAACACACTGGTAACAACTGAACTGGTCGAGCAAGAGTAACAGGCACCTGAGATAACATTTGATGTCTTGCTGAATAGTGGTGGTGTTTCCTCTGTTGATTGTCTTCCTCTAACCTGGTAATTAACTTGTCCTAACAGCACTGAGTGCAACACAACATTCGGGATGCTGCTGCTCTGTGTGTAGCTGATGTCACACCACTGCTCATCACTGTGCTCTTTGTCCTCCCTCAAGAGCACTATGGGATTTTCCCTGACTGCACACAGTAAGTACGGACATATAAACACAAATGACAGATGATAGATGCCTTCTGAGAAACTTGCTTTAATGATAATCTTCAATCTTGTCTGGGAAAACAAAGAAAGAAAAGTTAAACATGAGAGAACATCATGCGTTGATTGCAAAATAACGTTAGGTAAACCTTTAGCATAGATGAAGCCAGTTACATCCTAGGATATGTGGGAGGTTTTTTTTTTGGTCTTGAACATAACCTTTTTGTGATGCTCTTCATAAAGACCCAGAGCACTCTTCCTCCAATGGAGTTTGATGGGGTTCTAGGTCTCCTCCCGTGTTCAGGTAATGATAAAACACCGTTGGGTCACTATAGGGTTTAAGCATGACAGATACCCTACATTACTTCGTCTGACTGACTGAGCTCTATGCAAAACTGTGTGCTTGGCAGTTTAAGCCCTGGAAATTTTTCTGCTTTTTACTGGCACTACTACCCAGTCACAATTTGTCTGAAAAAAAAACAACCCAAAACAAACCAAACCCAACAGGTGGGATTCTTAGGTGAATTTGCCCTTAAAATAAAAAAGAAAAAAAAAACTAACAAAAGAAATCCTTCAATGTGGAGGTTTCTGGCACACTATTCTGTAAACCTAGTGCAACACTTGCACACCATATCTTCAAGCAATGCCACTCCTGAACTTTAAAAGCTGTAGGACTCAATTGTCACAGGTTTTTAAGGCTACAGGCAATAACAAAGGAATTACATTTATAATACCTGCATTGCTTCTGAGAATTTCCTTGGCAGGGTTGCATTTAAGGCTCGGTGAGCTTGATTGGCAATGGCTGGGTTACCTGCTACTGCAAGCAGGGGTGACTCACCTGGGATTTCTATAGCCTGAGCACTAACAAAGAGCCTGTGACTTCCAATCTGCCTGGGGCTCCTGTCTGCTGCTCTGTGTGAGCTTGAAAACAACATGTATTCGGAAACAGAGAGGGGGAGGCAGAAATAAAGGGACAGGGACAGCAACAAACTCAGATTACAGTTTGGGTACCTGCGTTTCCCTGTTTCTGAGTGACTCCAGTCGCAGTCACAACGCTTAGTTTAATCTGCTTTACAGGGCTACCCCGTGCAACCCTTCATCTCCAAAGATGCATTTGAAAAACAAGGCCAGTAAGTGAGGTGGGATTTGGATATGAAGGGGGATCATGCAAGCCGAGCTCCGGCATGGTAGCAAGGGATGAGGCCTGAGCATGTAGGCAGTAGGAGGAGAGTAGGAGAGTAAAGGCACTCTGTGAGCTGATAAGGGTGGATTAAGGATTTGGCACTGAGCAAACCATTAGAGAAGGAGGTTGTTAAGAAAGGCAGAGTGAGGAATCGCTGCCAATGCCGTTCCCGCTCTAATGAACTGACCACGGCTGGAAATGGTTATCTCAGGACAGTGCTGAAAACCATCTACTGGGACAGATGAGATGTTTTAGGTGTTGTAAGAAGGCATGAGTGACTCTTGCTGACACTGATGCTGCAGAAGCGCTGCATGTGGATCTCATTTTCCCTCTCACGGGAGGCAGGAGGAAAGACACAAACTAGTAATATTCAGCTGCTATTTCAGCCCCGCTGCCGAGGGGTCCAGGCTACTTAAATCGCAGAGACACCTACGAGCCCTCGGTACCGCAGTCTTGTGTGCCTCTGCCTCCTCTCCTCCGCTGCCGTCCATCGGCTGGGGTGGGCGCCCGAGGTGGGGGTGGCCGGGGCAGAGCGGGGAGGCAGGCGGACAGCTCATGGAGAAAACAGTTTTGCTATGCTTAGATCCTGCAGTTTTTTCTTTCCCCCTATTGTTAAGTGGCATTGAGCACCAGCAAAACAGGAAACCGCTTCCTCCAGCCGCTGACCCAGCGATCCCAGGGCAGCTGCCGGCTGCACAGAGCGGCCTCCCCACGCCAACCTGTTCCTAGAAAGTGTCTGGACATTTGGAGGAGCCTTAAGGAAGAGCAAGAAACATCAGTAAAGCTTGAATAAGCAGGTACACTTGGCAGCTCTTACAAGAAGAGAGTCATACTGGAAATATCTGGTGGTAACGGTCAAAGCTGTCTGTTTTTCCAAACTTAGGGCTTATGGAAGTGACAGCAATCATGTCTAAGCCAATCTCGGTCACCTCACTCATCTGGTAACTAACTTAATTGTCTCTTTGTTGTGCCGTGCAGCTCTTGTATCAGACATCCTCGCTGTTGTGAAGGCTGTGAAGAAACTATTGTTTTACAGGCACTGCAGCTTGTGTTGTGATCCTTAAATCCCAGAAGTCCAGCCAGGGCTCACTCTGCCGGGCGGCCTCAGCAGAGGCAGGAAACAATGCTGGTGAGTGAGGTGGTAGGTGACCCTTTTCTTCCTGAGAAAGCAACACCCCACGGTATCAAGAGAATATCTGCTGCTTGGGTTTCTGTCCTTCTGAGGAGACTGCAAATGGAGGCTAGCAAAGACCTTGTGGCTCCTTTTCTAATTGCACATCCCCTGTGTTCTCTGATATCAAGGACAATGTCGTCCTCTCTGGTGACATTCTGCTGACCTAGAATTCCCATTTACTTGTTTTGGTTTTTTGTTGTTTTTTTTGGTTGGGTTTTTTTTTTTTAACATGGTGTGATATTCTTCATTCTGTCTCTTAAATACTTACAGAGAAGAAAAAAATCCTGTAACCTCACTGGGAATGTCTGGTGGATATTTTTCACAACTGCATTTCTGTGTTTCTGAAAGTAGGACACATCGACGTGAAAGAAATGATGCTCAACCCAATCTCTGTCACCTCATTACTCTTGAGCTCCAACTTAATTACCTCCCTGATGCTTTGCACAGCTCTTAAGCAGACATTCTGTGTCTGCTTAGAAATCTGCCATGCAAAATGAAGTGATGACTATATACCCTCTTCCTGCTGGAGAGATGAGCTGTGAGGTTTGGTAAATATAATTTCTGGAGCACCCAGAAGGTGCATCCTATTGTACAGGCCGTATCCTGCACCACTGGAGTTCACAGATGACTTACAAAGACCCACTGAAACCACGGTGAAAGCTCATATCACAAAACTGGTTTAAAGATAAGAGCAAAGTTTTAACCCCAATGCATTTGTGGTCTATAGTTTACAGCTCCAAAGACAGAGGTTACATTAACAGCTCCCAAATTCTGACCTCCTGTATACCACTATGGTTGTATTGATGCCAGTGGGATTGCAAGGAAGAAGAATTTGATGGTTTATTTTCAGAAAGTCTTTCATTCCCTCATGTGAAAGTTCATACCCCAAAGTGGAGGGGACATGTCTGAACGCCTTGTAAAACTCACTCCTGGTTCAAACGCAGCCCAAGGTCTCCCATTTGAGTAGCCCTGTAACCCTCAAAAAATATGTGAGATATACACCGAAAATCAATTCCACATCTCTAAAATACATTAGTTTTAAGAGTAACAAATAATATGAGGTATACCTACCAAGATATTATAATTTTGGCCACAGAGGAGACAAACTGGGAGTTCAACCACAGTAAACATCTCAGTGTTGTTAAGGATATGAGCACATTCTGATACATTTTTGTTTGTTTCTATATGAGTGTCTCCTTTATCTGAAATCAAAACTGATGCTATTGTGAAGTCACCTCTCAAGGCTCATCCTGCCGCATGGTACAGTGCTCTCGGCCGCGCAGTCTCCAGTTCACGTATGTGTGTACAGCGCGGTGTCTCTTCCCAGCGGCGGTGGCGGCAGGCAGCCGCCCACCGAGAACCGGAGAGGCTGCCGGAGGAGAGCAGCAGCGGGGACAGGACAGCTCAGCTGTGTCACCTCGCAGGTGCACTCCTTCAGAACGGACTGTTCTTACACTTCCCTCTGCTCTGCTCGCAACTGAAAGTTATTGGGACAAATGTACCTTCAAAATGCAGGGTGGATGCCCGTGCTGCATATCTCTTTTTTTTTTTTTTATCTGACCATTTTACTGCAGTGTTTTGCATTGGTTTTGGAGGTCTGTGAGGCTGTGTTTTGTTTGCCATGTCCTTCAAGAGTAAACACCTCGGGCGACATGTTGCTTCTTCTCCCTAGGCATTTCCTCATACTCAGGGAGTTAACTGAATTGCCTCTTTAATTTCACCATTCCCAGAGGTGTGTTGTGCACTATGGCATTTTTCATGGATTCGTATCATACATGCCATTGCAAGGATGCACTTTATCCGCCGCATCGTCCCCAGGGTGAGCTGCACCACAGTGCTTCCCCAGAGAGCACAGATGACACCATCAGTTCTACAGATGACCAATTCAGCATCTGGGCTGCCTTTCTTTTGGCCCGTTTTTCCCCGTTTTTTTTTGTGACACAGGGGCTTGTCACAAAACCATTTTGAGCATGTGTGAGACACTTAACAATATGGTAAATATACATCCCTTATCTTCCCTGACAGAGAGCTTTCTAAAATCTGGACAGTACTTCAAAACCATGAAGCCCTTTTCCAACAAACAATCTTTCTGTGCCTCACTCCAGATAGGCTTTGGTTTTCACTACAATAGTAATGTGGTGCATTAGAGTTTTAAGAAACGTATCTCTATCTATTTCCTGGTCTCCCTCACAAAATATAAATCACCGTTAACATTGCTATTACACAACGAAAGTCAGTGCCTGTTGAACTCAAGGTTACACTTAACCTATCTTTGAAACTCGTTCTGTGTAAATAAAAAAGAATATTAAATAAAAAAGGAGAACTTCACTAAGGTGAACAGAAACGTTTAGGAAAGAGCTCCGGGTTCCTGAGACATGAGAGAACACCTCCTGTTTCTTGTGGAGAGCTTCTCTTTGGAAGTGGGCCTTCTCACCAGGGCCTCAGCAGCTTCCTGGTGGCATATCCTGGTCTCAGAAAGATCTTTCTAAAATGCCTTGTTTAGTTCTCTGTCTGAATCTGTAAGGTATTCAGAATAACTCTCTTTTTCATGGTTCCCGGCTGATCAGGCAAAGAATAACGCTTTGTGAACGTGTATCTATTCAACTGCTCTCTGATCATTGCTCTCTTGCATGTCATTTATTTCTTTTCACAAGGGACACTTACAAAGAAGGGTAAGACCTGATCTGGGGACTGACATTCACCTGCACCCACGTAACCTGCTAATTGCTTTGTCGGAAATCTACCTACTACTAGAAAAAAGAGTAACTGTTCACTGCTGCAGTTACAACTTTTCTTCTTTATTTCCCTGGCACAGAGCTTGAGGATGTCTTGGTAGCTCTTCCAGGGTTAATTGTCTTTCTGCCCAACCAGCCGCTGTTAAATGTTGGCTCTCGAAGGCTTTTCCTTTGCCCATTAATCTCAGATCTGGTGAGGCCAGTAAGGCAGTGAGGTGTGCATCTCTGGTTTTACAGTGCTAATGATAGACTTGTAAGGGGGG
>VUYV01000001.1:13369450-13504488 GCA_008711295.1 Anarhynchus alexandrinus | reverse complement strand
TTTTTTTTTTTCTGAGGGCAGGGGGTGAAGGGGAAGGCTTTAGAGTGGGGCAGGAGATAGAGTGGAAAGCAAGTATATCATGATTGGGAGTATCCCTTTAGCTCCTTCAGTGTTTGTTCAGCACTTTTTCGCCAGCTGAACAGCTTATTCCCTCTGAGTGTTGGCAGCCTTTGGCAAAAGTAAAGCAATGTCAGCATTCCCCCGTTCCATCTATTTTTTGGAAAAGAATCGTTTAAAATATTCTATTTTCACCTTGTTTGCAAGTTGTGATGAAGGCTTCTCCCCCAATTAAATTGTGACATTCTGGCTTGAAAAACAACTTCAAGATCAGGAAGATAAGCTAATACACACGCAAACACACACACAAAAAAATCCTCCTTATGGAAAGAAATTCAGCGATTCAGTGGAGCCACTTCTTTTGTTAGCAGTGAGACAAATACATTTTCAGAAAAATTGCTGATAAAACAATAGATTTGAAAAACGTAAACTTTATGCAACTCTCTGGAGTTTGTCCCAGTGGCTTCCCCTTTGTCCCTTCTTCAAGCATACAGCAGTACCAGAAGCTTTGGTGCTTTGGTGCTATGGGCTCCTGCAAGGAATCTACCTAGATAGGTTGATGCCCACCTGGTCTAGTGGGAGGTGTCCCTGACTATAGCAGGGGGGTTGGAACTCGATGATCTTCAAGGTCCCTTCCAACCTGAACCATTCTATGATTCTATGATCTTGGTACAGTCTCTGATGCCATAGCTATGCTGCTACATTAAGGTGGGCACAACTATGTCCACAGCGTACCAAAGGCGCACCTCAGCAACAGAAGTAGCTCCTAGTAGTGGGCTGAGATTTTTGTGCAAAAAGGGAAAAAACCTCCATGGTGCTCATCCTGCAGGCATTGATGTTTCTTGTTGCATAAAAGGTATAGAGAATAACTACGTATCTTTCTCCACCCTTATGAAAGAAAAGCTCTGGTACAGGGAAGTTAGGAGATCGGTTCAAGGCAACACAAGACTTCTCTGGTGAATTCAAGGGTCAGAATTCAGGCGAGAGTTGTAATCCCTGTGTTTCAGCTATGAGACCACCCATCTTCCCTTTTGGCAAGCACGAGTGGAAATGCACTTCTTCTGCCTTCCAGTGTCTGTGACCATGGTAGTTTCCAAGGGGGAGTATGTTGCAATTGTTTTAATTTTTCCATTTCTGCTCTTCTTCCGCAAGTTGCCTATAAAACTCTGCAACACTATTGCACTATTGCATCGTCCTCAGAGCTCTCTTGAAAACACAACCCCACTCTGATTTCTGACAAAACAGCCTCTTGTAATTAGGAGTTTGTTATGACGGGTAGGGTTAGAGGAAGTAGGTGTCAGCAGTGGCTGACTCCTTGTATCCACCTGTCTTCACTTGTTGTGAACACTGACTGTAAGCTTTTAGGGGCAGGGACCATCACCTTCCACGTCGGTACAAGGCTTTGGCCTGTCAGTACTTCTGACCACAGCACTGATGATGTCCCTTCAGAATGCCTGTTTTCAGAGGATTTAAATAACATATATTCCTCACTTCAGTTTTGGGGAGCTTTTATGCTATGAGAAACAAATGTATTTTTCTGAAGTCTTTCCTCAACTGCACAAGTGCAAAAACATCAGGAGGATAATATCACCCACAGCTAGAGAAAGGCAGCGTTGGATCTCTGCACTTGCTTTGGCTCCAACATAATGGAGTTAATTTCATAAACTGATAGATTTTGATAAACCATGGCCGTGTTGTGATGACCTGCTGCTTGGGTATTTGTTTCCTTGTTCTTTAGGCAGTTTCATTTCTCTGTGTGCAATCACAGCACCCTCTACTGCCTCTTGCTTAACCTGCAAAAGGACGGCAAATGATTGTAATCTCTAAACAGGACTTTTGGAGTGACCAGACTCTCTGAAGGGTTTTTTATATATGAAACAACGCCCCCACCACGAGAACAGTAATGCAAGAACGTATTTCTGTTCTGTCTAGAAGGCACTCCTGACAGCCTAAATGAACAGTGTGAATTCCTCAGGGACTCAAGCACCTATTGCCTGACAGCAGCTTTCCCCTTTTATCTGTACCTAAGGCATTCTCTTCCACTTTTGTTAGGTCCCTGGAGGAAAAAAGGAATCAATTGTCCTTGTGAGAACCATCCTGAGGCACTAGATCAAATGCTAATTCTGTGTCTTCCCACATCAACTAATCTGGGACTCACAGAAATCTCCCCCTTTCCAGAACCTGCCCCTCAGGAGCTTCAGGCACATCTGGGTGTGAGGTGTCCTCCCACCTCACCCACCTGCTGGTTCCCTCTTCGCCGTTCCCTGTACGAACCCAAGGGTTTTCTCCCAAATCACCCCCTTCACCCCACCAAGCCTTCAGCCGGTCACGCTCAGCCGCCGAGCCCCCCTTCCATCAGCCGTTCAGCACCGCCCTGGAAACGACGGCCACTCGCAGTTCGGTGCTTTCACGGCAAGCTAACGGGGGCGACTTGCCCGGGGTCGCCGAGGCACAGGCGGCGCCCGACACCCGCCCCACTGAAGGGGACGCGGGGGCAGCCAGAGCAGGCCAGCGGTCTCCCGCCCCTCCCGTGTGCGCGGCGCCCAGGCCGCTGACCCGCTCCTCGGCAGGCCGAGGCCTACTCGCGGCCGGTCGTTCAGCCCCGCGTCCCGGCCGGCGGCTGATGGGAGCCGCCCGCCCGGGGGAGGCGGCCACGGGCCCGTCGGGGCAATTCTGTGTGTGAGGAGGAGGAGGAGGAGGAGGAGGAGCCGAGACCTCACTGCCGCACGCGAGTTGTTTGCCGGGGGGAAAACCCCGCACGGCCGCCGTTACCGAACCGCCGCGGGGAGGGGTATAACGGAGGGGGTGAGGAGGGGCTCCGGAGCCTCTCAGGAACCGGCGGTTCCTCCCCCCTGGCGGCGCGCGGAGGGGCGGGGCCGAGGCGCGGCGGCCACGCGGGGGGCTGACGTGGCGCTCCCCTCGGCGGGGGCGGGGCCTCGCCTCAGCGCTAGCCGCGTGCGCCCGTGCGTGCGTGCGTGCCTCCGTGCGTACGCGCGCGCGTGCGCGGCGCTTCCGGCCCGGCGGCGCGACGGTGCAGGATGGTGCTGCTGGAGAGCGAGCAGGTGGGGTGCCCGCCCGGTGCCCGGGGCGGGGGCCGCCGTCGTGGCCGGCCCCCGGGGAACCGGCTGGTCACCGGCCGCCTGGGGTGTGCCCTGTGCCGGCGGCTGGGGAAGGGGGAAAGGCCCCGCAAGGCCCCAGGGTGCGCCAGGCCCGCGCAGGGCCGTCCCCTCGCCTGCCCCGGCGGCGGGGGAAGGGAACGAGCATCGTTCTACCCGGTGACCTGGGGGCGGGAGGAGTAGAAAGGTTGGGGCCGCGGCAGGTCTGGGAAGGGGGTGGGGGTGTTAGACCTCGTTTTCCGGATGGGCCTCGTGTTCTGCCGCTTCTGCCTGGGGAAACCCGGGAGTTCCCCTTTCCTGGGTGCTTCTTCGCCGCCGGAGCGAGGCAAGTGGAGTTCCCCGGGCAGGCAGCTGCTGGGCTGCGCTGGGAGGAGAGGGAAACGCCGGCGTGGTGGTCTCCAGCCAAGGATTGGGGGTCTCTTTTCTCTTGCAGTTCCTGACAGAGCTTACCAGACTCTTTCAAAAGTGCAGAACTTCGGGGAGTGTCTTTATAACGCTGAAGAAATGTAAGTTTTAAGTCTGCTGCTGGATTAAAGAGGTGTTCGTCTAAATCAAACTTACAGTGGTGTTGGTGTGTATTTTAAAAGATACAGTTGTAATTCAGAGTATCTGAAAACAAGAGTGGTTGTATGGACAAATCATCTTAGCTGCAGAACTAACAACCTTGAAGTAAGACTGTATTTCAAACTGCAGGAAATACTGGGACTTTCTAATTACTAATAATTTGAGATCCTTAGATTTCTGTAAAAGGAGGATTATAGTGTTGCTTTTATGTTTCTCTGGTTTCTGGCTAGCTTGACTTGAGAAGTCAAGTGTCCTAGGCTGCGGTTTGACATGCATTTAAAGCATAGTGTTGCTGAAGCAGGTGGTTCATACAGCATGTCAGGGGAAGGATTTACATTTTTTCCTGGCAGATGTAGTTCATAGAACAGAACTTTCTGGGCTTACAGAGGAGGGGGTCTGTCAACAATTTGGCAGCAATGTCAGTTCAGATAGCCTTAAATTCCAAGGTGTCTTACAGATCTCTTCATAAGCTATTTTTTAACATCTCATCATCTCACAGGGGGCATCCAATGATTATAGTGAAATATGAATAAACATTTTCTGTCTTTCAATACAGATGATGGCCGAACAAAACCAGTCCCACGCAAAGGCCATGTAGAAAGTTTTGAACCAGCAGACAATAAGTGTCTTCTAAGAGCAACTGATGGAAAGAAGAAAATAAGCACAGTGGTAAGTGACAGCTTTGGGTTAGAAACATTAGTGGCCCTACTTGTCTTTTATTTCATGCTCCACATTTTAAGTGAAATTTGTCTTTACATGAATTCCATGCGAACTACCCTCTTTATTCCAGAGAAACCATATGGTACCTAAACACACAGGTGAAGTTGGGATGCTGAAGTGTTATGCTTACCTGAAGTCTTAATGCTTACGCTCAGTGTTACAGATGGGACAGTAGTTTATAGTTTTGCTCTGAATGCTGGATTTTGCTTCAGAATGGTATTGCAGGACAGCAGAAAGGGACCCTGCCTGTGTTCAGCAACCTTGGCTGTTTTGAGTCAGGTCGAATTATTTGGAGGGAAGGGGGAAACTGCTTCTAGAGACATGGGTGGAAGGACACAGGGCAGATACGGAACCTGCAGTATGAGGACAAACGGTGTGGCTCCCAGGAAAAGAAAGTTCCTGCACACCTACATTCAAGCCTCAGGTGACAAAGAGGTAGTTTCTTATAGACCTCAATGGAATTACGGAAGGTTCTTACAACCCAGGAAAGAACAGTATGTTCCCAGGCAGTGAAACAGTAGGAAAGGGATCATTGTTTCCTGGCAAGAATATGTGGGCATGGGTATACACTTCTAAGCCTTAATCTTGCTTAGCATACCTATTTTTTTCCTCATTTACAGAGCTATTTGTATTTCAGGAAACATTAACTAGAAGTTGAAAAGCTGATGTGTTTACTTTTGTTGTGGTTTAGCCCTGGCCAGGAGCTAGGACCATGCAGCCACTCGCTTACTCCCCCCAGTTTGGATGGCGGAGAGAACTGTAAGAGTAGGAGTGAGGAAGAAACTCGTGGGTTGAGATAAAGACAGTTTAATAGCTAGAGCAAAAGCTGCGCACACAAGCAAAGTGAAACAAGGAATTCATTCACTGCTTCCCATCGGCAGGCAGGCGTTCAGCCATCTCCAGGAGAGCAGGGCTCCATCACGCGTAATAGTTACTTGGGAAGACAAACACCATCACTCTGAATGTCCCCCCACTTCCCTCTTCTTCCCCCAGCTTTATATACTAAGCATGATGTCACGTGGTATGGAATAGCCCTTGGACAGTTGGGGTCAGCTGTCCTGGCTGTGTCCCCCTCCAGCTTCTTGTGCCCCCCCAGCCTGCTCGCTGGCAGGGTGCTGCGAGGAGCAGAAAAGGCCTTGGGAGCTTAGCAACAACCAAAACCACCAGCACACTATCAAAAGTATTTCTCATCCCAAATCCAAAATATAGCACTGCACCAGCTGCTAATAAAAAGTTAACTCCATCCCAGCTGAAACGACGATGGCTTTGAATGAGAGACTGGGAAAGGCTTTAGCTGACTTCAGCTCTCCTCTGCAATGTAACCCAAGGAAAAATGTTATTTTGAGAAACAGTTGAGAGAATATGGGCTGCAGCATATTTTGTGGCCCTACAGGTAAATAAAACCTTCCTTAGAATGTTTCTTCACATTATTCCCATTTGAAAACAGGAATTTGGGATGGATGGCCTCCAGAGATTTTGGTAATCGAGTAGGGAGTGAGTTCAGTTTTCTAAATCAGTGAAGCCCTATGACGTGTTAGTACAGCCTCCCTACTGCTCAGTGTGATGAGTTGATCTGCTGCTGCTGAAAAGACTAGATGGTCACTGGTGGGTAAACATGTACTGATACTTGGTTTGTAATAGAAGCCAGTGTTTTCTTGGTTAACCTCCAATATTAATTTTGTAGGTGAGCTCAAAGGAAGTAAATAAATTCCAGATGGTAAGTTTTGTATGCCTTTATCTTCCTTTTCTGTAGATATTGGGTAATGGTCAGTAGGAAGCACTGGGCAGCTGTGAATGGGTTGATGCAGTGCTCAACTGCCATACAGACTAACCTTAGACTACCCACCCAGCTGCATTTGTTTAAAAAAAAAAATAAATCCCATTATATTTTATCTAACTTTCTGCATTGGTTTAGAAACAATAGTTTCCCAGTGTAGGGTGTAAGAGCATGATTCTCTGAGAAAACGCAGATACCTATACATTAGCAATATGTAAAATGTTATCTCTAGTATATTGTCACTTACATATTTGTTCTTTTAATGGTTCCAATTGTTGTTTCAGGCATACTCAAATTTGCTGAGAGCTAACATGGATGGCTTGAAGAAAAAAGACAAGAAAAGCAAAAACAAGAAGAGTAAAGCAACACAGTGACGGAACACTGTTCTACCGTCACTATAAGAGACTTGACCCTTGCTCAAAGCAAAGTCCATTTCTTTTTGAGTTACCACTTGTCTTTGGCTTTCCTTCCAGCAGGATACTGGGATGTAATCAGTACTTTCGTTTAAACTGAGAGCAGAAGGTGCTTTCTGTGGATTGTTGTATGGCAGGAGTATTTACAGGGTCATACTGAAATAGCTTTACACTCAGCTGCCAACTAGTTTTGTACTTATACTGCTGTTTGTTTTGTATTATACAAGTGGGCAATGTAAAAACCCATTTGGGGGGGTAACACGGGGTGAAGAGAAATGCACTGTGCCAGGAGCAAAGCGAGACTGGAGCAGGAGTCTCAGTGACAGATGCCCAGTTTTATAGATAAGCCTCTAGTGCTAGGGAAGGTGGGTGCCAACATATTATCAGGAACAGCAGCTTTCCTGTTTCTGTCTTATTTTCAGGGAGGTGTCTACATGATGCAGTACAGATACCCCTAAGGCCTGAGCTCTCGCACAGCCAGGCAGCTGATCCAGCTGTGCTGATCCTGGCTCAGGGTGGGGGGAGGGTAGGCCTCTGCATCATGTTCCCTTCAGATATGGCTTAAAAATGCTCATGTCACCCAAACTTGTTTTTTTTAAAGCTTCATCCTTTAGTATATTCAGGGATCTGAATTTCCTCATACTTCACATCTTAAAGTAGCTCCTTCATATGAGCAGATGTAAAAAGTGAATACTTAATTGTTCCTATTAAATATAATGAGAAATGGATTTGGTTGTAATGACTGATGTGACTGGTCTTTGTGAATGGCTACAAATGGTATGGTTATCTGTGCCTTTAGGATAGACTCCCCTGATGCTACTTTGTGTGTTGCTGTTAAAACTTTCACAGTTCTCAGAAGTTCTTGGGTTTGTCTTTAAAGTTACCTTTTAACATATTTTAACTTTACCCTCCTCTTTACTACAGGAAAAGGGCAGAAAAAGTAAGTAGGTGTTTCTTAATGCAGTAAGCCTGCAGTGCTAAAGGCAATCGTTTGAGTTAGAGAGAAGGATGGGAGTAAGCCGTTTAAACAGAAGGTACCAGGTGGGGAGAGAGTATAAACACCACTATATTTCCGGAAATCCCTACCTTTTCTGCATATTCACTCCAGTATTATAAGCAATTTGATGTGAAATATAATGCATAGTTAACTATGGCTGCTGTAACTCATCTTCAGACTTACTCAGCTTCACTTTTCCTGATGGGGTTGTGTCAGAGTTCAGCTTCAAGAAGATAATTATGAGATGCCCATCATTATTATGGCTTTAACTTCAAACTTAATCTGACAACCCAAGTGAAGAAAGCTAATTCAGAACTTTGATTATGCCTCTAGCACATGCTTGCTACTCTCTCTCTTAAAAGCCGAAACAAGTTTTTCCTGTATCAGATCTTCTTTCATCTCCCAGGAAGCTGCTGCTTGAGTTTAATGCAAAAGTACAGGCAGGACAAGCATAGGCAGCCAGGCTTGCAATCACTCTATCAGCTTGAAGTCTGCCATCTTTTATAGAGAAATTAAACCAGTAGGTTTAAAAAAACCCAAACAAAACAGACAAACACAAAAAGCTTGTAATACATATTTCAAGAAGGCTCAGTAGCCAAACCTTTTATTACATAAAAATCCTTCAAAAAAGTTTAAAACATTTGTTACAGCTGAAGATGATTCATCCTCTCTAATCCTTGAACTGAGTTTCTCATTTCAGTACTATTGTTGCATATTGACATAAAAGGCATTCTGAAACTGTCTTTAAAAAGAAAAAGCAGTTTTACACCTGCACAGCTGATGCCCCCTTATGCCACAAGAGGTTAAGAATTACATGGTAATACATATCTCTGGCTGGAGTCAGACTTGTTCTTTTAAGTGTCTATAAAACATTTATTTCCACTTTTTGACATAAATTTACAGTTGTATTGTACAAATGAAATTCAATCTGGACACATAAAGAGGCATTAGTTGCCTGTCTTGCATTATTACAGCTTTTTGAAATTCCTTTGACAAAACACTGTTGTCTGTTAGTAAAAGCATCCCATAGAAGATGCTTTAAGTACTAAAACAAAACCTTGTATTCATCTCGGTAACTGTACAGGATAAGTGCAGGAACCCTGCAGAGGAAAGGAAAAGAGAGGATTTTTAAACTTTGAAACTGCAGGTTAAAAGCGAGAAAACCTGTGGCAAATCTTAGCAATAAGCTAACAACAAAGATTCAGCAGAACGGCAGTACGTTTTAGTTCCTTTGGCTGCGGCTGCAATTTCCCCCTTTGTTCTCTTTCCATTTATCTACCCTGTGTAGTTTTCATTCAGTGATCTTGAAGGCTTATGGCTAAGTAGTGTGCCTGCTGCAGGCATCAAATGGGAAAGGAAGACTTTGTCAGGGACTGCATTACATTCACAACCAACACTGTATGGAGTATTATTTGTATGTAGTAATTGGGTTCTCTTTTTTTCTTCCTGGGGTTTGCAAGGCTGTGAACAAGTGTTTCACTAGTTGCCTCAGTAAACATTGCAAACCCGAAGCAAATTTTGGTGCATCTCTAAGAAAAAGGAATCAAAGTTAATTTTTAGTCTCATTTTAAGGTTAAGTAGTACCTTCAAGCTGAACACAGCTTTAAGAAAATGTATTCTAAGTGAAGCCCACAATAGGACATAAATGGCCAGGTCTTGCTTAACTACCAGTACATGCAAGAGTGGAAAATTTGAGGCTTAAAACTAGATGTGCCCTGACTATCTCTTTCAGCCTCACCAGAATCCAACAAGGAGACTACAGGTTGAACACGTATGTTTTTCTGCTTAGGAGACAGAAATGGTACACGTTGGGAGAGCATGCATCGTATTTGCTTAAAGCCAGGCCGTCTGTCAGCTGTGCAAGATTCCCATTGTATTCCTTCAGAGCAGGAGGAATTAAATGTGCTCTTGAGTTTTAAAAGGCAAGCTGAGGCCCTCCCATGAGAGAAGAGGGTTACTATGTAGTAGAACAGCAGTATACCTGAACGTATATAGTTGTCTGCTCTTTAGTTTTATGAACAAAGCAACAAGTGAGATAATAAGGGGAATAAATTTTAGAATTTCTTGAAAAGGCTTACAAAAATGAAGAATTTAACGTGACCAAAAATTTACATTTTGCCACAAGTGAGAATTAGATGACCAGTAAAGTCTTCCCATTTTGTTTCATGTGAGCAAAAAAATAGTACTCGAAGTATACACATTTCCTGAACAGTTCTTTTTTCCTCAGAGAGAGGGAAAGGGGAGGACAAATTAAAAGCAGCTAATTTAGTAAAGTTTGAATGCAGAAATAATTGAGATGTTTTATGTACCTGTAAGAGCTTAACAAATTTACCTCTTTTCCATTTTGATACTGTAAATTTCATCACAAATTGCTTGCAAGTATGAACATCTCTGTTTTGGCCATCGTGACATCAGTTGTCTCACAGTAGCATCAAAGGCTTGTCTATCTCCATCAAACTAAGAAAGAAAAATTGACAGGGAATTATGATACGGTCTTACATTCTCCTGTGAACAGAATACTTCTGATTGATAGGATTCAGTCTTCTGAACATTGTGTAATGTCAATGCTCCTTAATTAAACAGCTTATTAAAAAGTTTTCAAACAAAATTCATATAAACAACATGTGCAACTTGATTTGTTGTTGTTGTTTGTTTTTCTTTTTTTTTAGGAAAATTATGAAGAATTTAGTGATCCGTTTCTTAACACAGTTTAGCAATAAAGAGGCATAAGCAATGAAATGGGCTCTATCAGTTTGGCAATGCTGGATAGAATACGAGAACTCTGGTGCAGGGGTGGTCAACAGTGAATGATGCAAGCTGATCATGTGCATTTTTCTTTTTTCTTTTAAGTAAAAGATAAACTATCTCCGTGATTTGGATAGACTGGATGAACCAAGTCTTTTGAAAATATTTTCAAATGTTTCACTGGGGTCTGACTACCAGACAAGCACTGCTTCAGAGCAGCAGCTGTAAAGTATGAAAGTACTAAACCCACTTCCAGGCAGGGTTTGCTTTTTTGGGTGGTGGGGAGGTGTCCATCTCTCCAATAAGAACTTCTGACTTTAAAGCTACTGCTGTCATTGGAGGAAAGAAGAGCTTTGTCTCTGGTGTGTCATCATCCCCCTCCCCCCCAGATTGAGCAGTTTCTGAGTTAAGGGTGTCAATATAGTATTTATACATCCCCTTTTTATTTTGGCTTCACTAAGAGATGTTTCAGCTACTGTATTGAAACAATTGCTTCTGTGGTTTGGGTCCTCCTTCATTAACAGCTTCAAGGAACAGGGAAAAAAACCCATAGCTTTGGATTAGGACTTCCTGATGGTATCTTATGTAACTTGGGCATTTGACGAAGAGATTTTTCTAGCCTCCGCCAAGCTCCTTGGGTAAAAAAAAATCCTATCTAGTTTTAAAACCTAATTCAAACTCCTTGAAGGAGAAAAACTACAATGGGTGAATTTTACATTCCACTTCATTAGGAACAGAATTTATAATCTATTGTTCAATTAGAGTTTCAACAACAATATTTAATTACTTACCTTTAATGATAAGAAGGGCAACACAGTTGCTTTTGGCAGATCCACCTGTAAAAAGGTCATCAAGAAATCAATACTTAAGAGTTCTTCTGTTACCAGTTTGCCAACTGGAGATTAGTTCACTGAAAGGAGTCAGACTTTTTGATTGTCAAAGAAGGACTCATGCTGATAGAATTTATCAAGGTTTTAAGCTTGATCTGTTCATAACAGATTCCACTATGAAGAGTTCTGAACAGGCATAAGCAAATAGGCAATATGTTTCTTGAAAAGCACATACCATTTTAAAGTCCTTTGTGACATGGTCAGTGAAGTCTAAAAGCTATATACAAACAACAGCTATGTTGGTTTAAATAGAAGAGCAAATCTAGCAGTAACAAGTTATTAAATCTACCACAGTAATTAGCATGAGTGCAGCTTAAGAATTTACAGCTAAATATTTGTTAAATTTTGTTCTATGCAACTGTCCAATACGTACAACTTGTGATACTTTTCAAGCATTAAAGAAACATGCCATGAGTCTCATTTAACCAGAAGTTTGGTTCATTTGGTATCTCTAAAGTGAGGGTATTTGCCGTAGTTTGTTCCAGTCAGCAACTGCATCATCCAATTCAATTAAGAATTTGAAGTTAATTCAGCCTTCTGCCAAATACTTACCGCTAAAATCTCAATCTCACTTGTTTTCTGTTGCAGGCTAGAAATGAATGTCTGAAGTCTTGTTTGCACCTGCCAATGAAAGATGGGCAAAAGTAAAATACACTGCTTCTGTGACACAGGCTGGGAACGCTTATTTTGTATTTCATAGATGATGAGAACAGAGGAGGCTGCATCTAACACAAGATGTAGAACTACATCATATTTAAGCTAAAATTCACATTTAATATCATTCTCAGGAACAATTCCACAATAATCCTTGATGAGCAGACAGGAAGGAGACTGGGGCTGAGCTACTCTTGCAGCAATAGTAAAGATTTGATAATACTGGTATTGTACTAAAGCAGATAGAACTGCACGTTAGAATGTGAATTCTCGCATATGTAGTTAAAAATTGCCTTTCTGGGCGTTAGATAACTTTTCAGAGGAATGTCAGAACCTGTGACTGGATACAGTGAATCATCTCTAGCGGAAGAAAGACAACTGATTTGAAAGCCAAACCAAAGTATTGGTCATGCCTTGTAACACTTTTTTCCAGAGCAAGCTAGTAATCCTGCAAAGACAGCACTTTACAAATGTAGTGGCAGCCTTGCACTGCATTGTCTTTTGTACCTTAGAAAAATGCTTTTGTACATTAAAAACCTGAAAACAGAAAGTCTGCTTAGCTCAAAGCTCAGAGAATAACATCCGCTACTTTATTTGGGTTCCAAGAACTATTTACAGCAGGGATTTTTTGTTGCACACCCAAATTTCGACTGAAAAAGGGATAAGTTTACAGTTCTGTTTTTCCATGTACTCTAAATATCTTGAAGCCAATAATCCTAGATGAGCAAACTCTGACATTTGTTTCTAGCATCATTTAATCTTTTCTACGTTATTGTAATAGCATATTTTAGGCAGTTTTTTTTTCTTAAATCTGCATTTTTTTCTTAGGCCTTTAGTTTGAGATAACATAATGAGATACATAGAGTATGCATTACAAACATATTGCAAATTAAAAGTATGCTGAACTTGCACCTTTAATACACTTCAGCATTTATAAAAATATGGAAAATTCCAGAACCATGGTTCCTGCTAAAGTAAGATTTCTAATATATATATATGTGTGTGTACAATGATGGCTGAGCCACAACGTCACAGATAATCCCCAAGATCCAAAACGTTAAAAAAGAAGTGGCCTTTGCCTTCAGCCTTTTGTGTTGTTCATAATTTACTTTATGAATAAAGAACAGGTTGAATTTGTTTAAGCTAGGTGATAGTGAAAATAGGAATTCTACCATTCCTTAACTTCTAAGGGTCACTAACAGTACTTATTTGATGTGCATGTATACCTGAATTTCTTGACGACGCCTGGCACTGGCAGATAATTTTTCAGGAGCTATAACACTAACATTAGGCACTACAAGAGTTCCATGTGATTCAAACACACCTAAAATGCAAACATATAGTTATAGATTATTTTTTTCCTTATACAAGAAGTAGCAAGAAACAGAAAATTCAGAAATATTAATAAGCTAAGGTTCAAAAAGCTGCTAAAAACACCCAAAGTCAGTCAAGTACACAGGATAAGGAAACACGTGCATGTAAATTCTCAACTGTTCACTTACGACTTTGAAAGACTGGTTGGTAAGAATAAGAAATCTGGTATTTTACATCAGTGTTCCCTGAAAATAGTAAAAGGTTCCAAATGGCTTGCAGAATCTTACAGAGGAAGGTAGCATACATAATAACAAAAAAAAAGAAAAGGTATTAAAAGAATGAGGCACCTATTTAATGGCCAGTCCTATAGCAGAGTCAATGACAAAGCAAACAGTAAACCCCAGCCCCCAGTTTCCCTGAACAATAATAATTGAAATCTGAAATGGCTTATTTTGAAATCCAAGTGGCCTCTTCTGGTAATCAGACATACGTGAAAAAAAACCAAATTAAGCATGGCCACCTCTCTCCCTCACTGTTATACAAAGGGGTGTCGTGGTTTAACCCCAGCCGGCAACTAGAACCACGCAGCTACTTGCCCACCCCTGCTGCTTTATGTGTGGTGGGGCATAAAAAGAAAAAAAAGAGGGGAGGAAAGGGAAAAAAAAAAAACCTCATGGGTTGAGATAAAGACAGTTTAATAGAAACAATAATGAAAAGGAAAAATAACAATAATAATAACAATAGTTACACAGGTCACTCACTGGCTCGTGAATTGGCACCATCCAGAGCAGTGATTGCAGATTCCCGCCCCACCCTGGCCAACCCCCATGTACTGAGCATGATGTCTATCGTATCAAATATTTCATTGGCCATTCCATCCTTCTGTCTATACTTCTATGGGAAGCTGAACAAAGTCCTTGAGTAGTGTAAATATCACTTAGCAACAACTAAGAACAACAGGTATGATTGACATTCCTTTCACAGAAATCACTAGAAAGAAAATGAACTCTTTCCCAGCTGAAACCAGCACAGAGGGGAAAAAAGTTCCTTTAAAAAAAAAAAAAAAAGGCAACCACCACCGCCCACTGTATGAGTACTTAAGAAAATAATTATCAACAATGCCAAACTATCCACACAAAAAGTACATGATATTATTTTTTGTCTACAGACTTCTATTATCAGACTAAGGAGTGCAAATCTGTAGCTAGAAATGTAAAGGCGTTTTCATTTGAAGGAAAAAAAAAATCTAAGTAGAACAGTAGGTAGGTCTCAACACTGTAACAATCATAGGTATGTCCTTTTTCATCAAGATGACATTTGATTTCTTCTCAGCTAGGAAATGTTCATGGTTTTTGGCCTCCCCAACCCCGAATCACCGCATCAACAAATGCTTGTATGGGGAATATTCTGTCTGTTGCCCTAAGTACTTAACTTTGTTAGTCTGGAGAAAATGTCAGTTTTAGATCGCTTGGAACAACATTTGCGATTCGGAAGAAATGTCTAACCAGAAGCACTGCTAGAAGACATTTTCTTGCTCTGATTAAGATCTATGTTCCAGCAATATTTTCTTATAATACAGTTTTTAAGCAGAAAGAGAAATAGTTTGTGTTCTATAACTAGAGACTAAATACCTGAATTATTAGTAAATGATCCCTTTTGATTTGGTACTGAAAGATTATCTGAGGTTTCTCTAAAAATAAACAAAGATAGTTAGGGTAACAAATTTACAATAACAAAGAACTACTGTAGTAATACATGGTTTCAGATTGTCATACAAACATACTTATTTCATTCCAACAGATAAAGAAATTTATGGAGACTTCCCAGCACATATCTGCAGATTAAATTCTATTCTGGAACAGACAGGAAATCATACAAAATTACATTACAAAATCTGATCTAGAAGCAATTTTTATGGTTCTTATAGATACAAAAAAAATTTGCTCCCCATCATGCAAGAGTGATCTAGATCCTAATACTAGAGTGTATTACAAGAATATTCTCTCCAAATTGTTAATTTAATCTATGATTTCTTATCGGTTTCTGTGAGATAATACTAAAGTATCAAATTAAATTTATACTTAAGATCATACATATTCAAAGCAGCTTTCAATTATTAGTTTGGATCCCTTGGCTTTCCACATTCAGGATTCATTAACAAAGAAATTTGCCAGTGTTACTACAACCATAATTACTGCATTTCTCTGTTTAGTATTACCAAATACAGGTTTTTCCTCTATTCTGTTCTCAGGATCTACAAATAAAGTAACTTTTAGAAAGAATGATTTTCTTTCACAGCTTCTAATAGATCCTGTAGATCTGTCACAAAACACATGAGAATCAGGTTAGTTGCAATGTTAAATGCCGAGACTGGCTGAGGCCAGACAAGAGAGGAAGAGTGAGCAGCAGATGTCAGCCACTTACACAAGCTCCTGCTCGAGTTAAGCATTTCCCAGCTTAATGATTTCCTTAATTGTCAAGTCTATTCAGAAATCCTATGGATGTCAAATCTGTTAGTTTCTGAATTCAATTTTGTGTGAATAAACCATGTCTGTTCCTGCTGCCACTACATATATATGTATGTGTGTACACACACATACATATATATGTGTGGTAATCATATATTTACAAAGAGAGAAGAGTGAATAACAGCTACACTGCTTATGCACACAGGTGTGGCTGTAGCATTTCATGTGATATCTAATTTCTTTTGGTGACAATAAATAGTAATTTCAACAAAGATAGGATGATTGGGGTGTTGCTGTGTACCCCGAGCCTTTGCCGGGCGTTACTTTCATTTGTGCCAGCCAAAGCGTACAGGTGTGCTACAATTACACCTTCATTTTTACCATATCAATACTGCCTCAGAATGAAAGGGATTTGCCGCTTTAATTCTTTGATTACACAGTACATGAACATAATGGACGTCTCGTCAGTAAGAGGGACTTGCAGGCAGTCCTGCCATACAAACAATACTGGTGTTCTGGTAGTATTTGAGCTGGATAAGCACATGGCCTTTTAATTTAGGAAATACTATGGATGTCTGAATGTAACAGCGGCTAGGGAAAATCAGTCTCTTTCTTAATCTCAATAAAATTCTATAACCAAGCCTTTTGCTTTCTTTCCCCCTCAAAAGGAATTCAGCAAAGCTCTTACTCTTTATCAAATAAAATCAAGGTTTAACTGAGCATATCTTAAAATTATTTCACTAAAACATACATACATTCACTTCTGATTTTGACTATTCACGTGGACATGGTATGCTACTTACCTACTACATCTTTCGTCACAGATTTTAGTTTTCAGTTTCTGGATCAGGTGATCTACTAAGTCAGATTCTAAAATCCTTTTCTCCGTCTGTCTGTCTTTCTCAAAGGATTTCACCTATGATGTAGTTCAGTGGTTCTTAAGATTGTTGATTCTTAAAATGGCACATGAATAAACTTATCAAATTTAATCAAAACCAAAGTGGATTATTCACCTGTTAGAGGTGAAACAGTCAACGTAGGAAGCTATCATCATTACAAATCAATCACTGCCAATTAAGTCTTTGATTAGATTTTTTTTTTCCAACCAACTAATTTCCTCTGCATTCCCAAAGCTTAAACTAGCTTGGCTACTTGTATTTAGTATGTGATAATTTTATTTTTATTTTTTTTTTTAACAGAATGGCCTGTAGGTGCAAATACCATATTAATAATAGCATATTTGGTTTGGATCTTTTTTCTTAGTTAAGGAATTATGTTAGAATAAGGCTTGCCTTTCAGTTTGCAAGAGTCAGACTCTGCTCCATCTCTACTGGGAAGAAATTAATCAGTAACAACAGCATTCATCTCGTTAACAAGCTCTTTGTCAGTTTTGCTTCAATAAAGCCATATTTAAAAGAACGCTCTGTAATAGTTTTGTGGAAGACATTGAGATACATTGCATTCTCATAATCAAAATCGACTTGTTCATACAGTTATTGCACAGTTATTTGCTATCTGTTACAATGACTTGAGAGAGATTAGTTGAGTAGCTTAAGTAAGTTTTAATTAGAATAAATTACTTACGGTTATAATATGGTGTGATTTATGCTGTTTCCTTAGCTTTACTTAGCATGAGTAGCTAGATTTGCTGAAGCCTTTAGGCCATAGTAGTTAATTTTCTAAGTAATTTTCCTAGCAGCTGGTACAGTGCTTTGTTTAGTCTTATACTGTAAGAAAAATGTTGATAACAAACTGATGTTTTGGTAGTGTTTTCCCTAAGTCTGGGACTTTTCAGTTCCCCATGTTCTGCCAGCGAATGCAGGCGCACAAGAAGCGTAAACCAGAAGATAAGGAGGGTACAACCATCAGCAGAGACTGCAAGTCAACAAGATAAGAGCAGTCAATGGCTTGCCTGCCCGCCTGGACACAGAAAAAAGCCAATAATGTGTTACATGACCCCAGACCAAAAATCACCATTGGACTAAAGGATGCATGAACAATGCGTGAGGGGTGGGTGTATTCACACGGGTATAATTGCCCAGGGACTTTTTTGTTCAAGGTCCCTCCCTTTTTGGAGGCACTCAGCCTGGTGTACCTTGCTGCTGTACCTTTCAATTAAATTACTTATTTTTATAAAATCTGATGCCTGCGACTCCGCTGCAGGAAACGCAGGGTCGAGCGTGAAGAAGGAGGGAGCTCGCCTGAGAATAAATGTATGTGTGTGGAGTTGAAAGTGGCACCCGTTGGCCCACTGGGGTCATCTGCCATGAAGGGACCCTGGTCTGAGCAGTTAAAGACTCAGGTGGTGTGTATGCGACTCCTTGAACGGCGTGCGAATGCTCGGGCAGCAGCTCCTCCTTTAACAATGAGAAGGAGAGTGAATAACAAGTGAAAAATATTCTAGTAATGTACATTGGCTAGGTAGGCCAGATGCTGTCAAATGATTACTTTTTTTTTTTCAGTCAAAGAATGAATCTTTATTCAAAGAATAATGATCAAGAATATTTTAAAAAAAAATTAACTTCTAAAAAGGTACTAGAACCACAGGCTGCAGAGCACAGAAGGTGGTGATTCATGTTGTGACACAGTCCAGTCTTTCCATCTTAACCTTATGTTACAGAGATGTGGTTCAGACTCTGCCTGTTTAAACTACATGGATTTTTTTAGATTTATATTTTAGTTACTTTTTTTTTTGTAACATGGAAAGCTGCCAATCGGAAAGATGACTGAGTCAACTAATTCATTTTGCAGATTCAGAGAAATTAGAGACAACAGAAACCTTTTTCCACATGAAAACACCAATGACTCAAAGTTAAGCAATGTTTGCACTAATTTTTGGACTTTCCTTGAGAAAAGGAGGTCTGTGAATAACAGTGTTATGGAGGGATAAAAAGCAGGCTTCTTCAGAAGAACTTTCTAGTACTTAGCAACTGAAACTGTATCTACCTCAATTCCATCTACTTAAATACTTTATTGAAAATAATCATGATCTTAAAGGAAAAAAAGAGAAACCTAGAACAACAGATTGTAAATCTGAAACACCATCCAGCATCCTCTGGTCCCACACTTACCTTCACATGACTTCCTTCTTTATCTGACACAAGAGCCACATATGTAATCCCAGAGCATCTGCAATATTCCTGCAGTTCTTCCTGGGACTAGAATGGGAACAGGGGAAGGGGAACGGGACAGAAGTTTGACAGATTATAAAACTATCACTTAAGTAATCAAAGCCTCCTGTCCTTAATTAAAATAGCTTGATATGGAGCAGTTACACTGATCATATAAGCTTCTGCGGGAGGAAAGCTTTATTAACAACTCCAGGAGGTGAAACTTCATTATACATGTATTTATCCACCTAATCCTCCTCAAGAATTGAAACCTAAGCCTACACTAGACAGAGAGAATGCCTAGGTGCCGCAGTCCTAGTTCCCACATGGAAGGGGCTTGCTGGATCTAGAAGCGCAGGGTCTAGATAACTGTAAAAATGTGCAATGTAACATCAATCAAACAGGTACCACCCCACTGTCTGCAACTTTCAGTAACAGCTCAGTCCTGCACGACTGGTACTTTGTCATGAAGGCTGACTCCAGTTGGGTTTCCTGTAAACCTGAGGCTGACTTACATCATCCTCAGCGCTGAGCTTACTGAAGCGCTTGCTACGCTGACTTAGCAGCGGGTTGCAGGACAGCATTAGACAGAGGCAATAACTACCCATATCTTCATTCCTTAAAAATTGCAAAAAGAAGAGAACCCAGGGTGATCACAGAAAAAGCAGAAAGATTTGGATTTTCTTTTCAATTCTGAAGCATTGAAACTGTCAGAAATGTTATGGCAAAAGATTACAAAAAAGTCAGGCAATTAAGCGAGTGAGGTCAAAACGGTCTGCTCTGCAGCGCATGACTCCAAACAGACAACTGCACAGTGTTTCTTTTGTTAGTCACCAACTGGCACACTCAATGGTGAACCAGACTCATAATCCTCAGGTAACCGCCACCACTACTAAAAGGGACTTCAGCATCGCCACATAGCTCACGACTCCAGTGAGGCAGTAGTGGCTAAAGGTCTGCTTCGTTTCAACTGGAGATAAAAGGGCACAACTCAGCGAATGATGTTAATGTTCCCTCTGAACCTGACAGTCTTCAGCCACCTGGATGTATTTAAAACTTGATGCTACTGTTCTGTTCCAGACATGCCCTTTATTAACTCATGAATTCAGGGAATCTACTTGCAGCCCTCATTGAAAGGAAAATGTATTGCCTTCACTGGTATAAAATACGCTTCTGCTTTGAAGCATCCTCGCTTCACTTAATTGGAGCTAAATGGCCTCATTTTAAATTTATTATGCGAATTTGCCCCTTGATTTCAATAGGCCTTGGACTCCATACTCATAATTGGGAAAGGTCACTTAATTCTTCTGTGCTCTGAGGAGTACATCAAAATTCTCCATTGCACTTTAAAATACTCTGGGAGATAGAGAGGAAGAATGCTGCAAGGCCAGAGGGACTTTCTTAACGTTATTGTATCTGAATAGCACCCTCCATGCTCAGTTTTATGACGCTGTAACTCAATAAAAATTAGAAAAAAATAAAAAAAGGATGGTCTTAGGCTGCAATAATCTTAGGAGAACAACAATATAGTTAACAGACAGAGACAGAAATTCTACCTGGGACCAGTCATACATTATTTCAGCTGGAATTCCTGCCGTCCAGAGCTTCTGAACAATATTGATTGCTCTACCCATTGACATCTGACCAACACTTACAACCAGCAGGTCACACGAGCTGGCAGAAACCTGAAGGCAAAGTAAAAACAAGGGAGACAATATTAGCCACAAGACCATCTTTTCCCCTTCATAAGGCAGTTAAAGAAACAAAGGACAAATTTTTTTTTTTTCCCAAAATGCATCAAGCTGAAAAAAGGGGTTATATCCACCTCTTTAGAGCCACAATCTACCTAAGCATGTTTGAAAGTCACTGAAGCTTAATCTTTGATGAAAGGCATCTGCACAACCTCAGCTTGCAAAGTACTCTAGCCTGTTCTGTTCTTTCCTTCCCACTCTGCCTAGGAATGTTAATTTATTCTTATAAAGAAAAGTTAATAAAATACACTTTCCACAACCAAGTGAAATTGTGTGACATTGTATGAAGTAGTCCATTTTCTTAAGTTTCCTTCCATCTCCACCTTCTATACTTTTACAAAGGGAGAAGTTATAGGGGCAAAGTAACACTTAATTGCTAAATATCTACAGTTGTACTCTTCCATCTGAAACAAGCAACAGGCTGAGAAAAATGTCCCATTTAAATTAAAAATAAACAGGTATAAGCCTGAAGATCCTCTCTTCCGCTAATTCTTATTTTACTAAATAATTCTATGTAGAGAAACACAGAAGAGAACAGGTCATCTTGACATTTGCTGTCTATTTCAGTACGGTATTACTCTGGAACGCATCTGAACATCTTGTTTTTTGCCCATCTGTGGCTACAATTAGGTTACTGAACTGTCAGTAGTAAACAAATAAACAAAAACCCCCACTTCCCAAAAACCAGACTTACAGACTCCTCCACACTGGAAACAGCAGCAGTTATTTTATCTATCGCTATGCTGACTCCAACAGCTGAAGGAACTGGTCCCACCGTCTGTGGCCCTCTAAATTGTGGAATCTCAAAACAAGACAAAAACAAAATGGAAGACCAAAATAGTTGTCTTTGCAAAATGTCAAAGAGGTTTTCAATGTTTTCATTAAAAGAGATGAGCACATACCAGATGATCATATCTGCCCCCCGCAGCAAGAATTTCAGGCACAGTTCTTTGTCTTCTTTTGATGTATGCTATAAACTGAAAGATAATACCGTTGTGCTGCTGTATTTTGTAAACTAGTCCCAGATCTATAGAAATCTGAAAAATAAAAATGAATATGTTTTCAAGACCTGTACCAATATTACTAGTTAATATAATTAGTTTCCTATTGGCAGTATGGATTGAAAACACTTTTCTCACATAAGGAGGCATATGGAAACACTTTGTATTTCCAAAAATTTAAAATGCAATTAAAAATAAGGAAACGATGCTTTAACCTTAAAGCATCCCAAGAGACCTAACAGCACAAAACCCAAACAGCAAGCCTCAAGGAAGGTAGGCCTTTAGCAGTCATCAGCTTTCTGTAATTTTAAAATATTTATAGTTTGTTTCAAAATTTAAAATTCTTTTACGCTCTAGGTAATGCCTTCAACCTTGGTTGAAAAACAAAAGTCTGCATGTCATTAGATAGAAATTAAGCCAGAGACTTCTGACAGAAAGAGGTCTTATTCTTCAAATGCATCTTTAAAAAAAAAATTTAAAAAATAAAAATCAATGCCAGTATTACTACTTGCCATCAAAAGACACTTTGATGTGCTTTTTCTATTCTGAAATATCATTACTTTGTTTCCTGGCAAATTATGAGGCCCAGCAGCCTATAAATCCATTAATTTATTAGCAGAGTATTTTACAAACCTGAAGTTTTATTCCAAGTTGCTTTAACAGACCAATGATTTCCTCTAAATCCTTCATGCCATGCTTCAACAGCTGAGTGACACCTGGCTTTTGTTTTATCATTGTGTTTAAAAATGGAAATACATTACTTGCTTCTCCCTTCTGCTCAATGAATCTGTAGAGCCGAGAAAGCTAAAAACAAAAATCAAATAAAGAAAACATAGGTAGCACCACTGACAGTGCTCACAACAGGTCACATCTAAAAAAATGAAAAATGTTTGACTTGGTGCGAGTAAAATATCTGTCTTTTTTGCCTGTTCTGCCCAGCAGCCTGTTTTTTTTACCTAGTGAGTTGAGGAAAGGAATGTACGGGTAGAAGTCTCATCAGGGTGTCCAGAAGTTAACCTCAATACTTTATGCACGTTCCTCAACATCCACAGACATTTTTTATTTATTTTAAAGTTTCTATCTGTTTTACTAAATACCACTGTACAGTATTCCATTTACTCATATTTCCATTTACTCTGTAATAACAGTCTGAAAAATACATTTAAAAGAAGAAAGAAACTTGGACAGTTGCAATACTGACTTCCAGAGAGAACAGAGAAAGAAATCAGACCACTACCAAAGAGACAGATCTATTTTGAACAGCAGATGTAACAGTTTATTTTTCTTACTCTGGTTGATTAAATTGCAAAGTAAATAAAATATTACTGACTTATGGCAAGTTACAGTGAAATTAACACTGAATTAAAATTACTTACACTATTTGATGTCAGAGAAAGATTACAGAATTTGGCTTCTACTTCTCTTTTAGTTAGCTTTTCAGTCTACAAGAGAAACAGATTCAAACATATTCAACAACTGAGTTACCCCCAAAAAAAAATTACTATTGTCAAGAAGAATTAAAACACAACTACCTTTAATTAAAGGTTGCATTTACAAACTGCAATAGTACTGTAAAAGAACAAACCCAATAATTAACACATTTTGCAGCCACCTTGTAGTGAGGCCATATTTGGCTTGGTTTCAAGAAGCAACAAAAAGTATAAAAACACAAATTGTGTTGAAAAGCACTTCTACATAAATACTGAAATGCTTATGTAAATTAGTAAAAAAATTAAAAAAGAATAAAATGAAAGGAAATAGAAAAGACATTTTGTTGGGATTTAAACACTACCTTAATTATTCAAATGAATTTCACCTATTTGTCTGCTTATAAGGTAGAAAAGATCACCATGATATTAAGATACATTTTGAAGTTTTTATTGACTAGCCTACCAGTTCTTATACACGTGAATAATTCCCTCATAAATACACATAATACACATTTAAAAATCATCTTAAAACACCCCAAACCAGAAGTAACAAAAAAGTAATTAATCAATTAATCTAAGTTTACAGCCCACAGCCAGCCAGCCTTTTTATGTATCAACAGGATATTCCTTGTTATGCTGGCGTTGTGCTGTTACTCATTTCTAGAGATAGCTCTACAAAATAAGATACTCTACAGTGATGTTTACAGAGATTAGGCTAATAACTAGTATCTTACCACAGCATCATAGAGAATGATGTAAACTTGATTAAGTTTATCCTCTGGTATCCCACAGTGCAAAAGTATAGCTTTCAGTAAGGCAGTGTGGTTCAAGTAAATACTGTAATTTCTTTCCTAACAAAGGGTAAAGAAAAAAGAAAAGAAGAAAGAAAAAATAGGTTTACTTGTACTCCATTTTACTAAAAAAAAAGAAAACTTTTTCCTAAACATTTAACAGTAGTTGAAAACTAACTCCAGACCTCTCATTCCACCACCCTACCTTCCATCTAGAACTAAAGAATAGCAAGGCTTGTCCCATTCTACAATAATCACCTGCCTGACAGATAAAAGACTTCATTTTAATGGCACTGTAAGGATTCAATTAACATTTCCTTTACACACAAACCTATGCTTCATTTTAAGTTTACCTATGAAACATATTTGTGATCTAAATGACAGTGTTCTTAACTGACTATTGATAAAATGTGAAAACAGTTCTGTACTTGTTAAGGTTAAAGGAACTATCGTTTTTAAGCACATTAGACTACATATTTACTTAGATTAAAATTTTAGGATGGAAAAGAGAGCAAAAGGGGTGATTAGAGAATCTACCTGTAGCACTGAAAACTCTTGAATGATTTCTGAAATGGCATAAATTGTTTCTGCTATAGGCAAAAAGCTATTTCCAGTAGATGTAATAATGTCAAATGCACATTCTAGGAGTTCTTTGGGATGACAGCGGTCTAACTTCCGAGGTCTGAAAACTCGCTCTATACAGTATCTAAAGGAAACATTAAAGAACAAATCAGCATCTTCAGTGGTCACTGTCATAAAGCACGGCCTCCGCGCAAAACGTTATCTCTATGTCCTTTACCTTTTCAAGTTTGATATGTTATTTCTAGCTACAAATCTTGCAAAAGGAATCTGAAAAATAAAATACATGAAAATTGTTGAAACAAAACATTCAGTCTGACTAGACTCTGAAACTGGATATGAATTACTCCTGTGCAGTAACACTTGTACTCTCACACATGTAATAATGCCTTAAATATTTGCCATAGCCAAGTAATATTCATCTAATCATCCTTGCTGCAAATTTTAAATAAAAACATCCCACCCCCCCAGTTCCTAGCAGAGCTTGGAGAAGTACACAAGGACCTTTTTTAATCTCCCTAATACATGCTAAACACATCATAAATTGACTATGAGTCTATTAAAATGTACAAACAGGTATTTTGCTGTTTATGTAAAGATATAAAGGAGAATTTTTTAACAAATCTTTGGTTAACACGTTTTCTAAAACAAGTAATTCCAATGGAAAGATTGATTTTGTAGATCCTGCACAAATCCTTAACTGTGAATCCTACTGTATAGCTTGATGTTATAAATGCAAAGGAAGGGTGAGTTAAACTGACCTTAAATTAATGAAATGGAATATAGAGTCAGGTTCTTTAACTGTCAATAATATACAAAAAAATATATAACTTAAAGCATTTAGGTGTTAAATTAAATGCAAGGCAATTAACTAGGCCAACATTGCGTATAATTGGGTGGTACTGATAGAGGAATCCCAGACAGCAAAATTTCAACTGTGCAAACAGCAATTCCTCTCAAGAGCAGAATGATCCCTGACAACACCTGTTTGAGGCACACTGAGCTGGGCAGCCTGTTACCCACACTCTAGAAAGACAGATAGAAAGGGATGGGAGTATTAGAATTTTCACTGGCCATCGGAAAACTCTTGTCTCTTATTATGTGCAAGAAAAAAAATACAAACAAAAAAAACCCAGCAATGACATCTATCACATTTATAATATGGCATTATTTTCACCTATGTTTTTTAAAAAGAGAGTAACATGTACTTCTTTCCTTTGTGTTCAGGGCTCCAGCTATCAAGACCAGGAGTACAGCACTAAGGAATGCAGGAACAAACACTGAAAGATACATTGCTTCAGTAGTCAGAAGTATAACTCTAAACCAAATTTGTTACTAGTGAGCCAAAGGTACCTACAAACACCACAGCACTCTTCAAACCCAGCTTTGCCTGTAGAGATGATACTACTTACTCTGAGGTCATAAGGAAGCATTACCAGCATCCCACTGTGATCCATGAAATACGAAGCTTCATTATGTTCATATAATTTTTTATTTCTGGGCATTAGCAGAGGAGTATGCAGCTTGATGGCTCCTGCACAAAAACAGTAAAATACTATTATCTCCCATTTTGGAAGTGGCATCTGCTTTTTACAAGCTCATGAACATCTTTGCAGAGTGTATCTCAACCAGTATCTTTTAAAAATTACGTTATTTTAAGTGTTGTTAATAGACTTTCCTCCTCCACCATTTAAAGACAGACATCAAACAAACTTTTATGTTCTATCTTGCATGCTTCTTGGGCTCAGCAGGCAGTCAACAGAGAAACAGAGAACTGCCAATGCCACAGCCCTGGCAGAATCCTCACCTTGCCCTCCCTCTTGGAACACCAACCTTCACAAAAGCTGGCATACGAAACAAATGAGAAACTCTGCGGATACCAGTAGTACTGTTTTGGTCTAGAGGCACTTCCATAGAGAATAAGTACTGTTCAGACATGTTGTATCCTGCATCTCAAAAACATACTGGAAGTGTTTATGGTTCGCTTTTAAAACCTCATAAATACCATTTTTTGCTGACTGTATTTTGCAATCATCTATCTGTATGAATCAAATCTTCATTGAAACCTTACTATTAAAAATAACATCACTAATCATTGAAAAATACATTTGCTTTAATTTGTCTACTGATTCTCGAACAGCTATTTTATTATAGAAGCTTTACTCACGTCTTCAATTAGATTTCAACATAAGCATTTAAATCAGGAAAAAAGCAGCCCCAAACACAAGGAAATGCTTCTATCCATTACAGATGGCAGATACACTCTAACAGAAAAAAATATATATCCAAAAAATGCTTTTTTTTTTTTTCCAAAAGAATGAAAACATTGCAATCTCCAAAATGCTGACAAACAGTTTCCAAAGTCTGTCAATCTTTAAATAGGGGGAGGGGAAGTAACTTCCTACTTGACTTCACATTTCTCAGTTTCTCCTTCTTTTGTATTGCCAAACCCTGATCATGCTTAATCAGATTACAAAATATTAGGAAATCTCCCAGTTTCTATTTTAAAATTATCTATTTTTATATAAATAATACCACGAATGCCTATAAACCAATACAATTTACAGTGTTTCATAAATTTTCTTCCTATCTTAAAAACTAATTTTAAACAAATACTATTACTAATGACTGGATATAGTCCTGGAAAGAAAAACCATCAAAGACTATTAAACATCATGATACCACCTCTGGCTCAGGAAGTTCCTGAGCAGCAAATCACCACTAAGAGCAGCATCACTGAAAGTACCACTCTACGCTTCCTCTGCTTCCATGTTCCTGAGACCATTCCCATCCTGGCTACGTTCAGAGAGAGGTTACTGTGCTGCATGGATGCTTGGTCTTTCACCATAGAGCTATCCTTATATTTAGACCTGGATTTTATGTAACACTCCCTACCTGTCAAAGCTCATACAGACTTACCAGAACAAACAAGTCCATTCAAAGATATAACTAAGATTTTCACTGCTATTTCTATAGAAAATTTAGAATCACTCAAATTTGAAGTTAACAGCTATTACTGTGATGCCAAAATAACAGCAAAAAACAATGGAAAACTTCAAATGATATGCAACTACTGAACACACTTTCTGGGCTCGTGTGATAGCAGTAAAACCATTCCATTCTCTTAAATCCATTCAATCACAAAAAAGGAAATGAACAACTTTTGTAAACACACCCACCGTGTCTTTTAAATATCCGGCTGACAATCTCACATACATGCTGCTGTATCTTGGCTGCCCAAATAGAAAAACTACCCTGAAACCATCACAAATAAAAAGTACATATATAATTCATATGCCATCAACACTCCATGTAATATAGGCAATAAGCATTCTGATATCTCGTCCCGCTATAATAAATTGTAATGCTTACATAATAAAAATAACTGTAGCTATACAAAGCATTATTGTACTGTGTTACCTTGTATTTCTTTAGATTTAGAAAGATTTAAGAGTTGAGAAACTGAGAAGAATTACTTCGATTGCCATGATTAGAAAGGGAAGAAAACAGTCACAGGCAACATATTCTGTTGGCAGTCAGATGCAAGTACCATTAGTTTGACAGAAATTAAGAGTAAAGAAAGTCATCATTTGGACAGAAGATGAAAGCTTTAGCTGCTACAATCAAACACTACTCATTTCGTCATTGATGAAGAATGAATGTATGGTTCAAATGAGAAGTGGTTATATTCAAGCCCACATAGTACAGATCTGTAGCTTTAAATGGAAACTAACATGAAGGTTAATCTTAAGAGATAATGCAATTCTCTCAAACATGGTATGAGTTTACCCATAGAAACATGATTTTTTTTTTTTAATATATAATCCAACACAGGAAAAAAAACCCACACATCCCCTAAACACCTACAAACCTTCAGCATATCACTGTCATAAGTATAGTCTATAGCTGGAGATATACGCTGTGAAAATATCTGACTCATCATAGTCCGGTAGGCCTTTCCATCCACGTTTGCTAAGGTATGGTGGAGTACTTCATGGAGTTCAGACTCCTCCATTTGTGGTGGTGGAAGATGTTCACTTTTTAACAGCTCCACAGCTGTTGGTCGTGCTGCAGGATCATGGTTCAGAAGCCATGTAATAACTGACCTCTACAAATTAAATCAAGATTTTATAGTTTAGAAAAATGTTATATATTAGCAGTATTTAGAACAAACTTCTTAGTCACATGCATTAATAAAAAGATTATGAGACCCTACAGGGGACAAAAAAGAAAGCTGGATCTGAATCTTTGGGGTGCATATTCTTTGCTTATTACATTCTAAGTATTTTTTTTTTGTGTTATTATCTGAATAGAATTTACTAAACCACAAAAATTATTAAAAATGTATCTCTTGGGATGACAAAACGTACTATCCTTTTGTTGTTCTATGTTATGCTAGCTCTGGCATCTCTTTATTAACAAAGTTAAGAGAAAACAGAATCATATGCACAAGAAAGATTTGAGAGTTAGATATTAAAGAAGGGGGAATCTTCCTTGCATATTTCAGTAAACCATACAAGAGGGAAACATTTTTATGGTACTAGTAACAGGCAGATTGCTGTTCCACAGGCATAACAGACAAAAAGCTAATGGTCAATGAAAGAGCCCACTAGCACAACGATAAAATTATCTAGATGGTGCAGAAAAGATTACGTTGCTCCTTATCACTTCATTTCTGTGCCATGGAAGCATCCTAAACAGCTCTTTTCAAACTCAGAGCAGTCAATTCAGCTTGCACATCTCTTTCTGTTCTGTGACGCAGATTTCAAAAGTTTAAGTTAAGGGTTAAACAATATAGCTGCCATTTGTCTGAGCCTAAAAAATGAAAATTGTCACTCAGAGCTTAAAAGGTATGCCAGTGAACTCTGCATTTCTTTATGACTGCGCTCAAGGCATTTTGTGGGTAAGTATATTTCCTTGTCAACCTAGTATATTCTTTCGAGATTTTTTTCTTACTTTTTTCTAATGTCATGTAATAAGAACTTGGCAGAGATTATTAATTTAAAATTAAGTGGGAAAAATAATAATTAATGTTTCTTGACAGAGGTTATGTAACAGTTAAAATGTCTTCAAAATTACCTGCTTTGCATTCTTGACTTCATCAAAGTCTTGAGGAAATACAATACTGGGCTATAAAAAAAACCCAAAAAACAACTAAAACCAAAACACAAACAAAACCCACATTTGAATTATAACAGGCAGTCCAGCTTCCTGCAGCTAGTCTTATTTTTAAGTTCTACATATTTATACAGAGAAACTAAGCATTTTTATTGCCCATGGGGAAAAAAACCAAGGCAGAACAGAAAACACATGGCAAATTTAGTTTGAAGAGCTAACAGGAAAAAGACTGTCACTCAAATGCTTTTATGATGTCTTGTAAAATGAAGATACAATCCATAATCACAGGCATTTATCAACTACACTGACTGATGGTAATACCATTAGGAAATTCACAGTGCATTAAGGGAATGTCAGTACCAGCTCCAATTTTATTCTTTGCTTTTCATCATATATCCTACAAACTTTTTTTTTTTTTTTAAACACTCCCCGTGGAAACGTTTTTGCTGGTTTGCATCCTTTTACTTCTCTTAACCAACTATTTCATGCACAAAATTATTATCTTTTACAGCTGTATACTTACCAGTCTCAGCTGACCAAGAACAAAGATCCTTTCTGATGCAGTACTCATGGGATGGTAAGACATTTCAAAGAATATTATACCCAGACTAAACAGGTCCACTTTCTAAGGAAGAAAGAAATGGGAACTTAAATGTAATACCTGTGAATTCTCTGCAGAAGATAATAGCGGAGAAAAAAATAACGTTTTGGTTAAATTTCACAGTATATTACAGCCAGAGAGAGGGGTGGGGTTTTTTGTGTGGCTTTGTTTTGTTTGTTTGTTTTTAAGTTTTTGTTAAATAACACAATCCATTAAGATTTGGTAGACTTCAATGCCTTCTATCATCACAGCACTGCCATGACATAAAGGTCTCCCTTCCACTTTGAAAGCATTCTTGCTTTGAAATTCAGTTCATCTCTGCCTATAAACAGGATCCTCTTTGATGAAAAAACGCACCCCCACCTCCCAAAATCACAGTCTAGGAATCCAGGAGAGGAATATGTATTTCTGATTATGACATTTTACCTTAACTAAAGACTGTAAGATTTCTATACTATTTATTGATAAAGGTCCTCCATGACTACCTACTTTCAACTTGAAGTCACTTGCACCTAGTCATCATCACAGCACTGGTAGAAAAACTGACTTGCCCACATCCTTCTACCCTTGGTCTCCTCTCAGAGGAATATTTCTCATTCCCTTGTCCATTGCAGCAGTCCCACCACACCCTGTTCCACCTTGAATTCACCTTTGTTGGCCAGGAATGACCTAAATTGTAGCTGGGACCTTAGAATCCTCAATACCTTTTTATTAGGTCTACTTAATCATACCTGATTGTATGTAGACTTAGTGCTTCCTTGGACCTCTGGGCTGACATACAGCGCGGTGCCAACCATCCCTGTCAAGTTACCTATGTGGCAAAAGATGAGAGTACTAGTTTCCAGAAAGTGGGAGAGGAATGCATCATCAAAAATCTAGTAAAAAACTCACTCATCTTCTGTCCTCATTTCTTCCAGGTTGGAATGCACTCCTTATTGCGAGAGACCCAGTCAAGAACAGTTTGCAGAACAGACAGTTCTTATCTTCTCATGTCAAGTATCTGTGTCTGTCTATAGTATCTAAACCTATCTACTGCTTTACAAAATTTTAGTCTGTCAGCATGCAAATGATACAACTAAGTTTCACTTCCATTACACTCATCTTAAGACACACAATGTACTAAAGCTCTCTTAAAACACAAAATTCAGCCTGTTACGGAAGGTGTCAAAAAACCCCAACCAAACACAAATCCCTGAAGTCTTGAAATTGTCGTGTACAGGCAAGAGAACAGAAGTGCAGATGGAACATTTATACAGGATCTCTATATACCTCCCCATGAGAAAAGCACTGATCTATGGCAGAAGGCTAGCAGTAGAAGCAAATTCCTTTCTAGGTAACAGTCAAAAGTACCAGATTGTATGTAATATATCTACCCAAAAGTTGGTGGTTGGCTTTCTTCCCCCCCCAATAAAAAAAAAAGTTTTATTTTCAAAGAATGAATGGAAGTTCAAACAGAGTATACAAGACTGCAGAACATAATTTAGAATAAGCTACCATGTAAACTAACCTGATGGGTCAGACATAGCAGAACTATCAGAAGGATTTTCTTCTTGTTTAGAGACCACCTAAAAATCAGGAAAACAGACACTTGAAATGCTTCTATTGGCTTTTCTTGCCGCTTTGGTTGGTAGTACATGGTTTAATACTAAAACCTTAGAAATAAACAAGTTTATGGCATTCACAATATAAAGTCCAATAAGCACTATGTTTTATTTTCATCTTTTGTGTTATTGAAACACCAAATTCAAGTTTTTTCATTCACTTTGAGTTGTACTTACTGCATTTGCTGGATGATCTGTAGCTAAACCAAAATCACCAATTTTGACATGATCATCTGAATCTAAAAAAATGTTCACAGGTTTCAAGTCTCTGTGGATCATTCCCTGTTACAGCAGCAGAACAAAAAAGAAACCCACAGAATATTAAACAATAAGCATAACTGAAAATAAAACTCTCTTTATAATAGACTGGAAAATCATATTACATACTTTTATTACAGAGAGGAATCTACTGCATTTAGTCACTGATGATTAATTTTGAAGTAAGACCATAGTCTGTAGCCCAGAAGCTAGAAACAATTTTCAGTGCCACAAGATACCTAACAAAACGTTTTTAAATGTGGTCAAATTTTCATGACAAAAGAAAAAATCTGAAGTGGTTCCTTATAAAATTTCAAGTTTATAAGATATTCTAAACACCTAGAGCAGATTAATAATGGAAAGGGCAAGGAACAAACCTTGCTAATAAACACCCAAAAATGAATAGAATATCGACACCCACACAGAAAGAGGCATAACATAGATATTATGGACAGGTCATAACTGTCACATTTACTGACCTTTTCATGGATGTAAGCTAACCCATCTAAAATTTCTCGGAAAAGCCTCCAGAGCCGACTGGTGTCTTCATATAATCCTTGGTCAATAGTATCCCTTAATGTGCTCTTTTCACAATATTCCATCTTCATTTTTGCATATGTAGGGGACAGAGGGAAGAAATAGCAGTTTTGTCAAGAAAAAGAGACTATCAGAAACTTGTATGTGTGTGCATATTAATGGCTGGTTCTGTAACACACAGTTAACACACAGCAAACAATATCACCAAAACATTCAGCTGTTCGGAATTATCCCAAGAGCTGTCTTTTAGCTGGAAAACATGCATTCACTTATGGGTCCTATCCCATTTTCTGGGACAATGGTACAAGCCTGTAGAGTAGTATATTCTCTAACATAAATGTTAAAAACAAGGTGAAACCAGCCAAGCCATAACACGTGTTTAAGCCATGCTTTAGAGAATCTCTGGCTTTATTTTACTTGGTGTCTTAACTGCTTCTATTACGAATATACAGAACCCATGCAAACAAGCTTATTAAAATCTAATTCCATCTAACTGTATCTTACTTCCAGACAAGCTCTAGCATTAAGTCTGTTACAAAAAATTGCACATCACCACAGAACAGTTAGCTACAATAGTCGACTTCTCCCAGAAACAGCCTAACTGCTAACACAAAGGAGATATTGTCAGTAGCAAAGTCTGAAGTTGCAAACCTGCAGGAATTTTATTTTGTGCCTACTGTTAGGGCCATACAATGGCTTTGCAAATTACTGTCTTCTGTTAAAAGAAAGTGCATACACAAAATAGTGCCTTTGAAGAGAATGAAGAATTTTTCACATGTGTGAAATACAACTTCTCCCCTGGAAGTTAACACAGTACACTTCAACTCCACATTGGGAATTAACACCACAACCAAACTCAAGAACACCAGCTACAGCGTTAGCGGGTCAGGATGGATATTCTAAACAAATAACAAGCACGAGGCAAAACTGCTTTGGAAGCCACGGACTCAAAAAGGTTGGCTGGTTGGGTTGTTCTAACGTTAGGTCAGGAATTGCTAACTTTTACTTGCACACATGCAACAACAGTGATCCCATTACACACCATGGCACTACAAAACCCTGCTCTCTCCAGGCACAAGTATACAGTCTCGGAAGGCATAACAAGCCATGTGCGCTGTACAGAGCCTTCCACCAGCTAAGCCTTTCAGAAAACCAACACTGAACTTAGTCTCATTTGCATTTTTTAAAGGTCATAACTTTTCTCATGAAAACCAGCAATTAATCTCTGCAGGTTGTAATAAACAGCATCCTTTTATCTGAAAATGCAAGCATGTTTGTACCTGAATGTACAGGTAATGCACTGTCTGAATGACTGGTGCCCTGTCTTCTCCTCCATGGCTATTCTTCTCATTGTCTTCCTCATCCTTTATCACAATAAAAGTAACAGAACAGTTAGCTACAGGAAGCCATCCAGAGGGTTTTTTTATGCATACTACTATTTTTTAATGGCTGTAACACATTGATGAGAACCCACCTTCTATGGCTAGGTTTGAATAACAGCAAAATAATACGTTGACATTTTTGTAATGCCACTGCTTCTAAATAAACTAGAAAAACAGGTGTGACCCAACTCTCATTTTCAAAGCGAGAAGAAGTATTATTTTGCCATCATTAGACACTCGAGAAAAACATTCCAGAAGATCTGGATGCAACTAAATCTCAAGGTATATCACATTAAAAAAACAATATGTTGAAACTAAAATATACAAAGTTTACTTAACACAGTTAATAATGCAACACTCGCCCTCAGCCAGTAGTTTTGATATAGTGTATACATATAATGACAAAATGCACTGCCATGTGATTAAATGATATATTTAAAGCTTTTTCATGCCAATGTACATTACAACAGAAAGAGGAAGGAGATGAAGCTTTAATAAAAGCATTTTACAGATCATCAGGACTGGTAATGACAGATTCTAGAAACCATCGAAAACTGTTCACAGCAAGTGCTGTGATACAAGATCTTATAATCAGCTAAAACCTCACACATTATTCTTACTTCCCATGTCTTTTTGACTGCTAGCAACATGTATTATCGTTACTTTCAAAAAGTGGCTAGGATGTGCAAATATATTGGTTTATATCATCTAAAAGCAGAACAGAATTTCAACTTCCAGATAATGTAAGGCAATCCGTATAGTTAACTGATAAATCACATACATACTGAAGTGTTAAACTTGCAATAACCAGCCTATTGACTATAAAGTGCAACTCACCTTTAGCTCAATGTACACTATGGGAAACAGAGTCCAGATTAGCTGCATCAGACTATGATTTCTAAGGAATGCAGCTCATGATGGCACAAAATTTAGTCTGATGCAACATAACCTTATACGGTTCTGTGTTTACACCAGAAGTGAAACAAAACTTCCCAGCTGAACTGTTTGCTTGTCAAAGACTATTTTATGATCTTTTCATTTTCTCTAGCTTTATCTTTATACTTACTGGAGGATGATCTTTACTGTTTTCATCCTCATTATCAAAAATTATTTCACTTTCAGAATCTGTGGTTGGTCTGTTTAAAGAAGAGAAAGAAAAAACAATTTGGTTTTCCTTAAGTAAATATTACCAAGAAATATTTACTAAGAAATCCAGAAACTATTTCTGGAAAAAAAAAAAAAGAAAGTCTAAGCTTCTGTTGAACACTTTCCACATGCCTTAAACAAACAAACAAACCCAAAATAAACCAAACCAAAATAAGTAACCTGCTTGCAAAGAAATACTTCCTTTGATGCCCTGTCTCTCACAGGAAAAGTATATATTTTCATCAGTAAAATTTAATTTCTATATTCAATAAGCGAAACTGAGATAAGTTTACTCACCTGCTTAAACAAAAAAACACTATGAGTGAAAGAACCACTCCATACACAGAGGCAGGTATGGAATACATTTATAAAAATCAAAACAAGAAAGAAAGGAAAAGATATTTTTCAGGATTCTAATATTTCTCTGTTATTGTTTATTAAAAACTTTACTCTTAAGGTTGGAAAAGACAGTGCAACATCAAGTACAATTATGCATTCTAACACAAATATAAGAAACCCTGAGAAGCCTAAATCAAAATTTTCCTCTTACACTGACAGTTTTTAGCTACAAATTTTCCTCTCCCTGCTGGGAGTCTATCTGTCTGCTGGCAAATACACTGTTACTGAACCAGGGGACAGCATGAATATACAGTGAGTTACCTCTGACAAAAGAGGTGAGAATGATAAAAGACGAAAACTTGGAAAAACCAACTCTGCTCATGTTCCCTACAGTGCCAATACTGAAGCCTACTTACAAAAATGAATGTGAGAACACCCCATCACCATCATCATCATCACTGGACTCCTGATCAGCTCCACTGAATTTGTTGCTGGAGGATCTTTCACATGAAGTACTCCACTCAACTGAACTTGTCAAAACCGGAGGAGGAGCATTAGCTTCCACATCATTTGTCTCCTCAGCAGTAGGGATGAAAAGACCAGCTTTGGTAGGCATTCTTTTCCCTTCGGTTGTTTCAGATGATGACACAGTGGGAACAGGACTTTCATGTTTTTCTATCCAAGCATTGTAATACCTCACAATATTCTCATGGTTCAAGCGGGAAAGTAATGTTACTTCCCCCTTAATCCTCCGAAATTGCTTGCTGGCAGGGTTTACGCGTATACGTTTCACGGCATAATAGCAACCATCAAGCTTATTTCTCACCTGCAAAATTAAAAAAAAAAAATCTAAAGTCAAATGCTTACAAACCTCTTACCAAGTAGAGCCAGAAACAGAACGATTGCATGGAAGGAGAAGTTTTCCTTCCATCTGGGAAACGACTACAATTCAAATGCAAGCTTCCCTCAGACTCACAGAAATCTCTCGCAAAACTTACCAGCCTGTTGAATTGCAGGTAAAAAACACAACACAGGCACAGGACAGTAGAAAATAATAAATAAAACCATGCAAGCATTGAGTATATTGTTTTGCTTCAGAGAAAAAAAACCAACATCACCAAAAAAGATTTCATAGAGGGAAATAATTTTTATACCATACCTTGATGACTGCTCCAAAAGCCCCTTTACCAAGTAATTTTAACTCTTCAAACTCATTGTAGTAGCGTGAAAATTGTCTCTGTGTTTCTGTGAAGAATGAAGCACTGGATATCTGACTGCTGGGCACAACTGTCTCGATGCAATCTATACCTGCCGAATCTGTAACAAGGACATCAAAATTACCACCACTGTCAGGATGGGGGCATGGTGATAAAGCACAAGGCACCATCAAGTAAGCATCATGAAGATAAAACCTAAATAATGTCAAGAGCAACTTAAACCTAAAATACAGAAGTGCTCTGCTGTGTAGAGTTAAGCTCTGGTACAAGCATAAACCTTAACAGAGTTTTTAATTACCAACATTAATTATGCTGGACAAAGGAACTGATTCTAAACAAGAACATAACAAGGGAAGAAGTCTCATTGGAACAGCAGCTTCCAAGGAGAAAGTTATGTCTGACATTTACACCGTGCAGGAGGTGAATGAATTTACAGGCTTAATTAAAGCATCAGCTGCTTCTACTGATGAGACAACAGCAGTCAGTCTACCTCAGCTAGTCATGGATATAAAAGCTAGTATCTCTAGCACATCTCAATTTTTCTGTTATTACAGGCACGTAGTCCACTTATTTAGCAGAATACAGAAAGAACCAAGTTTCTTACCATCTAGATTTTCTTCAGCTACAGGAATTTTCATTCGTGGAATGTTTATGAAACTATGTTGTAACAACTGCTGCGGAGTCCATCTTTCCTTATCTTCCAAGCAAACACATCTGTTAGCAAACCAAGAAGAGAACTGTTCAAAGCTCTATTCCATAACAGGCCTCAATGTTCAAAGAGGTCTCCTTATATTTAAGAAATTATCACCTTTATCATTCAGATGGGAATCAGAAGCAAAGACAGGCTAAATGACTTATCCACAGTGACACACAAAGCTGGTGGCAGGGCAGAGAAGAAGAGAGCACCAGACCTGTTCTCCTGAATCCCAGATTAGCAGCCTGAGCCGTGAGTGAGCAATCACCTCTTCTCTAAAAACTATGACTAGCGACACAGGGGGATTTAGCTGTTCTTTCAAAAAACTGTTCAAGTCTTTAAAAAAGAAAATAAAATTCAAAGATAAAAAGATAGAGGAATGAAACAAACATACTTTTCCAGAAAGTCTTGGAAGTCAGCAGGTAAATTGGTAGGAACAGCAACCGGATATTCCTTGGTTACTTGGCCCTGGCTGAGTGAAAGCAGAAGCAAGCCCAGACTCCATACATCTCCTTTTTTTCCAGGTTTGCTGGGAAGACCATCCTCACTAAAACGAACTTTGGTTTGCTCAAAAACATCTGCTTTGCAGATATCAGCTAAGCGCTTGGAAATGCTGTAGTCTGTCACCTTGATGTTTCCTTCAGCATCTACCAGGATACTGGAAGCACAAAGAACTTTGTGCACTACTGAATTATTGTGCAAGTAGTCGAGAGCTGACAAGATCTGGGTCACATAATGGCGCAACTGCTCAATTGGAACTGGAGTCTCTTTGTGTAAGTATGTAGAAAGGCTGTAACCACTTATGTGCTCCACTAAAATGTCCACCACAATTGAATCGTCCCGTTCTTTAAGGTTCATACATTTATAGTGTACTATGTTTGGGTGACTTAGCTTCATCAGTGAGCTGAACTCTGTTTCTGCACCCTGAAGCTGTTAAAAAAACCACAACATAACATGCATTGTGTCATATCTCATGAACACATCATATACATATACAAAATACATATAAAATATATGACATTCTCATACTTTTCTGAAAAGGAAGTATTGTACACAAGGGACAAGAACAACTTTGGTTTCTGCCAGGTAAGCTTGATTCCCTCTTTCTTCAGAATTTTAATATTTTATTTATGCATACTTGCAAATACACTTTCTTGCATTTATATTATTGTAAATGAACTCCTGAATACCCCAATACACCCATCTTCTTCTGTGATGCAGATTCTCTAAACACGAGCATTTTCAAGCTCATCACCACCCTCTCAAGTTTATATTAAACTAGCGGCCTCAAGAAAAGCACTGAACCCCACCCAACCTTTATTAAGCCAAATACAAAACATGGGCATTACCTGTTTCTTACACTTCTCAATCTTTTCTATTTCATGTGATGTAAGAAATCTTCCCATCTTTTTTTGCCAGTGCAGAACCCACTCATATACTAAAACAAAGTCTCCACTGCGAATTTCCAAGGCGTTGTAGACTGATTTACCAAGCTGTTCATCCTTGCCTATACATCAAGACAGAGAAGAGGAATATGGCTTCTTTTGTTTCTAAGGACTTTGCAAGAGCTCCTGCAAATGCTAAATAAACACCAGTAAGCCTGCTTTCTACAGTTTTAGAAATACAACCCTACTTACAACTAAAAAAGATCCATACCTACATGGTAGGTACAGAAAATACCAGGTCTGATGAGACCGAATGCTATGTAGCAGTAGTCAAATGCAAGCAGTAGCACACTGGCAAAAAATTGCTGCACATTTTAAAGAATTTCACATTTTAATAAACGAACACTCCTCCTGCTGAGCAAATGCTGAGCTCTACACACAATAACATAATTGTTCATCCTCAAACTGCAAAACAATAAAATTCTCTTTGCTCCAGAGACTTTCAGGCTGTTCATAGTGACACTGAGGAAGCGCTATGTTGAAAATGGACAGTGAAAACATTTGATAGTCCATTCGTATGGGCACTTCATGGAGGCCTTTCAGCTCTGAAAGTCTCCTATCGTTGCCTGCATTTATGTTTGCACTAAAACCACTGCTTTTATGCCATTGCTATCAGCAGCAATGGAAGGACAGTAAGTATAAATTTCTAACCCTGTGCTTATCACTGGTTTCACATGTTACTGAAAGCTAAATGAATTCTTGCTTGGTAGTCAAGTGTATCTGACAAGCTAGCTATTTAAATTTAAAAGCAAATAGTTTTCAGTATTATTTTAGTTACTTAGAGAATATAAAATGTTGAGAAAGTAGGGGTTTTTTTTTGTATGGCTATTCAGTTATGTAATTGTGTCTGGAAAAGCAGATTTTTACATAAAATAGTCCTAAGAAAATCCAAAATGTTTACCACAAAGTAACTTTTCCTATTGCTCTCTCACACTCTACTGTGACATTTCACACTCCACAACAATATTCTCTCCACCCTTGCTGCTTGTACCTGTTAACGTTGTTTAAGTTCTCCCTCTCAAAAAGAACAACAGCCCAAACCCCAGTATTTCAAGCTGCAATTGTAATTTTACTTACTTAGACATTTTCCTTTATGGACAATAAGTTGTCCCGAACCACTTGTGCTGAAGTTCAAAACTTCGTAATTTCCAGGGGACTCTTCGTTATTACTAACAGAAAACTGGCGTTCTCGTCTGCAATGTGAACAGAAAATTTTTCTCCAACTCAAAAAGATAGAATTGTTGCAGTCCCTAGTCCCTAAAGATACCAATTCTGCAAGAGGATTAGCTTTCAGAGACTTTTTCCATCCAATTATAACAGCCATTAATTTCTAAGACAGAAATATGATATGTTTCACTAGAAATCCAGCATTTTAGCAGCAACATCATGCTGCACTGGGTGTCTATATTCAAAGCCAGCAGTTGAATCCAAACCTCAGTACTTCTGCATCTTAGGATGACACTCTCAGTAAACATACTACAGCTCTGAAAAATATGTAAGTTTGGCTTGATTTGTGTTCTCTTTCAAAACACTACAAAAAGCAAATAAATGCAATTCTGGGAGTTCATTCCAGCTTTAGCTTAATTATTTTTCCTAATTTAAAATGGGTTTCCCATTTGCCTCCTTTACTACTCTAAACTCCTCCTTCAAGAAAAGGGGGTTTTGCAAAAGCTTTCAAAGCAAGTATGATTAGGGTGTTTCTTCTCACATGCATGTATGGAGCCACACGTGAGATCAGAAAGAACTCAAGACTACTAACCCAAATCAACCTCCATTACTTCCTGGTACAATCTATTTCAAAGTTAATAGAAATATCACCATTGCAAGAGTATCCTCCAAATAAATGTAATCACGTTTAGCGATCACAGGACTATATGAAGGGTAATGTAGAAGCTCTTTCAAAATACTGAATTTATTAAAAAAAAAGGAAAAAGTGCTACATAAAAAGGACATGCCACAGGGCACTTCTTACAAGTGCTGTATAAAGAAAAATAGACAAAGAAAGCACCTGGCTTTTTGAATTCAACTACATTCATAAATGAAATTATTTTAGATTTTAATAATCTTCTACAAGTTTTTGTCTCAGCAGCCAAAATTTCAGTTTTCATAAACAGATAGAAATACAGCGTCACTCTTCTTGTGATCTCAGAAAACTAAACACATCTAGCTTTTGCTTAACTCTACAAACATGACATCACAAAAAGTTTCAACGTTTCAAAATCCTTTTTGATTATTTTCACCATTGTTAAAATAAGTAACTGCAGTTTTGGTGGAGGTTTTTTTGTTTGTTCATTTTTAAATAAGAACATATAATGTAAGAATTTGTGTGGAAAGTTAATATAAGTCCATTGTAGGTCCTCTGCATTAAAGCATAGTAACAAACTTTTGAGACACTTATCTTGTTCCACAAGCACAGGCAGTGTCTCGTTTTGTTATACTAAGATTAGCAAGAAGATATGAAGAGAGATTTACAGACTATCAAACACTATACAGAAATAACTACCAAATACGACTTGAGATAGGCAAAGGGAAGAGTCAAAGTAGGACAGACCGAAGAAAAACTCCTGCTTCAGGCACCTAGTGTTGCTGATATATAATGTGAAAACAATTTTGAAGCCTATAGACAATAAAAAAAAAAACAGGAATACACTATTTCCATTAAAACAACAGTCCAAATAACAAGTCATTGGCACAATCTGAATCAAAACTAGGAAAAATACCAGGATATCTCCACTGTCCTTGACAGTTATATTGGCTATGAACACAGGAAAGAGGGGAAAAAATAAAATAAAATAATAAAAAAAACCCCCAAACCCCAGACCCCCAAAACCGCAACCTACCTATATCCTCACCAATCCTAACCTAGATGAGTTACATACTGGCAAAAGAATCCTCCAATAACTCTAATCTTCCCTCCAGTAAGTTGCTCTGTAAACGTAATCAGCATTATCCGGTTCTCCAACAACGAAATTTATACCACTATATCTTTACAGCAAAGGCTTTGAGATTAATATAAGCTTTAATTTATTGTGCTATTCCAAAACCTTCATTAGCTGATTTAAAATTTTTTTCTGCAATTGCCAACGTATTGCATACTTTTAAGAAACTAAGTAAGCCCTGAATATACCTGCCAATGATTGCCAAATACTTTGTAAGTTAAACTAAGGGCCAAGCTGACTCTCTTAATTGGAAAGTTCCCCTGTCATCCGTAGCATGTGAATTAGTTAAACCATACCAAATGAAGAGGGGAAGGGAGACCAAAGCAAACAGCTGAGCAACACAGCACATTACTCTCATGCCTTCAAATTTCACTTTTAAATCTAATGTTTGCAAAAAAAAAAAAAAAATCCACACACAAACTGACATACTTTGAACGTCCAGCTGAATTTGGTCGGTGTTTATTATTCACTCCATGTTCCAAAGAGCTCCCATTTAAACTGGAAGCAACTCTAGATCCTGCAGCATCTCTCCTGTGAGAATTTTCTTGACTTGTCAGAGCAGCTACTTCCAAACGTTCCTATAAATCGGGAAAACCACGAAGTAAGTACAGAAACTGCTCCTGTCCTCAAAATATGCATGTACTTGACTATCATTCTATAATGTCACCCAGTCCACAAAAGAAACAGGTTTTCATAGTAAATGTACGTATGTGGCTGAGCAAAAAGTGCTGGCATTTAGAAAATACCTTTCAGCACTGTCCATAGGCAAGAACGCAAATTCTTTACAATGAAACTGGAAACATTAACATACTAGCTTTTTTCCCCATGTCTGTTTGAAAACATCCATCTTAGTACACTTAAGATGCTAATATATTAAAGTATTTTCTCTTACAGTTGATTTTATTCCAGAAGTAAACACCATATAATCAAGAACCTATTTTAACCTAGATCTATTAGGAGCACTGGATGAGAAAAGATGTCCAGAACAACTCAGTCACGTAAATCTCTCAAATTTTTACAAGCATATGCTACAGTCCTGGGGAAAAGTTATTGCAAGGGTTTTTGCATGCCTGCTTAGAAAGAATACCTGTTTGGCAATCTCTTTCTTTTTTCTTTCTTCTCTTTTCTCTTCCTCCCTTCTCTGAATCTCGTTAAGGATTTCACGTTGCTGAAATGAATTTTGGTGTTGTTAGAGATGCAACAATACATGCAATATAACTGCTAATTTTACCTTGGAAAAAAAAAANAAACACAAAAAAGCTTTCAGGATGATTTTTCAGAAGTGTTAAAGAAGACTTGTGGATCTCACAAGAATAAAAAAACCAGAAGTCACGTTAGCTCTCCTGAGGAAGTTAACAGTATCAATTGTATGATACAGGAGAACAGAGTTGCAGACAAAAGAAAATTACTTCTACTGACAGACCCAACAATAAAGTTTCACACACAGAAAAGGCAAAGAAATAAGCTAACACATTCTTTTAAAAAAAGAGCTATTCTATACATATACCCAGTGTGGAGACTCCACACTACTAATCTCTGTGAGACTTAAACGAATCCTCTCGTTTCTAGTGAGGAGCTTATGCAGGTTCAAGGCCTCTTTAGATTAAACTTATTATGCTCTAGAGAAGTTTGTCATAGTGAAAATTCCAGTCACCCTATGGGTGAAGGAAGGTATGATTACCTGGCTGGCTGGCTAATACTTCCTAGCTGAAGATGGAATGCACTTCATATATACATTTGCTTACACTTTTGTATAAAGTCCTCTTTATAGGTGATTTTCATAAGACCAGGAATCAACATTTACATTTGTTTCAGGCATAAATATTTCTCAGGGTTAAAAACACATAACTAAAATATTACAATTGCAGCAGCAGATAGTTCATATAGTACATATTGATAGACTCACACTGACAGGTCTGACAAGTTAATAATTCACTAAAACACACCGCTATGCAGGATGATTTACAGAATCATGATTGTTTATGTTATTTTAAGAATACAGGGTTATTCACACTTTCTCTTACCTCCTGCTCCTCTCTTCTCTTAACTTCTTGTGCCCTACGCAATTCCTCCTGAGCCAGTCTTTCTTGTTCTTTTTGATGATTTTTTAGCATCTCTTCATGAAAAGACTTGGAAGGTGGTTTATTATACTCACTGAGAAATGACTGTACATGGTCAGCAAGTTCAAATATCATTACCTGAAAGAAAATAAATATGAATGACATGCACAGTTCAAAGAACAAGTAGATCACATAATAAAATGATACCAAACTTGAGAAAGCAATAAAGAAGCAGTGTGACTGATGATTTGTTACTTATCAGGGAGAATTTACCATATTTCAGTATTTTTTGTCAGAGCTACTTATTAATAAACTGTAACATGAAAAATCCCTGACCACAGTAGCAAAGATAGCAAAAATTATTGAAAGACAGCCAACTTCAAATAACTTCTTTTTCTAAAAAAACAAAACAAAACAAACCCCAAACAAAAAAACAACTTTTCTCATCTTCTTTTAGGCATGTTTTTCTATTCACAAAGATATGTGTTTATGACAAATGAGCTACAACAGAATAAATCCTTTGCAATTGTTTATTACTGTATCTACTGTAATGAAATACTTATTTCATTGCTAAAATGAAATCCAATCCTTCCTCTGCAAACTAGACACCCCCCCCCGAGTTAGAACTGTAAAGCCACTTAAGGCATTTCACATTCATACAACCACAACTACTAAAATAAGGATCGCACTGAAAACTCAGCTGAATTCTGCTACATGGTCTGCAAGATTGGAATCAATTTTCAGTTACTGTTTACTTGAACTGGGTATGTACTGATGATCTGTTGACCTGTCAGGGCTTAAGCTTTCATCAGTCTAGTAGCATCCCTTTATTAATTCAAGCAATCCACAGTGCTAATAGACCATTGTATCTCCAGAATTAAAGAACAGTACATCAGAAAGATGGATCCCAGCAGTGTGCAGCAGCACTGAGCTGGATTTCCATGTACAGGTGGGAGAACAGCCAAACTAAATTGCACCATCTGCCCGCAACAGGCTGACATTTAGAAGATTCTCCAACACTGAATCCCCTGCTTGAAAGTAAGAACGAAGCCAGGAGGCAATTCAGAATAGAAAGAATAGAACAATATGCATATATCTGACATGCGCAAACTAAAATATCTCCCAGGTTACTATTCAGAAGGCAGGGCGATCATGCATTCACACACATATAAACAAAAAGGATGAGTCTCAACAATGAAAAAACCACAATCTGCTGTTCTGTTTGACAGGTAGCTGAGGTATTTTCAGATTTTCCATATTGCAGAATACACTTTAATAAAGAATACCTGCCAAGGCAGAGAGAACAGTTATCCCCCTTTCCCTGCAGAGAAAGTAATTCAGGACTGTATTGCATATATCATTCATCAAAAATGTGTGCCATACACGTAACTCACAGCTGTATCTACACATTGCTGGAGCAAGTACTGTTCTTGCCTTGAAAAATTAACATGAGGAAAACCTATGACACATTTGTAGCTCCTCTTAATGAGATCAGAAATCAAACTGGGATTTAAAGCCCTACAGGCCAATAGCTCTCCTGGCATCAGTTGTGAGTAGACTGAATATATATCACCACATGGTTTAGTGGTTACTTAGGAAATACAAGGTTCAAAACCTCTATTGATTGTCCATAGCACAGTCATTACAAAAAAGAAAAAAAAACCCAAACATCCAGAATACACTGTTAAACTGCTAATTTCCAAAGATACTGAAAAAGTTAAGGAAATTCTTGGTTATTGAACAGAATGAACAAAACAGTATCTGGCTAAAACAGTTCTTTTGAAAGTATCTGCATAAAAATTGGTAAGCAAAATAGAAGTATAGCATGCCAACAGAAAAAAAGGCTTGATGTGGCAAGTCTGAATGACAAGCAACCCCTGCCAAACCTGTAAAGTTGACAGGCGCAGGAAACTGAAAACAGAATATTATCCCGTTTCAGCATATAATAACTTTCACAGCTGTGTATTTCTCACTTTTTAAAAGGCAACTTGAGCAAATCAAATGCATTCACCTATAACATTTTCAAATAGTGGTAAGAACATACCATAAGCCCTGCTTTTGCCACGAATTCAATGTTTGCTAGTAATTCTTTGAGTCATTTCAGTCCTCAAGCAATCACGGAAAGGTATTGTTAATACCAAACATACCTGGGGACTTATAAAATGCCTTAAAACAAATACAAGTTCTAAGCTTCACATATTTCTCCATCTTCCTCTTTTTATCCTATTTGCGGGGGGAAGTCAAGTGTCACTATTCCAAAACACAGCAGAAAAAAAGGCATAGTGGCACGGAGTGACTGTGCTACAGGCACAGAAGTCAGCTGTCGAGCTGGTGTTATAACTAAGGTCTCTTGCCCTTCAGTTCCGCATTAGATGAATAAGATCACACTGAAAAACTCCCCAGGTAACTGTTGTTTGCTTAAACAGGTATAGCAACTTACAACATTCAAATTAACCTGAAAAGTGCAGAAAGCTCTCCATTTTAGAGTTAGTATTGCCTTTCATACTTTGAAATAACTCCGACAATAACATGAACCTTTAAATCTCCCTTTAAACAGGGACAAAGCTTGCATTGTTTAAATATGCGCTGTATTTTAAGAGCATGCATATTCCCTACTTTCATTAATTAGAAACATTCTTAAGAAGGAGGTAAGTCTCTCCATCCTTAGGAGCAATGCAACTTGTACTTCCAATGTGGATGTATTTCATTATATTATACTACACATTTTTTTAAAAAACTATTTAGGTCCAGAGTATATTTCTCAAGGAAGTGAAAAGCTCTTACCTCTCCACAGCGCTGTTTTGCCAGTTCAGCTAGTCTGGATTTTAATTCATTTATTTTCTCATTTGACAAGCCTTTTGAATTTTTTAGTTGTATTTCGGGGACACTGGGGGACAGCAACAAAACATAAAAAAAGTCCGCATTAGAAAAACTGAGTGTAAACAGCAATTGTGCAAGACAGAATGTTGATAAAAATGGTGGGTAAGGGAAAAGTAATGGAGTTCATAGTCACTTAGCAACTAGTCAATGCTCAAATAAGCAGTACGTAAATATAGAATAAAACCAGAATTACTGTTTTATATTCCCTGCCATTTCATTTTCTGTCTGCAGATTATCTGTCAGTTACACTTAACATAAGAACTACCAAAGAAATCCTGCAGACTCTTATATTCAGCTCTAATCAGTAATTTACATAACCGCCCTTTAAAAATATTACTAGCATAAGACTTAGGTGTTTAAAATATACTACCACTATACAGGTTACACAAACTTAAAGAAACGTGCAATAAATAACAGCTAAATTTAAAAAAATGTTTATAATAAAGTAAACAAGTAAAATATGTAGTTATGCTATCTTAAATTAAAAAAAAAAATTAAAGTGACTGTTATATCCCATGTTACAGGGTATAACTGAGCTATCATTTGGTAAGGAATAACACTTCTCTTGTATACTGCTGAGGCCACAGCACAAATGCATGAACTAAGGAGAGTTATGCTGTAGACACAACCAGTGGCATAAGGACTGAACAAAACTGCACTCACAGAGCAACACTTAACCCAGAAATTACTTGCCAACTCAAAATGCTGGGGGAGGTGGGGGGGGGGGGCTAATCACCCACAATTCTTTTAAAATTCTCTAAGGAGAACTCTTCCAAAAGGCTAACCCGGCAGAAAACAGGAACAGCAGATACAATTAAGACAGAAGATGCAGATTGCTTTAAAAATAAAGACTCAGTCCCTCTCTCAGCTGGTCACGAGCTGGAAAAGTTTAAAAAGAGAACACTAGCAGGTACACCTGTGTTTATGCCTCTTCAAGCCACAAACTGAGGCTGCAGTCGCACTGACAAAGGCATCCCTATTATTCTCCATTGCACAAGAGACCACATCCAATTCAGGTGCCAAATTTTATAGTCACCTATTATAAAATACCACAGGCTTAACAAAGACTGACATGCAGAATGCAAGAATAAGAGTGGTGAATAAAACTACATGTTTTTTCAACTTACACTTTACTATGGAAAACAGAGTAAAATGTTGAGAGAAAAAAGACTGTATTTTAATGTTCACTCACGTATCAGGGTAAGTATGTGGACACTTGACCCACAGATCAACTTTGGCATATGCTTCATTATCACCAGTCAATCCCTGAGGACGCAGAACTAAATTAATTTCAGGAGGTTGTTGTACCTAAAATGGAAAACAAAACTTTTGATTTAAAAGGGTTTTTTTTTGTTTTGTTTTAAAGAAAGTGCACAACTCTCACAACCTATATTATGGCAGAATTCAGGTTAGACCATCCAAACTGTGAAAAAAATATATTAATGTATTGACGTTGCTCAATGAGAGTGAACTGGTTCACCAATTAACAGTTTATCCAGAATATTTTTATAACTTTTTCAGATAAGTGCAGTTACAGTTATTAGAAAGATGATTCAGACTAAGCAAAAAAAGGTTTTATTATACAACCCTTGTATTTTGCTTACTGTAGGCTAGTATTATGAAAAAAAATATAAATGTAACACAGGTTATCTGTGGAATATCACAAATTAAACCATTCATTATAAGAACAATGCTGTTTCTTTTGTGTTTGTTTTAGATCACTAACAAACACCAGTCAATATTTTATTTTCTGACATTGCAACAGACTACAAAAAAGAAAAATAAATCACATTTATATACACCCTGTGTGGCCCAACAAATGGACAGTAATTTTTTTGTATTTATATTTTTGGTTTTGGCATAAACAAGAATTTTAATAAGTATTGCCCTTCCTCCTCATCCTGTTCAAACTGCCTACTCAAAATCAGAATAAAGTAAAACATGCCCTTATAAATACTCTAACCTTTTTTGTTTCAATTAGAAAACTAATTTTTGGAAAAAAAAAAAAAACAACCAAACAAAAAAAAAACAAACCAACCAACCAAAAAACCAAAAAAAACCAACCCAGACCTTAGTAACACGACAGACAGGTAGGGAAATAAGACCACATGGAATAACAAATATAGAAACAGGTTAAAAGATGGTCACTATCCCCTCTATTTTCCCTTTGCATTTCCAACAGGGAATGAAGAGGTTAAATCAAGAGGATGTCAGGTATGAATTTAATAGGGAGAGAGATCTGCAACACTTCTGAAAATGCAGCAAATCACTAGCAGCGTTTGCATCAAACTCCATGCAACCCCCCCCCCTAAAAAAAAAACCAAAAACCCACAACGAAAACCCAAAAGCACCACCACCAAAAAGTAGTCGCAGGTTTCTGCAAGAATTTTAAGTTCAGGTTTATAGCAGAAAACGACAGCACAAGCTATGACATTTTGTAGAAACTAAAAGAACAGAGAACGTAAAGAGAGATGACAGCGAACTTGGGGAACTGAGAAGAGCGAGCAGTACCTCCAGGTACAGGAAAACAGTGCCACAGATGCAGCTGGAAAAAAAACCTCAATTAGACATTGTGGGCACGAAAGAGAAATGGTAAAGAGTAGTGAGTACTAGACCTGAGCATTAATTAGTTGTCACTAAAAATATCAAAACCCACAAAACAAGACACTATAAAAATGAAAGTTAAAGTATTAAGTTCTCATGAAAACAGCCAGTTTGAGTAAACCGCAGCATATAATAAATATTCAAAGATCAGCAACACGTATGCCGATGAGATGAATTAATTAGGCAGGTATGTAATTTGCTGGTTAAGGGATGAATTAAGAGGCAATTTAAAAAACAAACCTGACAATTAATTAAAACGCAAGTTATAGGCACAGCATTTAATTATAGCGCGCAGGCACCGATCTAGAGGATTAATTGCAAAGACCGAGGCGGGGGAGGACAACGGGCAAACAGCAAGAGGCCGAGATGCGCCGGGCTAGAAATAAAAGGACTCGCCACCAGCGAGAAAGCAGCAGCCACCTGCCCACCGCCGCCACTCGCACCAAACACCGGGGACCCGCTCTGCCGCCTGCTGCTCCCCCTTCGCCTGGGAGGGGGGACAACCCCGGGGCTCTGCCTCCTGAGCGATTAATGGGCGCAGGAGGCGCTGAGAGAGAGAGACGGAGGAGGAGGCCCCCCTGGCCGCCGCGCTCGGAGGGGCCAGGCCAGGGGCAGCCCCGCGGGGGGCGGACAGCGCAGCAGCCGCGGTCCGGGCCGGCCCCGGCGGCCTCCACGCAGGCAGCGGGCCGGCCGCGGGGGCCCCACTGGTTATACCTTCCAGGCCTGGCTCTGCCGTAGATCCTGGAAGTCCTGCCCGTAAATGGACTCCAGCACCTGGAGCTCGTTCTCCTGCCGCAGCTGGTAGCTCTCCGGCGGCTCCGCGGCCGCCGCCTCCGCCGGCAGCTGCTGGGTGCCGCTGGCCCGGGCCATGTCAGCTCCCCGGGCGGGGGCGGGCGGCAGCCATAGCGGGCGGACCTGCGGCACTGCCACCCTCCAAGTGGCGCCGGCGGCCCGGCGCCCCAGCACCGCCTCCTCCACGGCGGGAGGAGGAGCCGGGGCCTGTGGTGCCTCCGGTTACAGCGGCTGGGGGAGATGCGGGGGCCGGTGCGCGGTGGGCTGGCGGCGGCCTGGGCGCCGCGGTAGCCCCGGGGCGCGGGGGGGCGTGTGCAGGCCCAGAGCAGCCGTGCCGCAGAGAAAGCTGGAAGGGGCCCATAAGGGCCGAGTCCCGCTCCCCGCTGGACTACCTGAAACTAAACGTTATAGCTAGGAACGTCGCCCAGATGCTCCCTGGCCTCTGGCAGGCTTGGTGCCCTGACCACTGCCCTCTTCAGTGAGACACCACCCTCTCCATGAAGAACCTTTTCCTAGTGTCCAGTCTGAACTTCCCCGAGTTACGCCCCCAGGTATATATCTACACATGCAGAGGTACGCGCCAAATATGAGTAGTTACTCTGCTGATTTTTTTTTTTTTTTGTTATATAGACCTTGAGAAAGATTAGCAAAGTGGAAAAAGAACCGCAAAATTCAGAATGGGTTTCACAGGGGGCTGGGCTGGGATACAAATCCATGTGGAAATTAAAAAGATGTTTCCATGGAGGATTGCTTTAGTGACTCCTAGTTGGAGTTGGAGCATAAGCAGCCTTAGCCTTTGGCTGGTCGAGCTGCCCACACACAGCCAGGCCAGACCCTGTGCGCACCCCCTCAGCCCTGGGGTCCCCTTAGTGGGACATGCCTGAGTGGCAGCTGGGCGGTGTCAGGGTGGTCAGCAGAGGAAAAAAAAATACGCTTTTCTTCAGGCACTTCATGCGGTAACTACCGAACAGAAGGATTGCCACAAGATGATGTAGCCTTTAAAGTTTTGGGATCTTAATGAAAAAAACCCAAGTAAATTCATACATACGAGCTTATCTATTAGGTGTATAATCCCCAGGCAAAGGAACATGCCAGAGCAGTCCGTGGCTTGCTACCATGCACCTATAGACTGTACATACTTTGGTGATTTCATTTGTTAGGAAATGTAGGAAACAAGTGTAGTCCACTGAAACCGAACGAACTGAATCTTGGAGTTTTCCTTCTGCCTTAGACCTAGTCATGTTGATACCTAAATCCCCATTAATTATATTATCTTTCCCCTAAAGATAAAATTCCGTCATCTTAATTGAAAACAAGTAAAATAAGTTTCAGAGCCATACTTGCATTATTTCAAATATCTACTGTTGCAGTATAATGGGCCCGATTTTTCCTTACTTCCGTAACTGCATGAAAAATCTTCTGATACTTCTATTTTACTTACAAGGTTTGTATCAGTGGAGTTTTGGTGATCTTCGCGTTAGTCCCTGACATCCAAGTACAGACTTTTTGTTATAAATAGACCACTAAAGGAGGGACTTACTCCCACTAAAGGAGGGAATAATTTCTACAGCCCTCAGTTTGTCCTTCTGAAATTGAAAACTTGTTAAATGCATACTTTTGTTTATCTTTCCATAATTCTGATGGTCCCAGCTGGGATTATAACTTACTTAATAACTTAATGGTAGTTTCATAATGTCATTAGTATCTAACCAAACCCAAATCTTAAACTGTATCACTGTTCTGATGCTGTTCTCTGTTCCTTACCAAGCTTGGGAATGCCTGGAATGTGCTTTTAGTGGTGGCATTTTTCTGTCTAATCTTTTTTTTTTTTTTTTGGTGGGAAATGCATGACCAAAGCTGTGTAGTGTTTATCTAACAACAACAGAGATCTCCTTTTGTGCAGTCAGATGTGACCTGGGGCGACTGCAACTGTCCACTAGTTTCTTGCACCTTCTTAGAAGTAACTGCTGTGTTTGACCCACTGGTGCTGTTGGGTATGGTCACCTATCAATTTGTATAAATAGCCTCTCTGTGTTAAAGACGAGAAATAAAAGTTTCTAGGCCACAGATTAGTCTTGTCTCCCACACAAAGACACAGCAAGAATGGCCAATTTGAAGATAGGGTGCAGTAAGTAAGTAAGAAACTTCAGTAAAATTTTCTTTAACAGAAATTACAGGTTTTTGTGTGGGGCACACAGCCCATGGGAAACTTCTCCTGTGTTACATTGTGTAATGATGGGTGGGTCAGGTAACATTAAGCATTGTTAAAGCTGCCCCATGGTTCCTGTTCTCCATGACTTGGCAAAATTTAAACCAGTTGGGATGAAATGTTCTAGACCAGATGCCTACCTCAGGCTGTTTCACTTTTTGCTCTTAATTTCTTCTACAATGATTCATTGTTTCCAGGAAGAACGCCAGAGAAAAATAACATCATAATACGAACATTCTGAGAATTTCTTTTTAAAAGTCTTGTACCCCAGCAAAAGTGTGAAAATTTAATGGGCGAGGGGGCATCTTTTTCAGTGCTGTGGCTTTGCTCGCTAGCCTTGTGAAAACCTCCATAAAGTAAACCATATTATATTATTTGGTGAGGGGAAAAAAAAAAATTATTCACATGCTCCACAGATTTACTGGAGTACAAGGAACATCGCCAAAGAGTCCACCTGCCCTGAACATGCGCTAGACTGCATCTGGACAGAAGCTTCCCTTCCAGAATTTGAGACAAAATTTAAAACTCTCATATCCCACAACAGTAAAATTTAATGATGTGAGATGTGAGTGCACCCTCACTTCCTCCTGTGCATGATGAAGGGAGGTGAGTCTCCCCGGATGAAGGGCAGGAGAGAGGGGAAGTGCAAGAGAGAGGGGGAAGGAGCTGTGTGAGGAGAAGCGCGGTGGGAGGTGAAGGGGAGGAGGTCAGAGTCCGGTAGCAGAGACTGGCCAAAATGGCCATAGGAACATTGGGGGACCAAGAGGAGGAAAAAAGCCAATTTGGGAGTCCCAGGAAACAAAAGATGAGAGGAGAGCATGGTGGAAGCTGCTGACTATTGACTGGGAAAAAACTGGGACTGGCTGGACAGGTGAAGGCGTTGGGAGAGGAAAGGGTAGGAGGGCGAATGAGCCTGGGGCCAGGCTGGGAGCAGGGAAAAGATATAAATTACTAGGAAAGAGGCTGGAGCAGCCAGTTTGTGGGACTCCCAGAGGAGCGAGAGGCAGCTGCCAGGGGCAGGGCCCACAGGCGGTTTGGCCAGCAGCCTCCAGGCCTGTGGTGGGATGGGGTGGTGGCTGTCCCTGTTTCCCTGTGGTCAGCAGATGGCTTTGGACCCGGGGCAGAGCACCCAGCTCTTTCTCTGGATCATCCCAGTTCACAGGAGATGGGATGTAGATCACAGAAAATACGTTTTGTCTGTTTGGGGTCCCTGCCCCATCCCTGCCGTGCGAGGGTTACACTCATGGGCAGCTCTCCTTCCAGGGGGCACGTTCAGGTTCACCGGCCAATGGCTGAAAAAACCTTTTTTTTGGCTTTTTATCTAGCTGTCCTCCTAAAATCTTTTAATTAAAGGCAAATGCACACCCGCTATGTGGATACACACTTTTTGCACAATTAAAACCCAAACTTCTGCCTACAGAGGGGCTTTCCCGGCAGATTACACATCAAAAAAAGAAAATCTATTTTAACAAGTAATATGTATTAACTAGAAGTTAGCACGGTCTTTTGCAATTCTGCCCGCAGAGTTACGGACCTGTTCTAAAATGCCGGTTTAGCGCTTCAGACTCTCTAATCTCAATCGCCTTCCCCCTGCCCGGCTCCTGCCCGCCACAGCGCTCCCGCGCAAAATGGCGGCCCCGCGCCCACGTGATGGCGGCGCCTCCCCCGCCTCTGAGGAGCGCGGCGGAGGCGGGAGCTCGGCGGCCCGCCCCGTCCCGCCCCGCCGGGCCACCGCCTCCCGCCGGCGGCGGGGCTCGGCGGCTGTCCGCAGTGTGGAGTGGTGGGGCGGCGGGCAACGGCGGCGGCGGCAGCAGCAGCGCAGCTGGGCGGCCGGGCCGGGATGTTGGAGCACGTAGGAGGAGCAGGGGTGTCGCCGCCGACCGCGCTCGGTGCGGGCCGCGCTGAGAGCGGGTCGCGCAGGATCGTCGTGCGGAGGCTTTGTGGTTCACTGGAGGCTCGGGTGCCCTCCGCCTTGGGATTCAAAAGCAAATTAGTATCCCCCGAGAAGTAGCTGGAGTGCAGGGGAAGCCACTGAGCAGTCCTTTACTCCTCTGGAGAGGACGCTGTGTGAGGGTCCGGTGTGGCGCAGAGCGAGGAGGGACGGAGCCATGTCTCGCCCCGGGAGGAGCGGGCAGGAGGAGGGAAGGGAGATGTGCCGGGGGGAAAGAGGTGTCTTTCCCCTCTCAGGGCTGTGAGAAAAGCTGACGCCGAGGCCGAGAGTGGAGTGGAGGGACAGAACGTGTGGTCCATCAACTTTTCCAAGCCGGCTTTGGATGTCTGCGTGCGCGCGCGTGAGCCAGACCGTGGTGGGCGCGAGGTGACCTTCTGGTGGGGTTGGGAAGATGAGCCACGGTCTGGGTTGTCGTTTCCTCCTCCACGTTTATTGCAGTAAAACATGCTGAGGAAAGGCTGTGGTATCGTGAAGCAAGAAATACGGGACAGCTAATGGCAAGGAGGAGCCTGCTTTATTTTCTGTACGGGCTATCATGATTTCCAAGGTAGAAACGTGAAAAGCCAACTCTGCTTTCCAGGAGACAGAAACGTGGTGAAGATGCCTCCGAGTGTCAGAGACGGGGCTTTATCCTCAGAAGCACCTTTTTGCCTGTGGGCTCCGTTCAGTCATTAAGGGCAAGGTCTCGATAACCTGTGGTTATTAGGTGGCAGCAAGGAAGGCAGGAACTTCAGCCATGGGGTATGACAAAAGCTGGATCTCGAGGAACGAGAGCGAGCATGCCCCGTTCCAGGCTGTCAGCAGGGCTCTGGAGATGAGGAACGCCTCAGCTGGGCAGATGGTGTGGCAAGGTGGGAACAGCAGCGATGCTGGCGCCCCGGAGGGCGAGGAGCACGGCGAAGAGCAGACCTACCGGCATTTCACCACCACGGTGCAAATTGTCATCTTCGTCGGCTCTTTGCTGGGTGAGTGAGTGTGGCTGGAGTTTTTTTGGTGATGTAGTTTGTTTATCTTTACGGTCAGGGACTGCAGACCGAATGGTAACGAGCATCGTTTGCTGCCTTAGTGACTCTTCTTGCATTTTAGACCCTCAGGTGTATGATTTCAAGTTCCTTGTTGGTTTTTGATGTCTAAAAGCTATTACTATAAAATGGTATTCATCCCAGATGAGAACTGGTACATTATACGTATGTATTACTTAGTAAACTTTTCTTTCGGAATTTAAATGGTCAAAAATTAAATGGATTGACTACATCCTTATTTTCAGCTGTAATGGGATCTGTTCTCTTAACCATAGAAAAAGGTGTGGAGTGTTTTAAGTTTTACTGAATTTCTGTTTCACACAGCAGTAATTCTGTATTTGTGTCCTGCAGATTTTAAATTAATCCTTTGGAAGTATTTTGTGCTGTAAATATGTATAATTGTCCCTACTTGTTATCCTTAACATAGGGATCATACACTTTAGATATGTGGTAGTAAACCAGTAATATATTGCTATATAACTTTACAAATGTGTGTACGTTTGCTTTCTAGGTGCTTGTAGTATGTTGTTTTGTTAGGAATACATGTGCATTTCTTACCAAAAAAAAAAAAAAGCAAAATAAGCCTTATGGTGAGCGAAGCATCTGATCCCACTGTTTGGGATGTAAGTTGAATTTCAGTAAAATGCCACCACTAGCTAAATCATTCAAAGCTGGTTACTGGAAATGATGAGGCTTTTCACACAAGGCTTGACTGAGAGTCTCCAGCTCTCTTAGGAAAGTTCAGTAGGACTTTGCTGATGGTCATTGGTTCTTATTATTAAAGATTTGGTTTTGCTTTTCCTGATCTTGCTTAATGCTAAAATCTGTTTCTGTGGTCATGGTAATTAATTCTAATATTGATTTCTTCTTGGTAATATTTAATATCACTTAAATAATTTCTAAGAAGATGGTAAACATAGTCTTGGAACAGCATTGAGCTCTGGGCTCAGTGAGCGATACAACTACTGGTTATTACTGTAAATGACTGAGTCTTTTGGCCTCAATTATTCCTCTCTTCAGTGGGGGTTATCCTTGTGGTTCTTGCTTTTTTTCTATTTAGAGCATAGATGGTGCGGGGAAAGGACTCTCTTTTTCAGTGTGTTGGATAGTCCCTGGCATAAAATAGTAGCCAGCAAATAGTCTCCTAAAAATAACAAGATTGGATGAGAAAAGTCAGTATTTTTGTTCTTTATCTTTTGGGTTTTGAGCCTTAAGAGCATACATTTGGGTCATATGTCCAGACTTACTTTCATGAGCATGGATCCTCCAGTTTTATTTGAAGAAGAAAACAGATGCTCTCATGTAATCATGCCTTCAGCAGCTAGGAATTTAAAAAACAACCAACCAAAAAATACCATAGCTAAACATTTTGCACAACTACTGTAAGTCATGGTTTGGCATACCTGCTTTTGACAGGTGGACTGTGTGAGAAGACTTAGACCTGTTATAAGGGGTTTATCTGCAGGTTGGATGGCTGGGAGGCTGATGAGGCTTCCAGATCAGTAGCTTCTCCAGGCCTTTCAAAGAGCAAAACAGGAGAGGAAATCATGTTATTAAAATATGAAAATATTTGAATATATTTGTCCAATGACAAATGTTAGCAGTGCGCCTCATGAATTTGCAGTGATGGAAGCTCTCTATGCATCAGCAGGGGAGAACAACTTGGTATTTACCTCACACTTACACTTGCACAAACACCGTCAATTAAGCTTTCCTTTTCATTTGTCCTCTGCCATGGTCCTTAGAGCATGGGTAACATCCAGCTCTTTTCTCCGTCAGGTGAGCCCCTCAGCTGAGCTGCAGAATAGCAGTTGTTTGGTCCAGTGAGTTTCAGGTTCCTCTTTGCATAGGGGAAAACCCTTCAAGGGGAATTAGGACTATCCTTCCCTCTAAAGCATGAGACGGGGGACACTCTCCTCGGAGGTAGGATGTGTGAGTTTGAATCCTTTCTGGTTTGGGTGGATGCCCAGCTTGTACATCCCACAATGTCAGTGCGTGCCCAAGCCACTTTGCTATCGGATAGGATATCACTATTCTTTTAAAACGAAGAAATGATTTCTACTTCCAGCTTGAAAGGGAACAAATGTATATGCCTCAGTCTTGGTAATGAATACATAAGCAGTGGTCTACAGCATGGAGAGGTCCAGGTCCTACAAGAGGGAAGAATCACAGTCAGGGTTGGGGATTTAAATTGAGTTCCTGCTGTGCAGAAGAGTGTGATAGTGACAGTCATTTGTGAGAGAGATGTACACTATGTTTTTTTTTGCTCCTGTTTAAGACCTTTATTTGAGACCTGTGGGGAGACTTGTAATAGTAGGAGAAATTCTTGTGTTAGTTTTCACTGTGTCGTGAAAGGAGAGTGCTATGGTGAGTGTTTCATGATACCTGCTGAGGGCAAGAAAGAGTCAAACTGTTCTTCTTTATGGTTACTTTATAATACACTGAAAGCACATCCTCAATTTATTTATTTATTTTAGGCAGCAATAACAATGATACCAGATTCTAGAATTTTTGTTTGTCTTTGAAAGGGATTATGTGGTTGTCACAAGCTTGCCAAAGTTTGAACCTGGGTGTGACCTTAACATGTATGTCAGAGGATCTAACTGGTAGAACCAACCAGAAGTATCAAGAAGAGGCTTGTTAGTTGGCAGATATTTTTTCCTATTGTTTTTTGTCCTAATTTGTAGAATGTTGTCATTGTTAAAAATTTCTGATTTTGTAAAGAATCAGATTATTCTGTGTTTGGAATGGACAAAAGAATCAGATTATTCCGTGTTTGGAATGGACAAAACATAATTATTAGTCTAAAAATCACTTACAGTTTAGGGCAGTTAGAGATGTGAGTTCTTCAGATAACTTGGTCCTGAGTTACTGAGTTAATGAAGCTACAATGTGCTTAAGTGCTACAGTGCTAAATAGCTGTTCGTGTGACTTTGGGTCTGTTTGCACAAACTTCCTACTGTTGCTCTTCCACTGCTTGTGTGGAAGTTCTCATTTAGCAGACTACTGATGATTTTAATAATCAAGGACTGAGGAATAAGATGGGATGAATCTGCATCTATACCTTGAACACAGCTGGTAATACCTGTTATGCAGTCCTTTGGCTATAGCCTGCTACGGCGTTTCCGCATTCCACAGGAGGCATTGTAGTAGAATTTGGTCAATTTAGTTGTCCCGATAAGCAGCTCGGTTTGCCCCTATGAAAGAAAGGTTTGCAGTATGTTCAAGACTTGCAAGCCATTTCTGTCTGTGATGCTTAGCTGAGCGCATGACCTGGGGAATTCTTCTGGGGGAGCTTTAAAAATGCTTTGCACATGTTGATGAACTTATTTCCCAAATGCACAAGGTGAGGTACCAAGTATGAGACTAGAAGGCCTTGTTAACGCTGTCTTCCTGTACAGCTCCATGGCTAGTAATAGCAGTTCTCCCAGTAATGGTGTTTCCTAGCCTGTAAGCTACCAACTCAGGGCAGGGCTAGAATAAAACAGTGAAAATGCGTGCCACCGGTGTTTCTTGTTCCACTGTTTGAACTGTGCTTGGATCAGGAAATGGGGAACATGTTACAGAAAAAAAATTACAGGCATGCTGAGCATCATCAGAAGAACTGGGAAGAGACTCATGCCTCTTGTTAGCACGTTCCTTTTCTGATCCACACGTGTATTTGTTACTCCCTCAAATGAAGGAACTCTGTAATGCTAAGTGCATGTGTAGAGATGCGTTTCTGTTGTGGGGTCAGGTGAGTTGCACTCAGTAGTATGCTTAAGCAATAGCTGTGCTACAGTATGATGAAATCTGTTGCTCCTAAGAAAAGTTACTATAAGAGAATAGAAGCCAAAATAATTATGCTGCTTCTGGCAACTCTCTCATATGAATGACTGTTTTTTGGACCCCTCAATAGCCCCTAATTGGCTTAGCAAAAGGAAAGCTATGTGTTGAAGTTCTGTGTGTAAGGCAGCAACTTTCATTATTAAGTATGAGGGAAGGTGAAAGGCACTGATGGGAAGAACTAGCTGATTTTACTGGCCACTGGAATGATGCAGACGGGAGCAGTGTGACGTGAGAAGCAACGCACGCTGGCCATACTGATTCCCTTTGGTTGACTTAATCCTGTGTGGTAAAAGGTGTCGAGAGATGTAAGCTTTGCATGTCCTAACTTGTTTTGAAAGGATGTGGAAGTCGTCAACAGAGGAACAAGAATGGTAGATATTTGCTTTGAGACTGATTGCTTCACTTCCACTAATCCTGCGCAGATCTATCTGCTCTGCGGTTCCCAGTGTGTTCTGCCTGACTCAGGTTAGATAATTTTTTACTGCCTTGTAAGAACTGTAGGAACTGTTTTGTTTTGTCTAACCTGTGTTTCAGGCCAGTTCCCTCCACCTGCCACCAAGTGGATGTGGCTAAGATGATGAAGTCAGGATTACTTGTGCACGTGAATGATGATTTGCACTCATGGCAATACTGGCTAGGGTCCTTAGCTGGCAAATTCAAATGGCTACTGTCGAAGGGATGGTGGAGTTCATGTGAAGTTGATAAAAGGAAGAGTAAAATGAAATTTAGGTTTAGAACTACTGCCTTGTCAAAGTACTAAAGTTTTGAAGATGGAAACCATATTCTCCATCCTCATGATTTTTTTTTTTTTTGGCATGTTACCCTGTTTGTCTGTCTCTGGGTTCTTGTTTCACAGCCTTTCTTCTGAGTCTGTCCACTTCACAATGTTGTTCTGCCACCTATTGCCATAGTAGCAGAGTGCCATCAGTGATACAAATTCATAACAAAAGCAGAGTTTTTCATGTAATTTCTGAAGTTGCTCCTCTTTGAGCAGGAATAAATTTCTGCTTGGTTTTTTTTTTCTTCTTTAAATCAAAAAAGAGATTTGATGAGTTGTGCTGATTTTGTAGGGATTTGTTTAAAAGGGGACTGACAAGTACCATTTGGTAGAGAAGGAAAGTCTGTAGTGTTCCCATGTCCGTGGGAAGTTGGTTCGTCTTGCTGGAGAATAGTTATGCTTCAGCTTTTGTATAGTTTGTTGTGATCATAATGGTTGGCATGTCCCAGAGCAATGCAGGGCACTGGTGGTTGTGCCCATGACTGTCATTGTGCTAGCTTGTCTGTACCTTTGCCATGCGTGGATAGGGCTTGGTCTCACATGGCAAGTTGAGGAACCAGGAAGTTCAGGAGCCTTTCAAGGGGAGACCAGTTTTTGTTGCCTGCTACTGCGGTGAAGAGAAGAGTATGATTTGACTGGCTGAGATCAATGGGCCAGGAAAGTGAGACTCTGCTGGCTTCTCCCATTGCGACTAATAGACTGGGAGCTACATCTGACGCTGCAGATGTATCTGCATTGGCTTTACATATAAGAGGACCATACGGTAAAGACATTCGCACCATTTGAGAAGCATGCTGCACAGCAGTTCTGTTATATTACCCTAGGAAAGTGTTTCTTTGTTTTTGTTTTCCATTCTCCCCCTTCTGAGACCTCTGTAAACTGGGTGCATTCTAGATTTTCTCTTGTTTGTTCTCTCATCATGAAGACCATATAGTGAGATGGAGCTCATGCAGTCATCTCTCTTCCATTTTTGGGGGGCATATCTCAGTCTGTTTGGGCTTCTAATATACAGAGCATACTGTGAGGATTAACTACAGCATGGTAGGACTGCAACTGGCACTGCAATATGTTTCGGTAACGCACAGCAGAGCAGCCAGGCTGCAAAGGGGGATCACCAGTGCTGCTGGTGTTACTCATCGCACACTCACAGTCAGAAGGAACAGAGGCTTCAGACCTTTCAGTCAGACGTCAAAGGGGTAGAGAAAAGTTTATAAGTTGCTTTTCATTGGATTTACGAATTTAAATTTGTAACCTGAAATTTATAGTATTTTTTTAATTCAGATAATTTCTTTCCTCCACCCCCTCCTCCAGCATGAAAAGAAACCAGCAAAAAGCTCTAATATATTCTTGACTGCTATTCAAAAATTAATTAACAGTTTATGAAAGTAGAGTATTTGAACATGGTAACTATGAAAAATATCAGCTATTCAATTCAGAAGAATATGGAGTTACTGTTTTTACTCTTGTGACTGTCACTAGTTTGAAAAAGGATACATGTGGGCAATGACTTTTAAATAGATGACAATTTAAGTATGAATGGCAAATCAAAAATGCTTTTATTTTTCTTTAAAGGCTTGGAATGACATAGGGCTTCTTTTCAAAGTGAGTAAATTTTTAATAGCTTCCTTTTTATCAAATAAGATTCTTGAGATTTGCAGTGAATGTAGGAATACAGCAATACTGCTCTACAAAGGTTATTTTTCTCTTGCCATTAGAGGTGCTCAATCTGCAAAGACTAATTATTACTTTAGCACATCAACTAAACCTTTGACAGAAGGAAGAGGGAGTATTACTTCTGAGCTTTGGTCGGGAGAGTTTGCTGGAGGTGGCTGAAGCTGCTTTCAGTTGAGTGCAAGCAGTGGGAGGGGGTCTTGGAAATGAAGAAGAGGATCTCCAAAGAGCACTTGTAGCCAGCATGCACAGTGAGCTTAGCTTGAAGGGGAGATAAAATTGATGGATGAAATGCAATGGACAGTAGCACCTTCTGTTATTCTCAGGAGAAGGGAAAGAAAGACAAGGAATAACAGTTTTGAGGGAGATCTGGATATGGGCTCTGTCCCTTATAAGATGGATTTTTCCACAGTTCACTTATTTACATACAAATTTACTTACTATTATAACTGCAGTTAAATGGGGGAGCTTATATGAGTTGTGCTTTTACTGATTGTAGCATGGGTGTAGCTGAATGTTTGTGTTGTGTTAGGCTTAGGTGAGATTATAGCCCACTATCATGCTTTGTAGTTTCATTTCTTTTCGTATTTCCCAGGTCTGAGAGTTTGCATGTGCTCCTGACGTTATTTGAGTCTGTTCACAATTTTCACGTGAGCTGTGTAGATAAAACTGCATGAATTTCGTCTCTAAAAAAATCATTCTTTTCAGACATTTAGGACTCTCACACACACACTAGACAATTGATGAAAATTATAATGAGAAAGAGATGTCCTCAGTGCCAGCATCTACTCCTCAGACTTGACATGCATCTTACAGTTAGTAAAAAATGCACAGAAATATCCCAAATTATCCCAAATCCAGGAAACTTTCCCAAACCTTGTAAATCAGTGCCTTTATTAGGGTTTGGGGAATGAGGCTCTTTGTTACTTGCTTTTTTTGTCTACCCAAATCTGTCTTGTACAGAAGGAAATTTTACTGGAAAGGTTGAGGATGCTCAGATACAGTTTGCACTCTGATCTAGGGGTTATAGCACTTTTTTGGAAGCTGGGGGTTAGATTGGTTACCTTCTGTTTTCTAACCATGCTGTGATGGTATCCAGGGGAGGTGTCCTTTGAAAGAAAACAGTGGCTTTGAAACAGATACCAGATTTCCAAGTGAAAAGTGAATCCCTGCTGCCTTCCCAGTGTCCTGCAGGACAAGCAGAGGCTTCAGGCTCAGCCCTTTTCCTGAGGATTTCCCATGAAGTGTTTGGCTGCAGCCTCTCCCTGCCCTTGAAACTGACTTTCATCTCCCTGTCTTGACATCTGTGCACACCAGATGTAAAATGGGATTATTACAGCACTTAATTTATCCCTTCTGGGATACAATCCTACATTAACTGGCAGTCTAGGTAACGTGTTTTTAAAGGCAAATGCATACTAGCATCAGGAATAAATGTTTGTATTTTGAAATAGCTCCCAGAGAAGTTTGCCACAAGCATCTTCTATAAAGAATGAAGCAGGGAATCTTGCAGTAAAAAATACTGCAGGTACATCATTAAAGACGAGACTGAGTGAAGTTTTAAACAGAGGTACATCTGCAATAGCTCCAGCAAAAATTTGCATCCCTGCCCCCAAAAAGGGTAGAACCATCAGAGGGGGGGGAAAAAAAATGCACTGATGGTTTGGGGATGGGAAGGATGATGTTTTGTTTCTACTGGTGTCACTCTTAAAAACATGGTATTTTTTTAGATGAAATCTTCTAAACCAGGCACTTTGCACAGAGGAACTTTGTTGCTGATCAGCTGGAATAGTTAAAGTTTAGCAAAGCAATAAGTGACTGAAAATCAAGTCTAATGAGAAGCCTCAGGCAAATGTAATGATATGAGTGGTACTATGTTCACGTAATAATAATTGCATAGTAATAACGTATTACAGTATCATAACATTACATTAATAATTTTCCTCTGCATTTTCCTATGGGTGTTTCCAAGCCTTAGGAATAACGGGCCGTGCAGCAGTAAGCCCAGTTCAGGCTGCACCCTTGATAAAGTCTGTCTGGAATAGTATGATGCTTTTGCTTTTTGTGTGTCTTCAGGTGAACTACTAAGCAAGTCTCTTCGGAAGAAAAATTGAGTTTGGGGAGTGGGTGAAGAAGAAGGGTTATGAGAACCCCTGCGGTCCCTGTTGCTATGGAGATCTCTCTTCTTCCTCTGCTTCGGCAGAGGCGCCTTGTCTGGCATTGGCTGAGGGGCTACTTGGATAGCACCACCACGTTTTGAAAGAGAAGCATTGGGAAACTAATGATTTACCCAGTCTGGAAATGCACGAGATACACTGATTTATACCTGTAATGCAAGTGCCTGATACTCTGGATGCTGTGTGCTAGAGTGTTCCTCAGACACGCGCTGGGGGTTAGCTGATGTCTTTAAACATCGTGTGTGTTGAGGATGTTAAACTGATCCCTGTTTAGGGTGAAACTGATTGATGCCAGTCATTTTACTGTCTGTAGTCCCCATGTGAACACTTTAATGACAGCTGTGAACCAGAGCTCTTTAACTAAGTGACTGGATGTCATGTTTTGCTTTTTATTGTGAGTTACATTTGCTTAAATGCCAGCTGGTGTATGTATCACTGACTGTTTTGAACTTCAGTGGAAGTTTAGATACATCAAGATTTTGTATTGGATATTATGGGCAGTAAGTTAGTGTTTCAGGCATGAATGAACCCAAGCACTTAGGAATGGTGTTAGTTCTGTTGTTGATTTCATTTATTGGCTTGCTATAGAGCAGGCGCCATGGGCACTTAATGAGGTTTTTATTCTCTTCTGTTCATCTTTAATAATTAATTTCTTATTTGTGTGGTGTTGGAAAAAGTAAGTTTGCCACTTATTTGGAACATTTTTCAAGATCTCGGAAATTCTATACTTTTCTCCCACCCAGAAAAGATGCTGGTAAGTGTTTAGGTGCTGCTGAACCCCATAGGCTGGTAGAGGTGAGCCCACTGCAGCTGTGTCCTCAGGTCCAGCCGTAGCAAGGCTGAGCACATATTCCCAAGAGGCACACATGCACACAATACGTATGTACATGTATGCACGAGCAGCCACACAGATTGACACAGAAAGAAAATGCAGCACTCATGCAAACACAAAAGAGCGCTAACGGCCTCTTCCTCTTCCTATCTCTGACTGCCCAGGATAAAAGCCCATTAGTGGAAAATACATAAGCATATACATATATGCACACCAGTATGGATCCCTCTGTAGTAGCTGGTCTTAGACACCCAGTCTACCCAGTAGCTGGTCCAGGATTTCCTGGTCTCCCCATTGTCTCACACACAAGACACACAGACGTAGATGGGTCTCTCCTGTTGCTGGCCTGGAACGATGACCTTACCAGTAGCTGACCTCCAAATCCCAGGGTCTCTCCAGTAGCTGGCTTGGACCTTCTTGTCCTCCACTAGCTGACTTTCAGACCTCTCTTGTCCTCCCTGGTATCTAGCCCTGACTTATTGCCACACCAATACTTGCCTCCTAAGCATCTCATCCTACTTGCTGGCAAGTCTGGCTTGATGTTCAGTAGTGATTACATGCAGACATACACACCCACACAAATGCACACTCTGTGGTCTCTCCAGTTGTTGCCACCTTAATGTGTGGGCCCTGATGCCCCATGGTCTGCCTCCAGTTACTGCACTTAGATCTCTGTATGCACACAGACCCATGGAGTAGAGAGCCCCTCGCCCACGAAAAGACTTGGAAACGGAGTTTAATGAGAAGACAGGACAGACTGTACTGATGAGGTGCAGGGCATGGTGAGACAAGCATACTGACCAAATGCTAGTTTGTAGATGATTTTTATCCCCTTTTCCCTCTCGTCTCCCACACTTGTTCCTACCCAAACCACCTTGAACTCTCCCTTTCCCCACCCTTTTCTCCCTACCATAATAAGTTTTGTACAATCCCACAATGTTCATCCCCCGCGTCCCACGATGACTGCCATGCCCCAAGGCTAAACCCCCTCAGTCTGAAAGAAGACCCAGAGAGTCTCTGCCACAGACTCGGGGATGGGGCTTGCTTCTGGCTCGTGGGGCTGAGCCTCCCCTGCAACAGCCAGGGGAGGGGTTGGGGCAGGGGCTCCTTTCCCTGAGTAGGTAGGTTACTGGGGTTCCCCTGCCTGCTGTTGTGCCTTTCTGCTCCTTCATCTTCATGGAGACAAGCCTGTAATCACATTTCCTAATATAAGCTACAAACTGCATTTTTTTTTTGATAATTTGGGTGTAACGAGGCTCTGAGGTCATACAGTACATGGTATGTGTGCTAGTGGGAATATCAATGTGAAGTGTTTTGCAGAGAAAACCAAAAGTGGATTTTATACATATCCTCTATATACTTAAGGAAAAATTCCCAAATAATCAAGAGAATGTTTTGTTTTCCTGCTGTACTTCTTTTGATTCCCTCCCTCCCCCCGAGCCCGTCACTGAATTTGTAAATGATTCCGCATTCTTGGGTGTCCGGTGGTCACTGGGTGGTCACTGGGGCAACAGCTGAACTGGAAGTCCAAAGACTTGTGACTTCTCTGTGTTATCTTTCCTGTACTTGCTGTCTCAATATCTAGCACGGAGGGAGTTCTCAAAATGTTCTGAGAGTGGGCTAGGTACTGCTAGAAAGTTTGCAAATGGGCAGAAATACCAGCAAAACAATTAACGTATTGTACCTCTCTTCATTTCTCTGCTGATTAAATGCTATCCCTGTAGGAAGTACAGCCTCTTGCTTTCCGAACAGTACTGTTACATGTAAGCCTTTTTTATTTTTAGCATCTTTAAATTAAATTTAGCAGCTGGAAGCAAGGACAGGAACTGGTGCCTTGTAGTCAGACAGCTTCCATAGAAACATCGCAATAAGGAGAATATCCTGGATTGGAAGGCTGGCTGGATAAGAAATCATATAACCTCTCATGGTAAGGCGTTAGATCCGCCAGACAATGCAAATGGCAATTACGGTAGTAACAAAAGCAGTAGTGAAGCTGAAATGGTGATGGCAGGGAGAGTTCTAATTATCTTAGTCTCTGCTCATGGTCTTTTGCTGTCGTTGGGGATTGCTGGAAGATTGCTGTGGACTGCTGCCTTTTAAAATGCTTTATTAGTTATGATATTCAACCCTGTAATTTACATTCTTCTCCATCATGAATAGTCTGGCTTACTTCCTGACAAATGTGGTCCTTCCTTCTGTTCTGCCAGTTCTCTAGGGGGGAAAAAAAACCCTGTAATATTTTGGGGGACACAGACTCTGTTTTTAGTCTGCTTTTTTCTACTACCTTTGACTCCCTCTCTCGTCTGTCAAAGCAATTCCATGCAAGAACTCAACAATTTCTTCCAGGAGACTAATAAAATATGTGGGGATCTTGCTTCTCATGTAAACCCTTTGTATCTATCTCTACATACTTTGTGTCACTTGGCTTGAGTTCAGACTCCAGCAGGCCTTACTTTTGTTGCGCATCTGTATTTCTTATGGCATAACTGGATCATTTCTGTGATACTGTAGAACAAAGAACAAAGTCAGTCCTACAAGGGGCTAAAATACATTTTCTACTGCTATTGCCTGAATTAATTGGAAAAAGTGGAAAATACTGAGGTAGGGTGTTTTTTGTTCTTGTTTCAATCTGATATCTGTCATTTTAAGGAGTATCTAGAACAGAGAGGGTAGTCCAATTCACCTTTTCTATTTGTTGTATTAGGCTGTTTATTTCTTTCAGCCTTTTCAGAGGAACATTAGCTACAACCCCTTTGGGACTGTGTCAGTCTGAATCAGAAGCTCCTTTGTGCCTTTTGGCTTTCCCCAGCCTTTAGTTTAAATGTTTTCCTACAGTTTTCAGCCTAACTCCAGTTTGTTTAAGGTACAGCCAGCCTGTCCTTCTTTTACAGGTCTGTCTTGTCCCGAAAGGTACCCCATTTCTTAACTTATCTAAAACCCCCTTCTCAGCATCACCATCTTGTTCATGCATTGAGACTCCAGACCACTCCCTGCCCTTAGCATATAGAGCTCTTAATAAGTCTCTTAATGACAGTGGTTACAGAGGTCCTGGGCTTCAGTATCATGGTTGATCACCTGAATAGAGCCTCCAGAATGTCCCTCCATCACTGCCCTGTGTCGCCGGTACTGATACAGACTGACCATTGGCCCTGTTCTTCCTTGTGAGCTATTGGGAGATCCCAGCAGGTCCGTTCCCTTTGCACTGGACAGGCAAGTTACCGCGCAGTCCTTCCTCTCTGATGTCTCAAAGCCAGCTAGCTCTGTGCTTGCTAAAGCAACCTCCTGCCACTGCTGCTTCCTGTCCTTGGAGTCCTTTCTACTGCCAGCTCATTCAGTATACAAGAGGACACTCTTGCCCAGATGGATACTGTCCTTCCCTGAGACTCATGTTCCCAGCACAAGAGCCGCTGCAGTGGAGCTGAGACTATGCAGCAGTGTCACTGTAGGCTTCATCTGGGATCTTCTTATTTCTCTTAGCTGTTCCAGTTTAGCCATTCCCACCTGAAGAGGATGAGAGCCAGGAACTCCTTGTACTGTACACACACACACAAAATAGCCCTTGAATAGTTAATCGCACGTGCTGCACTCCGACCAGTCGCACTATCTGTTCCTGGACTTTGGCTGGCGTGTTGAGCTTAATATGTTAGCTTTTTAGAAGTTTTATTAGTTAGCTTGTCTTTTGCTACAGTGATCAAGATTGCTGTCCTCCCACTGTACTGTACCCTTTTTAAGATGCTTAGCAGTAAGTAGTAGTGGAAGTAAAATGTAACCTATATGAGATAAACTGAGGAGTGAGTGTGTGCACATGTGAGGGAGCACGTGTGGAGAAGCAAGCTCACCTGTACCTTTGCCAGGGCATGCTTCCAGTGCGCTCTTCTTGGCTGCCTCTATTCACTATGCTCCTCTGGTTATTTAGCTTCTGCCTTTTGTCCTGTTGTCGCCTCCGCCCCAGGTGCGCTCAACCCCCTTCTCAGAATCAAGGGACCACCTTGCAGACCCCTTCCCATCCCACCCTCTCACATCCTCCACAGCAGTCACTTGGCAAACACTCCGAGCAGCCTCAGGAAACTCCCACTTACCCAAAGCACATGGCCACCAAAGGAAGAGGGCCAGCCCCAAACTCACTGGTCTTGCTTGCCTTCCCACTGTTCCTGTCTTCCCTGGGCAAAACAGCTGTGCCACCTGCCCTGTTTGATTCCCCTTTGTTTGCTACATCTACTCCCACCACAGAGAGATAAGCATTCATCCTATTTTGTTTGGAGTGCACAAATACCCTGTGATGGCTGGATGTAGCATCCACCTGTTTTTTTTGCAGATACTTTGTGTCTCCATCTTGTGTAGGTTAAGTCTGGGAAACTACACATATGTGTACAGTAGCACTATGTATATGACTATTAATCATCAGGAAATTATAGTGGGATGTTGCCTCATATACTGCTCTTTAACATGTCCATATTTTTGGGGATCTCATGTTTCAAAAGATACAGTTCTTATTTTGCCCACTTCACCCAAACATTGATGCGTTAATAAAAAAAGGGAACATTGCAAGGAACATCATGTACAGGTCAGCAGAATTACTATAATACTTACAGAAAAAGCTACAGAACGCAATAGTGTATTACAGAATGTTCTTTTATTTCACTTATAAAAAATTTTCTCTATTATCCTTATTTTCATCCAGTACAGTTCTCTAGAGTTCATGCTAGATTTGGCTAAGTTCAGTATTCTATGTCTGCAATTTAATTTGAAAAAAGAAATAGATTGCCACCACACTAAAAATTTTCTGACTGTAACAAGCCTCTGTAATAGGATAGCAAAGGCATCCTTTTGTTTTATTCAGTTTGTAAAACACAGAAGAAAAGACTCTGGTTAAAGGAGATAGTAAAACACCCATGCAGTTGGCAGAGGCTGATACTGCATGATGTGGTACCAGCCTCTGGAGACTTATTTTGATTATTTTAAGCATTTAAGAAAGTAAAATTGCACTTCAGGTTCCAAAGGAGCTGAAAAACACTGAACTACTCTTTGGATTCTGTTTCTCCAGTAATTTCTTAGAGCATAATGTGGACAGACCCAAATAAGTAGCTGTCTCAGAATACCTTATATTTGCTGGGGCTAATCCAATGGTCAGAGGTGACTGCTTTGCAACCGAAAACACAGGTTACAGGGTAAAAGACATTTCTATGTGGTAGGGTCTAAAGCAAAGAAATTATATGTCAAAATGTCTAGGAAGGGCAAATAGAACCCTGCAGCCTCTGGTATGTATATAAGCAGCTAGTAAGTGGTCTTTTCATCATTTAATATCATGTAGAGAGCTAACAAAGATGCATTTGCGTAGCTATTTGCGTAGTAGTCTGTTAATAATTACATGCATCTTAGCATCATTGATGAAGTGTTGTTAACAGTCTCTGTCCATATATTTTACTGTTTTCAGAGAGCAGGTTACTTTGCAGTCATGGGAATCTGATATCTGAAAGGGAATTTCTTTGATTTTTGTTTGGAGGGGTGGAGGGAGACCTGGTTCAGGTGTGTCCCTAGGTGAATTAGGGTGAGTTAGGCTACTTGCAGGCTGTCTGCAAGGCTTCCCTGTGGACAGGGCAGAGAGGCAGGCTTTGAGTCTGCTTCAGTCTTCAATCAAGGCCATCTTCATATGTTGTATTGTCATATCTATCCAGTAACACTAGTCTGGAAGAATGAGACCTCTCCCGATCAAGGCCATCTTCATATGTTGTATCGTCATATCTATCCAATAATACTAGTCTGGAAGAATGAGACCGCTCCTTTTTTAAATTGTTGAAAACTCACTCTGTAGGCTTTCTGTGCTGTATATCCAGCTCTGGTGTGAAAGTAGATTGTCTCTAAGACTGGTGTGGCAGCTTGGGGTGAGATGGCTGTCTTATGTTGCTGCAGGGTAGAAAGAACCTGTAAACCCAAACAATAAGAATAGCCTGAACATGGCTGATTCTACACATATTACACTGCAAGTAAATGGCTCTGTGCAGTCTGTGTTGGAGTCTGAGGTGGCAAAAACACTATTGCATTTCCATATATTCTCAGTTGCTAGCATAAAGTACAGCATGATCAATGTAAGGTAGCAGCAGCTCTTTAAATAAAGTATTTTTTGTTTAATTGTCTGCTTTTAAGGAATAGAATTTCTCAAATATTTTTGTTTTACTTTAGACATGGACTTGATATGTTTGGCTTTACCACTGTGTTATCCAAGGACACTAAAGAAGAACCTACTTTTACTGTGTAACAAATAAAGTCTGCTTATCTAGTCATCTTTTAAAGATGGGTTTTCTGGGAGAGATAGCAAATTGTCCCAAAAGGCCAGCTTTCCTGTTTAAAAAAAAAAAAAAAAAAGCAGTATCCATCTTTGTACACATTTTTGATTTGCTGAGTAATAGTTGAGATTATTTACCTAGTACATTATCTCTCATATCTAAGAGCAGAGCTCTTATCTGTTGACTCTTCTTATTCAGGCAATATACTGGCTAATTTATACGTTATCATCTGTAAGCCGTGTTAACACACAAACTTGCATTCATTTACATAAACCTGTTTTAAATGATCACTCTTACTCACTGTCAGCACATCTATACAGATTAAAATGAATTAATGTTCAAATGGTCTTTTGCACCTGGTAATGGAGTACCAGCCATAGTGTGCTGGGGTGACACTTGAATTGAACTACCACACCCTGGGGACAAGCATATTGGCATAGCATTCTGAGGTTTTTTGGTGCCTGGCCTCATTAAGTGACAGGTGCTTTAACCACTTAGTTTAATCTGATAGCAAAATCATTTCTCTTGAGCTTTGATACTTTTGTCGTTAAAATTGTGAAATTAAAATTGCATACACACAAGTGAGTGCCACCAACGGAAAAAACCTCCCCTTCTTTCCCCTGCCTTCTCCAACCTCTTGTTTTGTAACCTTTAGTTTAACACTGGGGGAAGAACAAGACTTAGTGAATATCAAAGTAGGTTATAGCTATTTAAATATCCGATAAGCATCTCCCAATCATATATGTACCCAAAGCTTAGCAATGAGAGATGTGCAGCACTTACACCTGATGAGGTGTGTTCCAGGCAGTGCTAAGTGTCAGAATTGTGTGTGTGAAACATGGCATTTGAGTAGGTCCTGATGAAAAGTACCATTCTTACTAGTGAAAAGCATAGTGAAAGTCATCATCAGCCTCATCATCTTCAACATCACCACCTGCTGCACCAGCAAGGACACCAAGTGGAGGACATTTGTCTTGAGACTTCATTGCTTCCCCTCCCTGTCACCATGGGGCAGAGTTTTTCTTATTTCCCTCTCTCTCATTTTCTCTCTCCTTTGTTTTTTTTTTAATCTCTAAATTAACTTCAAAGTCCATGCATGCCATCAGCTATGGACCCCATGAGTAAATTTTTGTGCATTTAAGCCAGTGTCAACATCCTTTGGGCAATGAATGGAAAGTGCTCAGACACCGCAAAGTTTCTGATCCTATTTCTGGGCTCTCATTCTAGACAGTGGCCAGACTCAGACTAGTCAAGACTCTGTAACTTTGCTTTTTACCGTAAGAATTTACTTCATGTCTATAATGCTTCTAATTTCCAGAGTGATTTCCTTAGCTGTCTTGAACTAATTTACTGTTCTTTTCTTCTTCCCTGACTTAATAATTTTAATGAAGTTTTAAACTCAAAATGAGCTTGTATTGTGCATTATGGATCAATATTTGGAATTGTGCTTCCCCAGCATTTTGAACCCTTCAACATGTTTGTATAAGTCACTCTTCATTTTGCCTGAAGTTGTCTGAAGAGCTTCTAATTTAGATTTCTAAAGTCCAAAGAGTAAAGGAAACGGTAAAAGAAGCTAGAGTACGTGAAAGTAATAGCAGAAGGAGCAATGGTTGTGGTGTGTATATATGTCCATACGGCTGAAATTGTCAGAAATTATGAGTGAGTTTTGGCTCTCTGTCCTGAGAAGCCGTACAGATGGATGTTTGCCATCTCCTGAATATCAGGCTTAGGGTGTCACCCAGCAGGATCATTATCTGCTCTTGCAAAATTGGGCCATACATGACTTCTAAAGGTAACATGGCTACTTGGGGAACTCTGTGATCTTATCTCAATACTCCTATTTCTGGTCTCTCATTCCAGACAGTGGCCAGGCTATGTCTTTGGAAGCTCTAGAAATCAAATTTTCATATGCTTTTGATTAAAAAAAACCCAACAAGCCACACACACAAAAAAATCACTTCTATTTTGATTCAGCTAAGTTATTTTTAAAATAAATTTTGATTTGCAAGATGTTTCACTACATTGGAAAAGTCTTAATTAGAAAAGCCCTGCTGGCTGTTGAGCGCTTTGAGTTATTCTGATTAATCGGATACTACCACTGTGTGGAATAATTCTGCCACGACTTGGGGAGTCTTTTGAACAATTTGCTGCGGCTCAGGGGTTCCCAAAAGATTGATTATAAACCGAGACCATCACAGGCGCATGCAATAAAAAAATCATTCTGTGCTATTTTAACTCTGACAGTTGCAAAGCTTGTACAGAACTGGAATAAAGACTGAAATCTGACTGCAGATACGGAAGTGAGTTACAGAAAATTGCTTTGGTCTATGGAGAAGACAGCAGTGAGACTGAAGAGTGTCCTCGCATCTCCTTTTTCCTGTAACCTTTTGACTCTGTTTTGTTGCTAAACCTCCTGAGTCCAGAGAGATTTTTTTGAGAATTGTCTTTTTGGTATGGTAACTACTGCAATAGCAGCATGTAATAGCAGTCACAGATAGTAATATTGTGTTAGTAGTCAGCAGGGAGTATTAATTTATAGACCTGTACTACAGCAATAAGTACTGCAGCTAATAACTTATAAACCTGTACTGCACCCAAGAAATACATGCTAGACAGCGCCATATATTTCAGTGAAGCAGTGGGGAACTTTGGTTTGATCTTAAGTATAAATGAGAGTTTTTGATTTGTTATATTTAACTTACTTTCATGTTAGGAAACCAGCCATAGAGATAGCTACGCCAGCTGGAATGGAGAGGGAGCTTCTCTAGTCAAAATAAAAAAAAGAAGCTACGTACAGGGTGAGAGTAGATTGTGTGAGATATTTGCCATCTTTTTAATGTTCTCTCTCTGAAGGAGGAGGAAGGTGGCAGCGCACACTGTTTAATCTCTTTAACCGGAAAATAAAGTGACATAGATCTTGAGATCCACCCAAGAGACAGGGCAAGAGACAGGAGACAGGCACACCTGTAACATCGCTGATGACAGGACTGTGCGCCCAGGTCAGAGCTTGAATGCAGCTGCCGGAGCCAAGGGCAGGAGCTGGGGGTCCCGGGTGAGGCCAGCTGGGGCCCTTGAGGCCCTCATAGTCAGCCTGTCTGAAATTTGCTTTTGCACATAATTGTGAAAAGCACGTGTGCAAGATTAATGTTAATACATGACATTATGTCTGCGTGAAGGTATGTCTGTAACCCTACTCTGAGTGTTAGTGGCAGCGGGTAGTGCTCCTCTGAACACCTTTCTGGCAGATAGAGGATGGCCTGCTTTCTGCCTCTTTTGCCCAATCTTGCCCAATCTACGTCCCCACTTAAAAAGGTAAGAAAAGTGATAGGTGTGGTACCTTGCTGAAAAATCAGGCAGCGCAGCCAGATCTGCAATATGCTTCCCTCTCCCTGCTCTGGTCACTCGGGCATAATAAGGGAAAAAAGTATACTCTGCTCTCTGCAACATCTCACACTGTCTGGTAGCTGGTAAGAGAAAGCGACTGAAATCTCGGTGCGGCTGTTAGTACAAGCTCCCCCACCGAGCCCGGGGCCAGCACAGGTGGAGAGGCAACGTGGGCACTGAATTGCCTGTGCATGGGTGAGGAAACCAGTGCCTGCCACCTGGACTGCTTTCTCACAATTTATCACGGTGATTTCTGCGAGATTTCTGTGCTCTCTTAACTAAGAAGCAAAGTCTTACACCAGGTAAGAAGTGACACAGAAAAAGCAGCATTATAGTGAGGTGCAGAGAGAAGGGGTGTTGGAGTGGAAGAGTCTCATTCTGCATAGAAGTACGTGTAGGGGAAAAGCAGATGGGGGTGTTAACTCAGAGCCCCGATGTATTGGTGATGTTTCGGCAGGAAAGAGGGAGATTGCTGTATTTTGTTCTGTCTTGAAAAGAAACATTTTGCTGATTTACTCTCAGCTTTTACCATGAGTCACTGTCTTAGGTAAATAAAGCTGCTGGCCTTCCTGTTTTACGGGGTGTTGTATCAGGTTGCGTGCTCTTGCATGTATTGATCCAGTTCATGCTAAAGGCCTTGGTTACTTTTCATGAAGGTTTTTGTAGGAAGATTGATAAGGAAGTCAGTCACCAGACCAAAATGTTTTCAAAATAGAATAGAAAAGGTGCTCAAAAGTTATAAATGTGAGACTTTATAACTGACTAATCATTTATTGATTTACTGCTGCTAACAAGGACAGCAGCCTATATTTTTTGTAACATCTGAGCTCAGAAACTGTTGGCAGAGTTTTCCTTTATGGGTCCAACTTGGACCTCAGAACCGTAACAAAGAAAGTATGGGAGTTTTCTTTGGTTTTCCTTGTGCAAATGAGTAGGTGTCAGGGAACTCGGTGTCATGCCTGGCACAGTGGGACTGCTCTGTCCCATCTGTGTGGACTCAAGGTAGACTGGAAGTATGCTGAAGTGTTTATCATCCTTTGCATCCAGAGGTACGAAGTCATGGATATGATTTGTGCTTAAGAAACAAACATTCAGACTCCTCATGGCTGTTCCTTGCGAAACAGAACCTTTGTGGCATGTTGGAGTACTCAGAGGGCTCATTTTGTAGGGTTCTTTTGTTCCAGCAGATTAATGAAATTTGGGGTGGCCTAAAGCTTCTAAAAAAATAAATGTTGGCCTGCCTTTCTCGTGTTGTTAAAACATTTTTCTGCATTTATACAGGTTTTTCATGATAGAAGAAATTTTGGTCTTTAGAAAACATTGTTAACAGCTGTAAATTTGTAAAATTTCAACTTCTCCAGGGTAAAAAAGATGTTGTCTTTAATCAAATTAGTTTCAGTGTCTTATCTTTAATTTAGTTGGGTTAGCATGATTAGAACTAAGCCTCTCCTGGCCCAGTAAATACGGCAAAATTTTATTTTGAAAGGTACAGAGTGAAGAATATGCGAGATATCCCTAATATATTTGACTGTTACATGTTCCCCTGTGTTTTTTAAATGTATTTTTTGCTAATGATCACAAAAGCGTAGATCAGTTTTGTCCACAAAAAGCAAAGTAGAGGACTCCAGATGATCCTGCCACTGGTACCAAACCAGGAAAAAAAAAAAAAAAAAAAGGCAATTACACTGGAGTTTTGCCTCCACCTGCTCTGATTGCAGGCTGTGTGATATTGTGTGGAGCAAGTGCAATGATAATCCAAATAGACAAAATTAAGTTTAAGGGCACATGAGTAAAGTTTCTTAGGTAAATATGCTGGAAAGTGCCTATGAAAATAGCTAAGTACTATTATTCCATGCAAATGAACAGGTGAGCTGTGTACACACTGCAATGTTAATGCAGTATTTGTTGCGATGACACCATCATTAGTCAGAAAACATATTTTTGAAGATTACTTTTTATTCACACTTGTCATGAACTCTGCTTTATTTTGCATTTTGTTTACTTGCAGTTCAGTAAATGTAAGAAATTTGTTTGTGCCAAACCAGATAAAAAAGAGCTCTTGTAAATAATAACAAAGATCAAAGAGTACTGAACAACTCTCATATCCAAGAGAGGTCTGTCTTCAGCCTGAAAGCTTCTTTTTCTCTTCCCACTCAACTTTTGCAGTTGGTTTAATAAAAGGTATTGCCTCCCGTACCATCTTTGCCTCTCATTACTTTGCAAAGCTGTGGTTCTTGTGGGTATTGTACTGAAATGGTAACTTGAGATTAGACTTTTTTCTTTTTCATCCTCTGAAAAGACGTAAAGACCTCAGCTGCAGAGCAATTTCATGAAATGTACGTGACTACACCAATATAGCTTTAGCGATAGGTATTGAAAATGTATTTAAAAAAAACCTAAACAACTGTGAACAATTCAAATAAGATCAAAATGGAAAATTAATAAGGAAATTGAATTAATAATGCTCACAACCATAACACTTGGCAGAAAGAAGATACATTCAGAGAAAAAAAATAACCACTAATGTCTATTGTAGCCAACAAACACAGCAAGAAAACAGTCTTCTCTTCCTCTCTTCCTTTTTTTCCCTCTTTGTATTTCAGAGAAAAAAAACTGATGAAAGAGTTGAATGAGTAGAGGAAAGCTGTCCATTGTCTTCTCCTCTTCATTCAGTTGCCCATAGCAGAGAACATTAGAGATGTCCTTCAAGTCCTGCTTTCCTGTCACTGCTTGTGTCACAATCTTAGCAGGGTTGGGGAGGCAGTAAGGTAGCTTTATGATCGTGTTCATCTAAACAAGTATTGGGACAGCCAAATTCATCGACAGCGGCCTGCTTGAAGGATGAGAAGTGGCTTCAAGTCTCGGTTTTGCATTTTGTTTTGGTTTTAGCTTTTCTAAGTAGGTTTATTTATAATGTAAGTCTCCTTGCACGTCCTACAGAGACTCTGTAATCTCAGCAAAGGAAGGCTAGTTATGAAATATTTTACAACTAATTCATAAATCAGGCAGCCTGGGATCAGTGGAATGACAAAAAAAAGGATATCTAAAAATGCTTCCCAATTAAATCTACTCATTTCCAAGGAATGGAAATAGTCCTTTGGGTCATTCCACAATTCTCTTAGTGTATGGCATTATAAAGTTTATTTTTAATTTTCATTTTCTTTGCAGAGTATCATTATCAGGTCACATGAAAAACATACAGCCGTGAGAGAGTAATGCCTTCCACTGATGTTTGTAAGGGAGCTCTCTGTACACTAGCAGGCACATCTGTGGTTTCAAAACATTGCAGAAGATAAAGCTACATGACTGCCATTAATATTGTAATGAGCCATGTGGCAGAAATCACTGGCCCAAGTATTTAGCCTGCAAGAAAGTCACTTTTCTTTTTTAAAAAAAGCAGACCCAGACGTGTTGCAAATTAGGTACAAAATAATTGATGCATTGTTTAGTTTAACCATTTAAACTCAGAAAAGACTATTGACATACTGGCAACATTTGCTGCTCTGTACTGCCAGATTAAAACTTGTAAGTAGGCTATTAAACAGCAATTCAATAACAGTAATTATTAATGTATATACAACTCAAACATTAATATAGTGTTAATGATTTTTACATTTATGTGAACACTAGATGCTTTATGAAATATTTATCTAACCATCGTAGTTGTCAGTTACATGTCTCTATTCGCATATTTTACCAATAAAACTTAAAATGGTTAGTTAACTTCTTCACCCTTGAAATACCAGGAGTTTTTGATTTATTTGCTGTTGGAACACTGAGGCATGAACAAAAATGAATAATCTCCACTAAAAATAATTTTACAGGAATTGGGGAAGTGCTATGTCATGTAAATTCTGCTTTAGCATACAGGTGGGACACCCTTGCTCTCCTCAGCACACAGGTTCTGCGACAGTCTGTTGAGCTACTCACACAAGTGACGGTAGAATGTCAGGGTTTAACAACGTGTCTTTGAGTTCTGATGTAATGATTTTTTTTGCATCGCTGTAATGCCAATTTTTGAAGTTAAATTTTCATTGAGTAGGCTTCAGAGGCGATTGTAGACTCTCAGTAAAATGCTCTGGGCTTTTTGTGTTTTCTTTCTTTACTTTCAATCTAGAACATCCACTGTTTTAATTCCAAGTTTGTTACTTTATTGATGAAGTCTGCCTCTACTGTGCTTTTAGAAAAGAGACTTCTTCTGAAGGCACTGCTCATAAATTAAAGCTTTTAAAGTAGTGTCATAGTTAGTGGCGCTCTTACAGTGTTAGCACAAAGACCCAAATGGATCATAGATATGGAGCATCAGCAGGTTTCTCCGTACATAGGACAGGGCAGAGGGTTGTCACATAGGTCCCTGTGCAGAATATTTTTCTTTTTCTAGGAGAGCACTGGTGTGTTGCAGTCTGTCAGTAATAACTGTATTTTTTTTTAAAAAAAAAAGAAAATGGGATCACCTTGACAGAATCTGAAAGAAGTCTGTATGCTACTTTGCTAAAATGAAGACATCTTAATGAAGACATTTTGGAACACAGGTGGCTATTTTTCCTGCTATGTTTATATAATTTTCGAAATAAGAAAGAGAGGTTATTACAATTATGCACTCTAAAATAACCATCGCTGTGAAGCCGTCTGCTTACATTAAACTTGTTTTAAAAGCTTACAGAGTGATTCTAATATGGTTTTCCCCAGTATGCATCTGATAGCAAACTGTTTAAAACTGTTACTGCCAATGAGGTGCCTCCCACTGGAAAATCAGAAAGAGTTGAGGTAACCTCTCACAGTACCTTGTGCTGTTACTTGAGTGCCTCCTCGTTAAGCATTACTTATGCTTGCCTTGGCACTTTAACACCTGAACGGCTTATTACAATGTCTCTTAGAAAAAGAGAATTTCTGTAACGCCTTTTTCTTAATTTGTTTTTTAATGAAGTGCCCTATCCAGATTGAATTGACACGAGAAAAACAACTCATATACTTATTCATTAGTTTCCATTTGAGATTCTTTTATAGTTTATTCTTAGTGTAAGCACAAGGATGGTTTGCTTTTGGAACTTTAATGACAGTTTGGTAACGTACTTGTGAGTAGTATTTCTCTTACATGACATTGTGCACCGTGTACAATACTGTTGTTTTGGTTGGTTTTTTAAAAAAATAGTGTTTTTTTTTTCTTCCACAATTCATTTGTCATATATTTTTTTACAAGATTTGCTTGTTTCCAACACTAGTTTTATGTCTAGTTACTTATTTTAATAAAACAACCCAAATACATTCTAAATTCAAACAATACAATTGTGGAGTTTTTAGTTGTGGAATGATTTTGCATTTGTATCTGTGAATGTATTTATTAAGTGGTTTTTGTGGTCACTGCTGATACAAATTAGTGTAATCAGTGAAAAAAAAGCTGTCTAAAAATTCAAATAATCTTCCTCATAAATGAATCAAAAAGGTATGTTTTGAAGCACTTAAAATTTTGTCCATATCAAAAATAATAATGTGTGGTTAAAAAAAGCTAAATCTTCTGATAGCTTCTTAAAGGTTTCTTCTGAAAGTTAGCAAAAACACTTCAGTAAGGAAGAATTCAGTTTTTCATGTCCAACAGCTCAAATTGACTAAGACCAGGAAAACATGTAGAAGGTTTGGACTGCCTGTATCTGATGCAGTATTGTTACTGTGGTCTAAGTGTGTAAGCAAGGTAAGGTTTCTGAGGAGGAATAATATATTTTATCCTACTGAATGGTGTAGCTGGAAAAGAACAGCTACATGAGTTGAGAAGCAGGCAAAAGAACGGTAAAATTGGGTATTGTGAAATTGAAAAACCCTAGTGACATCATAGTGTGGTGCCCTTGGAGCAAAGACCAGTTTTTCTTTTCGGGTGCTTTAATTGTAGCCTGGATTCTGCTCCCTGGTTAATTCCTGCTGGCTGCACTGGGCTCTGGGCATGTGTGGCCGCGAACAGTTGCTGAGACTATGCAGCTGAGACCTCGTGAGTAGAAGTTCAATATCATGTCGGCTTTTTTTCTTCATTCAAACTCCATCAGTGGGAATTATGTCGGAATTGCAAGGCATTGACATGTTTTGGGATTGGTGGTGGATAATACCAGTATTACTTAGAAGGAGGTTCCTGTTCAACAAAATAAAAAAGCAAAACTAAATTTAAACTGGTGTCTTAAATTCTACAAGAATTTAGTGTAACAAAAATCAATGTGAAACCTTATGAAAGGGAAATATGATTTTATTTTTTAAACAACACTGATTTCAGCCCTTGCTCACAAGGACTAACACGTGTGTGTTCAGGCGGTCGGGATTACTTGCGTGGAATGGGGAGGATGACAGTGAACTGGTTTTTGAACAGGTCTTTTAAACTTGTTAGGAGTCAACAGTTACTACAGGAGGATCTTCTGCCTCAGAATCCTCCTTACTGTGATTCTTAGTTGCCCTGTAATTCCTGGCAGGGCTGCTGCCCCTGGTCTTTGTTCCATCGTTTTGGGAATCATCGTTGCAGTCTGTCTTCCTGCTGGAACAGGCAGGAGAGCAGTGACTGAACCGCACTACCTCAACCTCCTTGCCATCCTCCACGAGTCCTCTGCTGACAAGTCATCTCTGCTGCGGCCATTGCAGAGCACAGGCCTCCTGGTCTTGATGCAAACAGCACGTTCCTCCCTGATTACCGGTTTTATTGCTGTCAGCGGTGTCCTTGTTTTATCAATACGTGACATTCTTTCAACCCTTGCTTTATTCTTTCTTCTGGTGCTTTCACACACATTCGCTTCCATTCATGTTTCTTTCAGACTGATCTTAGTCTTTCTGTTGCAAATCTCTACCGGCAAACCTGTAAATGCCTCAGGAAAGGATCCACGTTTTTCATGTATTTAGGTCACTAGTTGAAGTACGCCAAACACCTGTAGATAAATTATCAAGAGCTTTTTCTTTGGCTCTGCTATCTTGGAAGAGCTTTTGGATTTGCAATAGCAATTTTCTGGGGACTAGTAAAATATGCTAACTTAACTCTTGCACTTCATACTCACCCTGAAGAGTGCAAAATGTGTCTATGTTTCTTTTTAAGGTAACAAGACTAATTATATAGCTGTTACTTAAAATGGAAACTTTTGCATCCAGGCAACAGAGTTACAAAGCTGAAGGAGTTTCATCTGTAAATGGACACCTTTTAGTTCCTTCATGGCAGAGCTGAAATCACTATAGGTTTTCGGCATACATTTTTGTTACTAGTTCGCCTGTGGAAGCCAAGAGGAAATGCTGGATTGTTTTTGTTTTCTGTTTGTTTGTTTCCATATGGCGTAGAGATATCTGAAACATTTTCACCTGCTGACAGTGGATGATTCTGTACAAGAGAGGAGCAATTACACAAATGTATCATGCAAGCATTCTCAACCTTTGTGGCATGGTGATTTTTGTAGGAAAGCAAAAGGGAAGACATGGGCGAGAAATGTAGAAATACAAAAGACAACTGCTGAACTATAAATAATACATGCCTTGGTTTGTAGTGATATAGGTTGAAACTAACATCTTGGTTATTTGTGGATTTACTGCCTGTGTCACAACAAGAAATGTTGTTTTACACATGACTGCAGAGAACAGATGCAAGAACCCTGGAAGGCTTTGCTAATGAGCATGTATTTGTATATGTGTATAGGAAAACACAGCAAGCTGTAAGTGATTTGATACACCCATTTGCTGATTCACCCCATCAAACAAGTCACTGCCTGTGTGCAGTCCTCTTTGGTGGAAGAGGTAGGATATGCATATATGGTTCTTCTCTCTTGTTTCTGATGGCAGCTGCTCTCTTTTATAGGGTTAGTTATATGCTACAGGTGTCTTAGGTTCATTGAATGTTTACATGCATATGGCTAATATGTGGTTATATATATGTAGCAAGACAACGAAATATTTTTTTAGTTTCAGAAAATAAAACTAGGAACTAATTTTAGGTGACATTGTTCCAGCTTCGTATAATTTTTTTCATATTGAAAAATCATGTTGAAATCAGTTTGATTTTAATATGCTAATAGACCTAAAAATTCCATATATCAGCAAAAAGATTCTCTTCAGCTGCATCTATCTGCAAAACACAACTTTAAAATTTTATACTGTATATGGATGATTGATGAGGGAGTTTGTGTCATCAGGCCATGATAGGTCATAAGCCCATGCTAGTGCAAGGAAACATATGGCAAAGTTTTGGTGGTGTTATCGCAGGTTTCAGTGTAGAGTATCTTCTGCTGTGCCCAGCAACTTATGAAGTCCAAATATGGATGGCTAATTGTATTTCTAACACTAGGGAAGAAAAGGAGACTTACAGTAAAAATGACCATGTTATCTTCCTTTTGCAGCAGGGCAGTTATCTAGATTCTTGGAAGGTTAAAAGAAAACTTAAAAATTCTTTCCACGCGTCAGGGGTGTATTTGGGGTGAATGTTCTGCAGTTTTACAGCTTGTCTGAGTTCCCTCAGAACTATTTTGTTGCTAGAGGGTGTCCAGACGTAGAATTTTTAAAACTTTTCTTATTCTTACAGTCAAGAAAAATGTCAGTATTTCTTCAGTTTGCATAACTGAATCAGGTTCCCTTTACTTCAGTCAATCCTGGGCACTTGCATGCCTCTCTGGATTTTGAGTCATCAATCCTGATTAGATAATCTACTTGCTTTGCTGAGGAGATACAAAATGTGGATCAAGCTGAATTTCTGGCTTTCTTTAATAAAAGGGAAGCAGTAAGCAATAATATTATTTTTTCATAGTGTTTTCTGTGAAGGCATTTGAAGGATGAATGATTGTGGCCCATTTCACTAAGCCCAGTGCTATTCTGGGTTTAATAGTGCTGTCTTGCAGAGAACGGACCTGGGAACAGCAGTGTCTCTTGCTGGGACGATTTTGAGCAAAGAAAAAGGAACTCAATTATTGAAATAGTAAAAGAAAGCAGATTGTAGAGTGGACACTACAGAAGTCCTATAGATGAGTTCTGTTATAGATGGGCAATTGTAGAAAAGTGAGAGAGGAAATTTGGGGATAGTAAAAATAGTATTGAAATAGTAAAAGAAAGCAGATTGTAGAGTGGACACTACAGAAGTCCTATAGAGGAGTTCTGTTATAGATGGGCAATTGTAGAAAAGTGAGAGAGGAAATTTGGGGAGAATGTCAATGAAGAGTATTTCTTATAAGTGAAATGCTTGATCAACAAAATCTCAAATTTTGCTTCAGGGCTCTATATGTTTTAAGGAAAACAAGCAAACAAACAAACCAAACTCCACCTTTTGCATTCAGTCAGGCCAGAAACGTCACCATGATCTTGACAGTGAAGCACCTTGCCTGCCCCGAGGTATCCCATGGGAATACATCTCTTCCCTTTGGCAAGCTGGAATAAATCTGATTTGCCTCTCTAAGTTCATATTTCTTCAGTGAAATGCCTCACTCTGGTAACTAGACAGAATATTTTTCTGTGTGTTTGTTTTTTTAAATAGCATTTGATTTAGGGTCATACTGATTTTTTCAGTTTATAACTCATGGTGTTTCAGACGTGTGTCAGAGTCCCCAGCTCTACTTTCTTCCTAGTCCGTTCACAGGGCTGGGAGGAGCAGAGAGAACCATTCACTACAAAGTCAGCTGTGGAGGGAGGAAAAAAGGCTTGTTTCTAAATATAACATAAATTAATCCCACTATGCAGGACGTATTAAGCATATGTAATTTCTGTCTGAAGACATCTGTGTATAAAGAATCAAGAGCAAATATGCCCAGCTGGTGACCTGGTGAATGGCTGCATGGCAAAACTATATAACGAATAAAGCTTTGTTTCTGATAACCTGGCACTTTGGAGAAAGGGAAGCACAGTCAAACTGATGCAGAAATGACATCAGATCTTTCTTAGTCGTATAAAGCAAAAAAAAAAGAGTCACAAGACTGTGGGCTAGGCTGGAAAATGATTTCTGTTCGATGAAATAGCTGTTACTATGGTGTCTTTCAGCTACAAACTCTATAATTTCAGCTGCAACGGAGGATGAAAATTGATGCTAATGGGTAGGAATTATTTTCTCTAATCAAGAGTGCAAGATAGCCTCAATTACCAAGAAGAATATAAAGTCCGTCTTCCAACTACTAGTAATTACCACAGGCTTTTTAAATTGTGCTCCTCTGTTAAGTAGCATTCATTTTAAATTGTGTGTATTTCTGCTTTTTTCTTCAATAAATAAGCCGGGGAAAATCAGCTAACCAGTAATTTAGTCAAATTGTCCAGTTGGTTCTATACTATGAGACAGTATAGATCTCACATATCTACTATACTACAAAATGGCACCGCAACTGATTTCTTTTATAAGTTTTGTCTTCATATCTTGAGTGAACAACTGGAAAAGTATTGGATACAGAAAAATTAATTTTGCGTAAGAACGGTGTTGTTGGACCATGTCTGTGTTGCATTCTGGTCTGGCAGCATTTTGTATGGATATGAGGGTGATGGCAGGAGGGGGCAAGGCTGAACAGCACTGGAGGTCATCAGGTCCAGAGTGGAAGGTGGGAAGTCATTCCAGTCTGCTGTGGGTACTGGAGGAGCTTACAGCCCAGGCCAAACACTGGAGTTGCTCTAAAAGACATAAAGTTTTTCCACAGCCTGACAAGTGCAAAACTGTCAGTCTCCTTCTGGGTCTGACCTTGGCACGTCATGCAGAGAGGACAGGGGTCCTGCAGGTTTCTCCTGGAAGAACCTAGTAGGGACTGGGGCTGGCCCTGTAAATGAAGCAAAGTTGAGCCACATCTGTGATGTGAAAAGTCACATCTTAGTGACCACACCTCCTTAACAGCACCATCATGCCTGCGTGTGAATTGCAGGTGCATGTGGGTGAAGTCAGACAAAAAAGGAGCATCTGAAGAGATGAGTCTGGACATATATAGTGAGGCTACCAACAGAAGTGACTACAGGCTCTCTACAAACAAAGAGGTACTGGCAGATAGCACTGTTATTTAAAAACAAATCTTAAAAATACTTGCTCCCTGTGTTAAGACTGCTATTTACAATTAGATTCAGCACAGCGGTCAAGGGAACTCAAGTAAATCGCTGCGTTGCTTGACATCACCTTGCGTAAGAAGTGCTGCCATTGCACCCCCTCAATTGTTTCATGATGCGCAAGTTCAAAATGGCCCATTTCTATGTTCTTTATAAAACAAAGGGACAAAAGCTATTCCTCTTGTACCAAGGATGATGAACAGCAGATAGATTGGCTGTTTATAAAAATTACCTGCTTCGCTTGCATCCCAGACCTTGCAGTGTTTCAGTAACAACATCAGATTTTTGCTCTCTGAGGGTGACTGGCACAAAGCCTGGTGTAAGAAAGGCCAGATGGTTCACTAGATGTGGAACTTGGTTGGCAAAGGAGATGTAGGATCCAGTTCTTCTGCTAATGATTTAATGTACATTGATGTTGCGGACATCCATTATTTTTACCTCTTCTATATCTATCTCCTTTATTTCTATTTCCTTCCTTTATAGAAGAGGTAAAAACATTGGTCCCCATGTCATGGGGGACTCTCATAGGGGTCATGTAAAGTCCTTGGGTTTAAAAATTTTTGGTTCTATTTTTGCAAAAAGTAAAACAAGCTGGTCCCTTAGGCGCTGTGATTCAAAAGTTAGTAACTTTGAAAATATTTATATTCCTGTTATGGTTAGAGCAGTAAATCTGGACATTCTTTTCCAGGTTTTTAATTTCCTAGCTTAGGTTTCAAAGGTAATGCTATACATTTGTCATATTTTCCTGACGTGGGAACAATCTAAGGTCTTAAGTTGCAGACGCAATATTCTTTAAACTTTTTTACTTCCAAGGAGCTTGAAGAGCTTCAGGTTCTTTGAGGACATTGCTTTTAAAATAGAGGAATTCAGACAAGTCAAGTGTACTTCAGCAAAATAAGCGGGAGTGGTTATTTCCTTGATTGGCTGAAATGATCGCGGTGGCTGTTGAAGGACTGTAGTTTATCAAAAGGGAGAAAATTATTGTTCCTTGTTAGAAATCCTGTCCATTTAGTGGGATAGTAAGTACAAAAAGTGAGGTGGGAAAAAGTGGCAGTGGATATGAAGAACTAGAGAATTATCAGTGCAGCACTTTCTTATCTCCCTTCAGATAGATCTATCTGAAAGAAATACAAGTGGGTATCCAAGACCTTTAGCATGATGCAGTTACTTTAGAATCTGCCTATAGACAATAAATTTATAAAATACTAAGGACAACAGTAAAAAAAGTAAAAAAAAGGAATTATATTAATGATAATTTCCTATAGTGATTTTGACATTCCAAATACTGTCATATCACACAAATTATGCTTGCTGTAAGAACAATTTTAAATTTCTTCATATATGTTTTCTAACTTTACTCCATCTTCACTTCACAAGAAGTCACAGTAGCTACTGCCAGTGGACTGTGTAGGCAGGTGTTGGCCTTGAACTAGTCCTAGGCAATACCACAACAAAAGTCAATGACTTACCTCTTCCTGCAAGGAGATCTTATGTTCACTTTCTGGGACTAAGCTGCTATGAACTAGCTCCTTCCCTAAAATCTTTTCTACCTTGTAACTATACACTTTCTTGGGAACAGAAACCATGTAGACAAGTATCAAACTCTAAATGAAAGGGCATCCAATATCATTTACATCTCTGCTGAAAAGCTCTGCAGGGAACTACTCTGTACTGGGCAAATCGGTGCTTGATGAAGTTCAGTTGGGCTGCATTTGGTGACCAGAGCTCCACGCTGATAAATCTCTTACATGATTATACTTCTAAATCAATACTTGTGATCTAAGTAGGAACATGTAAATGAGAATTTTAAGAATAGGAGTGAGAAACATTATCTTAAAGTTAAGGAGATCACCTGTTTTATGAACGGAAAAAAAAATGGTTTGGTATACAGCAAACCTTGTTCCAAGGTAGATCTCTTGCTGCAGACACTTCATCTTGGACATAAAACATTTGTTTTCACATGTGCACAAACTGAAAATGAAAGACATATGTTAAAACAACAAATTAAGTTATTGCCCACTCTTTTTAAATGGAGTGCAATTGTTATTTTAACACTGAATTTTGAAGCTAGAATGTTAAAAAAAGGTTGGATTTAGTTTCAGGAAGTTTACTTTTTTTTTTAATGGGTTTTTTTTCCATCTATAAAGGCCATTCTGTCAGTCTGATGACTATACTTTTTAAAACTAAAATATATAAAAATGATAAAAAAAACCACAAGAATTTGGCCCTGCTTGAGCAGGGGTTTGGTCCAGATGATCTCCAGGAGTCCCTTCCAGCCTCAACGATTCTGTGATAAAGTTATGCATTTCTTCAAGCTCTGTAAGCCATCATGTATCCTGATACATCCATGTTCCCTCTGGAGATGAATAAGTAAACAATGTATACTTTCACATAAGAAGGTAGTTTGATAACTACCTGTTTCAGGTTGCCAAAAATGTTTCCAGTGAACCACCTTTTGAGTAAGGTTTGCCTTATAACAGAGTAAGTTGTGTGGAAAACACCTTCTTTAAAATACCTCAGAAAATAATAAAAAAGGGAGGGTTTGGGGTTGGGAATGTAATCGTCCTGGTGTTTCAACAAGAGAAGTTTCCCCGTTCATCATGTGGACAGAACCTGTGACTTTTTCAGTGAATTGTTTTTAACGGAAGATTTTCATGGCTAAAACCCAGTTTCTAAGTTCATGGTTGGTTTGGTGGGTTGTGGTTTTGTTTGTTTGTTTGTTTGTTTTTTTTATAAAGAGGGCTGCCAGCTCCTTCCCTGTAACACTGCACAGAGTGTGGGGGGGTACGCAGGGGGTCTCTGCTGGGAAGAATGTCTGGATCCCGAGAACACCGCTCTGGATGGGAGGGAAATCAGCAAGCAGAGGAAGGCAAGCTGGGAGGAGGAGGATTTTGAAAGAGTGTGGACTTTGTTTTGATTCAATTACGCGCTGATTAATGTTAACAAAAATGTAAGATGAATGTCATACCCAGCTAATGGATTGGGTTCCATGATTTAATCAACAAAGAGCAATATTTGTTCTTCTTTTTTTTTGAATGAATACATGGCAAATGCATTTGTTTCAGATAACAGTCTCTGGTTTCCATGGGGATCGTCCTTCTGCTTGTTAAAGGTATTATTAAGAATCTTTCACATTATTTGAATTATTGCTAAGAGCTATTATTTCAAAACTATCTCAGCTGTTGCTGCCTGCATCAACACTTTGTGTCTGGCAGTGAAATCCGAGGAGGGTACAACTTGGAAGAGGAGCAAAAATATTTTTTGTTGCTTTGAATCAGAGTAATGCACTCTGATAACATTTCACACTCAGAGAACGTTATTCCTTGCAGATACAGTGAACTCGAAACACTACAAAGGCTTAAAGGATGTTGTCTGGGCAACACACTGTGTTGGACCATTCTTCTATTTACTTTCTCAGTGTACTTCTGTGCAACTTCATGTACTGTGTGGCTGCTTATCTGTGATACTTCTCAATTAAAAAAAAAAAGTAGGGGATGACTGGAAACAACCAACCTTTCAGTCTGGATACAGTGGCATTGGTATATAGTGCACGGAGATTTTATTGAGTGTTGATACTTAGGGTAATATTAGAGGATAAACCAAACCCTGTTTGACCTTGTTTGGCGCGCTTTATACATGTGTTTGTTTCTAACGTGAAAAGAGCTGCTTCTCATGCAGTGGTTACCTTTAATATTTCCTATTCCTCTTTTTTACTTGGAGAAATTTTCAAAGGCACAGACAAGCCGGATACTTACCTCCTGCTCATTCAGTCTGTGTACTGACAAGGTTGTCAGCTAACGTCAGGTGTAGTAAGGGTTTTATTTAGACATAGCTCATTCTCTGAGAAGACCAAAGACAGGCGTTTCCTTTTCAAATGAAAAGCACTTCATCTTTTCTTTTAGCGGTGGAATTCTGTGCCACCAGTGCAGGATATGCTTTGTCACGTGTGATCGTTTATAAGTGACACTCATGTCCCAGGCAGTATTGACTTACAGGAAACAGCGAGTTGCTGTGTTTTCCAGCTGCTTGTTCACTCTAACTTTTCCTGCATGCATGCCTCCCAGCTAACCAGTACAATTCCATGTAATTTAGGAAGTTTGTATCCAAGGTTATGTGGCCCTAGACCAGTTTTCCAGCAGAAACACCACAAAAACTAACCCATGGTAGAAAATGACAGCTTTGCCCACTGTGAGGATGAGCAACAGCCCAGTACGGTTGTAAGCCAAGGAGAATACTGGTGTTAGACTAGTGCCTTCCGCGGATTCAACAGTGAATGACTAATACATACAGAACAGAAAAGTGCCTCTAGACGCAGTGAAAAGATTCAGAGCGCAATTGCTGTAATATGCGTTGAATTACTTTGTTGCCTGGAACATCGTTATCTTCTTCCATGGAAAGGAGTTGCTGGGGAAAGGTGAGAAGCAATGAAATGGGAAATGCATGCGGTTTGGTTGTGAAGCTTCTTAATATTTAATGCCTTGCAAATCTTCTGGTGTAATTTTTTCTCTGAGTGGGTGGATTTGAGATGCATGAAGGGAAATACTCGATTTGAAGGCATCAGCAGAAAGATCTACCAGTGTATACTGAAGCTGATCTGGTTCATCAGAGCAGCTTACTAATATACAAGTTACCCATAGTTGCAAGTGGAAAGAAAACGTTTCCCTGAGCGATATTCATCCACTAATTTTCCAGTGTCCCAAGTGGACTCTTCTGTCTACTTATCCTTTTTCCCACTTTGAGGCTCTGACTTTATTTTGTCTGTCTAAAGAGTTCTTCTTCATCTTAGAACCAATGGGGTTTTTTTTACATTTTATTCTTTCCACTTCCATTTAGCATCAGTCAGGACCAGAGCTAATTTCATTTCCTTGTGACTCTCTGATGTATAAATGACAATGTGACATAATTTGTAGAGGTAATTAAACAGTTGAGAATCTGGAGTCTTGAATGAAGCTCCTCTGTAGGACCCTGAAGAATAGCTGAGGACTTCTCTGACAGCTTCTGAAGTATTAATGAAAATCCCTCTGATTTCTTTTATTTTTCCATTCTTCATTTATATTCATTCTAATAGAGGTAAAACTTGCTTTGGAAGTAAGGTTATAAAATTAATGCAATTCAAACTAGACGAAAGATTTAAATTTAAAAAAACCCAACCAAACAAAAAACCCCGAACCAATGAAACAAACAACAAAACCCCAAACCAAAACAAAAACCCCAGCTTCTCCCTTACTCCAGGGCATTGTAATAATGTATTATTACTATATGAGAAGTGCTTTTTTAATAACTGGAGAATTAGAGATATTTTTGAACACAAGCGATTTGATTGACTGAGTATCTCCTAGCAACTTAGGAAGCTTTAAATACAACTGATTGAATACTGCCTGTGGAATATATTGTCAAGCCCAAAGCACCTGCCAAAACCAGATGATGATTCCATTCTTTAAAAAACATCAGATAGTAAATACGTAACTCAATATTTTGTCAGTTACCAAAAAGGAATTTGCATAAGACACATGACACAATATATAGAAAATTGGATTCCAAATAACATTCAAGCACTGCAGACCTAAATAGCACATCTGTGAGGTAGATTTTAAAGTTAATACTGCATGCTTCTATTGAAACAGTGCAGTTTTATCAAGAAGCTAAACTTGACTTTCTGATATTTCTGGGTTACTTGCCACTTGGTATACACATTGGCCATGTGAACAAGAATATGATCTTGCTTGTGTTTTATGTGGGTGACCATAGGAAAACTCTACTCAGCAGGTAAAAGCTTGGGGTTTTTTATTGGTTAGAGGAAAAATCAAGCCAAAGAGTGGTAGTGTCAAAAGAGATAAGTGTGGGGGACTGCAGCTGCTTTTTCATATCTCAATCAGCAGCTTAAGATGATGTTTTTTCTCATTGTGTATATTTGTAGGTACCCTACAAAAACACTAACAAATCCGATTGCCTCATAAATCAATTACACTTCAACTCAAAAGAGCTTCTGGTAAGTGTCAACAATATACAGAATCAACAACATGCGGTTGTTGATATAGTCTACAGTAAGAACAACTTAATTTTTTTTCGGAGGTAGGGAGCTAAACCCTACTTTGCATACTGTCCAGCTGAGCAGAGTAAATGTTGTCTTGTCAAGCAGTATTATTGTGCTGGTAACTGCTTGAGTTGATCTGGTGGTACTGCACAGTATGTCTCCAGGAGAAATAAAATAAAGGAGAATCACATTTTATTAAGATGATACTGACCTTCACCTTGTAGTTACTGCTAGTGCAAAATGACTTGCTCACACACAAGCTATGCACTGAGCACAGCTGCATAATTTGGCCAATGCTGAGAATTTTACTAATTCACTAGTAGCTGTCATTCAGGACAATTTTTGCGTAGTGCACAGTGAACTGGATAACAAAGAATGATTGCAGTATTTCTTCAGTATGAAAATTTGAACATAGTTTAATCAGTCTCATGCACTGAGCTATTACATTTTATTTTTGTCTTTGATTTGCTGTCTGGTAAGATGATTGAATGACTGTTTATTGCTTAGCGTCTTACTGAAAGAGAGGTATTTAATGAACTACATTAGAGCTGATTAGCTAGGGGATAGTATGATCGAGTGATATGGGCTCCACTAGAGATTTTTCTCCATTAAAACCACTGTGAAGAATTACTAGGGGGAGTTGTATAAAGTATGTTTGCTTTCATTTCTTTGTCAGATCATTTCATAAAAGGGTGAATGCTTTCTGCAAATAACTCTGATGCCTTCTGAGTTTACAAAGAGTACTTGTGAAACCCTTGAGAAAACTTTGCATGTTTTTGCGCTGTTTTTATGATGTTTATGTGACAAACATTTCGCTGAAACATTGGGCACCTTTCAGTTTCAATTGGACAGCTTGCTTAGAAATGTATGATCTGCATGTATCCTTAAAACTGTGTGCTTCTAACTTGCTCTGGTCGCCTTGCACATTCATCTTCTGCCTTCCAGTTTTAACACACTTTGAAAGTTTATATTTCCTATTGCTGCCAGTGAGCCGTCAAACGCTCTGGCTGAAGACGGCACTGAAATGTTCCAAGTTGTAGGTGCTGGAGCCTGAGCCAAAACGGCATCTGTGCAGGCATGGGTGGAAAGCCGGGACCAGGTTACGTGGTATAGAATGTGCGTGCCCCGCTCAGCTGTGCTAGCACAGATCCTCCTGCCTCCTTTGATCTGCACTAGTACATCTCCATCTGCTTGGGTACCACAGAAAGTGTCTGCCACAGTGTTTGATCAGTGTTAACAGTTTGCTGCCTGTTGTGTGCCACCTGCCCCGGGAGGGTGAAGCCAGAGCCAAGAAGGCAGCGAGCAGGGAAGCCTGACCAGGCTGTCTCCTTCTCAGCGCCCTCTCCCTCCTTAAGATCACTCCCCTTTGCTCATATAGACACAGAGGAAAGGGACTTCTCAGTCTGAGCAGACCAAGGCAGAACAAGAAAGAGCTATTGCTGAGATGACGTGTGGTGTAGGGTCCATGGAGCTGAGTGCACTCCGGGCACTTTGCAGCAAGCGGTTAAGTCCAGATGTGTGATTTTCACTGCCAGCCATGGTGGGCTGACCTGTCTTTGGGAGTCCTTTTGTGTGCATAAAATGTACTTTGGGCAAGTAAGCATTTCTGTGGTCTTGTAGCAGGTGTCTGCATTTCCTTCACCTGTAGTATTGTCTTTAACTTGTATTAATTGAAAGTGGAAAAAGCTTTGAGAATTGTGGGTGTTTTATGACATTCAAGATAAGACTTTAGTATTTAATCTTCATTTTTACACAGTTCTATTAAGCCTGTTTTTTCCTGGTAGCACACATTTTTTTTTTTTCANAAAAAAAAAAAAAGAAAGAAAAAGCAAACATCTTGCTAAAACCAGGTTTTTAAAGGAGAGATAAAATCCTATATTCTGAGCGTGAGTTTTCTGGCATCTTGGTGTGCCTTAGAAGGGGCCCAGAGCTGCACGCAATGAGAACAGATTGCTTCATTGACTCCTGTGCTGTTGCTGTGTGAGTTAGGATCATAGGGGAATTTGCGATGGAAAATTTGTTTCTATGGTATGATATGTCTTTCTCAGATCTGGATAGAATAACATACAATGGTAAGGGAAAAACACTGTCTTAGCTAATGCTGGTTTCTGTCTGTACTTCTGCTTCACTGCCATCCATTCACCCTATTTGAAACAAACATGTAGGGCTTGAATATCCAAACCAGTGGGTTGCATTCTCTGTGTACTTTTGTGTAGTTATGTGCATCAAGTCTTTTTTTTTTTTCACCTGTCCCATTTCTTTAATTCCATATTATTATGTATATCTAGAATCTATTGGGGGAAAAAAATTTTTTCTGGATGTGGCTTCACACAGGCCTATCTGTGCCATTGAGATGTCCAGGGGAAAGATAAGCAAGTTGCTGTCATCCACTTACACACAAACATATTAAAAACATATATTTATATTTAAATTATATTTCTATTTACTTACAGTGTATTTTTATCTCTAAAAAAGAATTACGCACTAGTTATTAAAATACAAACACTTTAGCATATTTGAATACTCAGGATGACTCATTTAATGCAGGAGTCAACATAAGAATCTAAAAACATGGTTCGGATATCCTACTTAGGCGTTTGCCTCTGAAATTCCCTAATTCATTCCTTACTAGAAGCTGGGAGGAGATAGCTAGGGAGTAATTTTTTTCATTCATCTGATTTATAAAGCCACTAGCCATTCCAGACTTTTTAGTTTGAGCAGGGTGATGGTTCATATCAGTGCCTCGTGGCAAACTCCAAAAGTATTTTTATTTGCAGTACTAGGGAACATTCAGATCTGTTAAAGTTATGTTATTGGGGTTTGGGGGTGTTTGTTTGTTTGGTTTGTTTTGTTTTTTTTTCTTTGTTTATCCTTCCTGTCTCTATTCGCAGGTAACATCATGGTGCTGTGGTCAACTTGCAGAACGTCAGTACTTAAATCTGTAACAAACCGATTCATTAAGAATTTGGCCTGCTCGGGGATCTGTGCCAGCCTTGTCTGTGTGCCTTTTGACATTGCTCTTAGTGCCAGCCCACACTGCTGCTGGTGGATCTATACGATGCTGTTCTGCAGAATTGCCAAGTTTCTGCACAAAGTCTTTTGCTCAGTGACCATCCTTAGTTTTCCAGCCATTGCACTTGACAGGTAAGAAAGCACATTTGCCAGGATCCTTGATTTTTCTTTCTTCTTTCTCTCTTTGAAACCCTTTTCTCCCTTTCATATTGGACTTGCTTTTGTTCCAGTGCTTTGCTCACAGTGTGCAGCTTCTTTCTAGAATGTATTGGGATAAATATTATTCTCTGTAGCATTGAAAACCTTTTTTTTTTTCAGTTTACTCTGATATCTCTGCACATTTATAAAGGACTTTGAGTCTATAGAGCTGTCTTCAGAGAAGTTTATATCCTTTCTTCCCATTAATAATTCTTGTTCAGTAATGGAACTTAAAAGCAGACAACTTCAGACTATAGGCGAGGTGCACATTTAAGCCATTGCCTGTTAGAAGAATTTACCAGTGCCTGAGGCAGATTGTCCATCAATTTCAAATTTCAAATGTAGATTTGTTTAAAAAACCCCCGAACAGTATTAATACAACCAGAATTAATTCAGAGAGGTTTTGCATGTAGAAGATCAGTCTGAGAAAAAAAGTGGCGTTTTGGACTGTCTGAGTTTTTGAATTCCATTCATTTTGCTTATTATTATTAGCGATCACTGATCCCACCTAAATGCACGGCTTTATCATCTTGACAGTGACGGTACGTTAGATATTTTTAAGGAAGAGTAGATAGTGGTTTAATACAGTTTACATTACTAAAACAGTGGATTTATATGTTAGATAAAATTATTGTTAGTACGTTATCGTGTCTCACCACAGAATACATTAGCTCTGCAAAAATAAACTGTGTACCTAGTAAAGTGATGTCTCTTACTTTAGTGTTATTGTCTTGATAAATGCAGTATCACTATCTGTAATGCACACCAGTGTTGCCTGTAGCATATCATTTGCCCTCCACTGGTAAAACCTTGTGATCTTCCTCACAAAAAGCACAAACCCCTACGGCTTATAACGATAAATGTAAAAGGATAGGTCTCCCATGAAAATTCTGTGATCTTAGAAGTCCACAGTAGTAAGCAAATGACGAATCAGTGCCTGAAGTTTGAAATGCATGTCAGAGAGGCACTTTGGTTTTTTAAAATGCACACAGAAAGTTCAGTGTGTGGCTACTCTTTTGCTCAGGGCCTTGCCAACCAGAGCTTGTGCAGAACAAAACCCCATTGTACTTCCAGTAGATGGGTACATGTAATTTGTGACCAGCAGCTTTTTCCAAATATCCAGAGACAAAATCTATCATAAAATACCTTTTAAAATTAACAATGAGTCTGGCCTTTCAATGGCCTTTTCAATCTATGCCTCCATCATGTTTTCTGAAATTTTGTGCTGTGTACAATATACTGTCCAGTTTACAAGTACGTAAATGATGAAATCTTCAAATTAATGTTCATACACACCAGCCAAAGTTATGTAGTCCCAATTATTGAAAGAACTGTCCACCACCAATAATGTGATCCTGAAGTCTGAATATTCAGTTTTTTTCTACAGACAGACCTGCAAAGGCTGACCCTTGGTTGTTTTTTTTTCTCTCATAAGCAGGTAACTGGTTGGCAACCCAGTTAGGGATTTGGGGCATTATGCTCAGACAGATCCTGAGAGGCTTCTCATAAGCATTATGCTCATTATAGACTTCACCCTTTGCATTGTATCAGTTGTAATTTTTTAATTTTTTTTTTTTTTGGCAGATACTACTCTGTTTTATACCCTCTGGAAAGAAAAATATCTGATGCAAAATCCCGAGACCTGGTTATCTATATCTGGGCCCATGCAATAGTGGCCAGCATTCCAGTATTTGCTGTAACCAATGTGTCTGATATTTATGCCATGTCCACCTGCTCTGAATCTTGGAGTTACTCCCTTGGCCACCTGATATACGTCATCATCTATAACATCACCACTGTGATTCTACCAGTGGCTGTGGTATTTCTCTTTATGATTCTTATTCGCAGGGCACTGAGTGCCAGCCAGAAGAAAAAAGTCATCATAGCTGCCTTAAGGACCCCTCAGAATACAATTTCTATCCCTTACGCCTCCCAGCGGGAAGCTGAGCTTCATGCCATGCTGCTTTCCATGGTTATGATATTTATTTTCTGCAGCGTTCCCTACGTGACTTTGGTGATTTACCGCACCATACTCAATATTTCAGATATTTCAGTCTTCTTGCTCCTCACTGCCATTTGGTTGCCCAAGGTCTCTTTGCTGGCTAATCCTTTGTTATTTTTAACTGTTAACAAATCAGTACGGAAGTGCTTAGTGGGGACAATATTACAGCTGCACCGAAGGTATAGCAGGAGAAACATTGTCAGTTCAGGTGGTGTTGCAGATGCTAATTTGGAGCCCAATGTCCGTTCGGGGAGCCAGCTTCTGGAGATGTTTCATATTGGGCAACAACAGATCTTCAAGCCCATGGAAGATGAGGAGAATGAGACCAAATCCATTGGCTCTGGTGACTTTCAACAGAAGGAAATTCCTACCACCAGTTCCGAGGTAGGGGAGACTTTGGTTCACAAATTTATACCACAGACAATTGCAGACTCAGCAGCTCAGGTGGCGCCAGCTGTGCCCACAGAAGCTGATATGGTAAATGACAAGTATTCCATGCAGTTTGGTTTTGGACCCTTTGAGCTGCCTCCACAGTGGCTCTCAGAAAACCGAAACAGTAAGAAGCGACTCCTGCCTCCATTGGGGAATACCCCTGAAGAGCTAATCCAGACGAAACAGCCTAAGTGTAAAGCAGAAAGAAAAATCAGCAGAAATAATAAAGTCAGTATTTTTCCCAAGGTGGATTCTTAGTAAGAGCAGGAGCTTTAAGTGACAGAGGAAGGTCACCTTCTGTTATATGTGTGATCCCATGGATCTTTGTTATGCTGAAATTTGTTACAGGCTGATTTTTTGTGCCAAATGTAATTCAAACAAACAAACAAACAAAAGGGAAACGTATATACAAGTGTTTCTTATTAATATGTTTTCATGAAAATAATATATCAAAAGATGGTGATTCTTAGTTTTATCTGTGAACTCCCTACAATGATACTTGCCTGATTAACTTTCAAAAAGTACATATGGCTTTGGGAACGCTTTGTATGGCTGAAGTATGGAAGTACACCAGTCAGTTTGCTGGGAAACCTCATCTTGTATTAAAATGGCCTGGGTATCAAAGTAACTCAATAGGAAAGACGGTAGGGAGAAGACGACAGATGCAAAATGGGTAAATCTTAACCTCCTGTAAATAGACGCAGCAAGGTTCTGCACATTTCATTAATGAAGTAAGATGGACTATTAAGTACATCTATTTTCTGTTAAGCCCATTTCTTGTATCAGTGTTAAAAATAAAAATTGCTGGACTTTTTGCACAAAGTAGTTACCAAATATCTGCCAAACATCTAAACTTTTTTAACACCTAAACCACTATTTTTTGGCTTAAAACTTCAGCAAAGCCAGGGATACCCAAATCGTCATGTGTGTCAAATCTGAGAAAGACCTTTTTTTTAAAAAAAAAACTTTTTTTAGTTTTAATTAAAAAATGGATTGGAGACCATGCAGGACAAATCCTGACTCCAGTAAACAAGTATGTATGTGCCAAGGGCATAAATAGAACACTTTGATCCTGTGATAAAAGGCATATACAAATGTCCCGACAGTATAATGTATGTATTGTGTAAGTAGCCAAAGGGTCAACCTTAAAATAGACTCATCTGCTGGTGCATTCTGCTGTTTTCTGATGGGAAAGCTAGCAAGTGAAAGAAATGCAGCCTTGTACCAAACTGCTGAGTGAGGAATCTGGTAACAGACCCCAAAAGGCAAAGTTTATTAATGCTGTTGCTTGCTAATGTCAGAGGTAGGGTTTTCCTTCTACCTTCACAGATACAGATACCACCCGTCTTACTCCACTTGTCTCACAGAGTAGACCACCCAGTGTAGGAACATGAGACTTTCGTATCTGGTGCCTAATTCCTGAGTGAATCCCAGTCATGCCATCCCTGGTATCAGCACACCAGCCTTTCTACGAGAGCTCAGGCATTGTACTGCAGCTTGCCCCCCTGCATCATCACAGGCATATTGTCTCGTTATACTGAGTGTGAATTTCAAACTGTATCAGTCTGTTAGATGACCTGAAACTATTGTAACCCCGGCATTTTAATCCTTGTTCAGTTGCAAGTAGTCTTTCCTTCTTCCTTACCTGCATTCACTGTTGTCTCTGTGCATAGTTTCTTAAAAGCACAACCCAGTAACATCTGTGTAGTCCTTGTGGTTCTCCTGTACTTTAGCCCTTTGGTGCATGCCGAACCTTTATCTGTAGTTACTGCCTGTTTATGAAAGTAGTTTTCTTTAAAGCCTACTTTTAAAAGGACAAGGTGAAGAATCTTGCCAAGTTCACAGCAACTTACTAAATCTAACCAGTTAATGTTAAAAGTGAGAAAAAATTCTGCTGAAGCAGGATTTGGAGATATACCTGTTCTTCCTTTGACATGTTTGAAGAAAATCAGCAGCTTGTGATGGCTCCAAGGTGGTGGATTTCTACAAGGCATTAAAAGCAAATGTTTTAATAAAAATGTATTAAAAAAAAAAGTTTATAAATGACTATGTAAATTATGTTTTTCTTCATTTCCTCTTTGGTTTTAGTGCTTTTCACTTCTTGGTAGTTCCGGAACTCAGCTTGGGAGTGAGGAGCAGTCTTCAGTGGCTCCAGATGGGTAGTGGGAACCCCAGCTGCCCTGCTTCTTAGATAGAGAGATGAGAAGACAGACATAGCTTGCCTGAAATCAGACCAAGGAAATATTCCAGGAAAAGGTTTTCCTTCTGTGGCAGAGGTAGAGAAGTACCATAGCACACATTTTTTTCAAATGTTGAGAAAAAATAATTTAACAGTGTTTGTTTTTCCAAAGTTAGGGAAAGAACAGATGCCATTCAAAAAATCCTGAAAATCTCAAAAGCAAAGAAGAAGTTATGAATTTATGAATTTTGGTTAAATTTAGTATTTATGGCCCACTTACATATAGATACTGGTCAAAGGTTCTGAGTAACCATTTATCCACATTCATTAATCACAGATCTGAACTCCTTTGAGGAAAGCAAACTTAATCTGAGTGTTATCTTTTTCAACTCTCATGTTGAATGAAATGCCAATGATAAATTGGAAGAGGAGCACGGGGTTTATGGTGGTTTCTAACTGTTGAAACAAAAATACCTTTTTCTTTCAAAGAGGACACATGTAAAAACTTGCTTGTGGTTTTTTTTTTAGCAGATTGTATCTGAAGTCATTGAAAACTTTCACCGATAAATTAACTAAGGTGGTTTTCCATACCTGAAGAATTACTTGGGAATATTTTATTTTAGTCCCTCTTTCAACAGTTTATCCATGTGATTGTTTAAGGGAAGGGGAAAAAAATAAATAAAAGCATATCTTTGCATAGACAAAATAGTCTGTGTAAAATTCATAATACGGCCTCTCTGCTAGAATTGTCATCAGAAAACAGTAATTCAGGAGACTCTTTATGCCAGATGGAATATTTGATTTGCAGAATGTGATTTTTAACTTTATCTAAGACAGTGGTAACTTTGACTCATTACTGCTGTCTGTTGGCTTGTTGTTCAGATGATTTCTACTGGGCAAAATGTTCTCCAGTATATATCCAATATAAAAAAAAATAAATCAAGACTTGTTTTCTTCTTTATCATCACATAAAAGATAAGCAAAAGTGGTTTCAGTTTTTTGTTACGATGGTTGTTTTTAACCACCACGGGTGTTGGTAAGATACATTTTTTTCTCAAGATTATTGATGAAAGAAAGTGAAGTACAAAGCAAAGCTGTGGGAATTGAAGAAGTGAAAGCCTGGGGTAATTTGGCTTGTGCAACTAGATTTAAAGGCTAAATCTTACTACACTGGAGAATAAACTTGGAGGAAGAGAAGTTAAAACTCATTATTCTAGCACTTAGGGGAGAAAAATAGAAAATGGAGCTCATATTAAACAAAGGAATAAATCCTTTAAAAAAGGATGAAAAGACTATGGGGACCATGTCAATTTACTGTTCCTAGATATTCTCAAGAAATACTATTAAATTCAAATAAACATAACATAAAAATTAAAAAATCAAAACCCCATAATGCTGTATTGGTTGGCTACATGGCAGCAATGTATTTTGCACAATGGGATAAACTTCCAGAGAAAAGCAGTTGTTTTCCAGAAACATCCCAAGTGTTCTACTTTATAACAGATCTAGTTGTTATTAACCTGCAGTAATTTAATGAATGCATTTGTTCAGGTTTTAAAAATACACCTATCGGTAATGTTTTGCAGAAGAGGCTGGCTGGATTTCTGTGGTGAGTTTTCTTCTCTTCTGCTCCCTGTTTCCTGGGAAAATACTTCTGTATCAGTGGGCTATATCTTGAAGAACAGAGAGGAAAGTCAGGCTGTGGTTGGTTCCAAATCAGTAGGACTGGAACTCAGCAGCTGGTTCCAGTTAAACAGGAGCTGTCCCATAAGCTGCTGTGTGGGTAACCAGCTCTGGAGGTGATTACATGTCCCACGGAACCCAGGTACTTCCTCTCATTCGTGTCAGCTGACCTTGTGCTGTATAATTTGATAAAGAATGTAAACATAAAAAAAGAAAAATCCTTGCCTTCTAATCTTGTTTGATGTAAGTTACTGTTTAATTGTGCTTTAACCTACGTAGGAGTCAGTATGAGATAATCAATGGGTTTAGAGTCTTTTTCTTTTTTTTTTTTTTTTTGCCATNTAGAGGACACATCCCCACCCCACCCCGAAGATATGGTTGAAGTCACTGGTTTCAAACTCAAAACACTCTTACCTCTTCAAAAGATTGCTTCTTATTTTAGTTGAAGTGACTTTCTCTGTGCCAAAGTAGGGATGTCTTTATCAAACCTGGACCACAAGGTTAGTCACTGCAATCTGCAGTAATTTGTAATTCAAGGACAGCTTAGGAAAACAAAACAAAACAAAACATATTGTGTAGAAAATTGCAGAACTCCAGATGCAGATGCTTGCACTCCTGAGCAAGTTGATTCCTCCCCTCCCCTGGAGAACACAGAGAGGGAACAGCAGGAACCAGCCCAAAGTGATCTTTGTTCCAGGTCTGGTTTTAAGCTGCTAAACCAGCCAAAGGTGGTGAAGAGTACACAGAGGCGGATAGTTCTGATTGCTTTCTTCAGGAACAACAATACAAGAGTGGGATGCAGAAGCGTTCTTCGTCTCAGCAAAAGCCCCTCTGCATGTGCATAGGACCACTTCTCTTGTTTCTTCTCTGTGAGGAGAAAGTGGACTATTTTTTAAAGAAAGTGTAAGAAATATCAAATCAGATCCAACACCTTTGGTAACACAAACCAGGATTTCTCTGCACAGCTGTTCTTCTGCATCCTGAGGTTCCCTGTGGCTAAACGTAGTGCACCGGGAGGGTGATTTACTCCACAAACTCCTTTGTGCACAGTACTTACCTAAGCAGTATTCTGTCTCCTTTGCCTCCATTTTCTGTAAAACTAAACCCTCTACTTTTTGCCTGGATCATAACCTAAGCCATGGAAGAACATCCTTAGACACTTGTAGGATCTCATTCTCCTGGTCTCCTCGCACCTGTCCGGCAGCAAACTCCAACCCACTGCACCCCATGGCACTGAGACATTTCAGCACAACACAACCCGTTTTGAGCTCCTGCTTCCCGAACTCTGCAGTTTGCCAACCGAAGGCATGGAAGCAGTCTTGTCAAGGCAGGACCTTTCCCAATGCAAGTCAGAGAATGAAAACCTGGCTTTTTTAAACACAATGGAAGTTTTACCACTGACTCTGGGTTTAGCCTTTTCATTTCGCTTTTCCTCCTCAGCTGACAGGTTCCTGTGCTGTACCACTACTGCTGGTGGAGCACTCTGCAGAACTCTACTCATCCTCACTCAGGGTGTCTGGAAAAGTTGGAATATGGCCCCAAATTCCTGGATTTTAGCCCTTGACTTGGCACACACCAATCAAAAGATATTACTACATCATCTATTTGTCCTTTACAAGAGAAGGGTCTGGTTATTCCCCTAACATTTAGGGAATTAATATAAGGTAAATTAGCTGTGCTTGTCCTGATCGGTGTACTGGAACTGTTACAATTCACCTAAAAATACTGCCTGTGGTAAAGCAAAGCTACTTCAGGTGAGTACACAAAAGAATATTGAAAATATCAAAGACTAACAGCTAATAAACGTTTGCCCTCCAACCTGTATGAGACAATGAAAGTGATTTGGCTACCTATTTGTGTATTAAAATGCTGTTCAGTAGAGGAGTATGAATATAAGCAGTAGTAATGGGAACAAGTATCCTGTATTTTCCCCCTCACTTGTGTTTCTTCTGGATTGGATCGGGGAGAAAAAAGGATAAATGAATTCTGTTACTATGGTGACTGTGTTCCCAGTATCAAGACAGCTTGGCTAAGTGTATCTTCATCATGTTGTAACCTCTCTTTTGGGATGAAAAGCACACCTTGGAGTGTTTGTCTTGCTATGCCCTTTCTAAACACAAGTTTTCTCCAATTCAACACTTTTTTTTTTCTTTATCCTCATCATACTTCAGTTAAGTACCTGATTTATCATGGAACAAAACTGACCTATTCCCAAAAAGGAAAAAAAAAGGAAATCATACCCTTTGTTCTCCTTTTCTATTTCAAACTTCATTATAAATACACCTGCCACCTGTAACAATATTTGAGATTCTGTGATATTTAACGATGTTTAGAAAGTTCAGTCCTCTTATGGGAGATGAAGACTCTTATGGCTTGATTTCCAGGATTTGGGAGGAACTCTGTGAACCTCTTCTTTTCCTCTCTGGGGCTTTTAGGACACATAACACTCACAGAGCATAAGATCAACTGTGATTTGAGATATCCCTGCTAAGCCATGATTATTAACTCTCGGGTGTGTAACCTTCACAGATTCCACGTGAACAAGCAGCAGTAAGTAGCCTATTCCTGCATGACATTCAAAGGAGTTTCATGCCCATTTGTTACCAAATGCTGAGCTGGACACTCTCCTTTCATGGGCTCTTCTGAGGCTGTAGGCAGTCTAATATGGGAAGCTGACAGCAAGTCATACTCTGTCAGCTGTTAAGCATAGGCACTCTACTGAAGAAATAAATAAATACTGGGGTAGTTATACCTAGCTGCTTTCCATACCTCCTTATTCATAACTAGTATAATTCCTAACATAGCAAAAGGCAGATTTTAGTTTAGTTTTAGATCTGAACTATATTGTCCATTCTGCTGCTTTCTCATTGTCATTACTGGCCTTAAATACTCAACTTGGGGATGTAAACATTCAATCTTCTGTTTTTGCTTCAAATCATGATCTGCATCATCTGAAAAGCACCGCACATTCCAACCACCACTATGGTATTGCATTAGCAATCGCAGGATTAGTGTTAGAATTTTAATATATCCCTGTATGAGGACAGGCTGAGAGAGTTGGGGTTGTTCAGCCTGGAGGAGAGAAGGCTCAGGGGAGACCTTATAGCAGCCTTCCAGTATGTAAAGGGAGACTACAGGAAAGGCGGGGAGGGACTCTTTATCAGGGAGTGTAGCAATAGGACAAGGGGTATCGATTTTAAGATGAAGGAGGGTAGATTTAGATTAGATATTAGGAAGAAATTTTTCACTTTGAGGGTGGTGAGGCACTGGAACAGGCTGCCCAGAGAAGTTGTGGATGCCCCATGCCTGGAAGTGTTCAAGGCCAGGCTGGATGGGGCTTTGAACAACCTGATCTAGTGGGAGGTGTCCCTGCCTATGGCAGGGGCGTTGGAACTCGATGATCTTTAAGGTCCCTTCCAGCTCAAACCATGCTATGACTCTCTAAAATATAGGTGGTTCACTAGCGTATTTTCTGTATTTGTCTTTAGCTCTTGACTGTAAACCACACTGCATCGCTACTGCGCTAAATACCAGGAAAAATTGTTCTTCTCTTACTGTTACTTCCAGAAATATTGACAGTAAAATGCTATGCACTATAAGCATCAATAAAGATTCTACTGCTGGGGTATGTATTTGCTGTCTGCAAAGTAAGAGTTTGGTAGAAAAATCTGTCAATCGAAACCTTACTTTGGGCAAGATGCAGTTTTTTCCTTCAAACTGTTTCTTGTAAATTTTTGCCACCAATGTAAACCTGATTTTAACATATATTGGTATCAAAGGAGGTTGTAGGTGCCAGTAACTGTCTCTAGTTTTTACAAGTTTATCAGAACACAGCAATCAATCCTCACATACTATTTAAATATAGAAAAGAGATGGGATTAGGAAGTAATTACGCTCCCCTTACTAATTAAAATTATTAACAGTGAATATTCAGTTAAATAATGGTGACCGCAGTATTAGTTTTCAAGAGTTTATTTAAAACAGTCATCCAACTATCCTTGTTTACAAGTAAACGTGACACAATTTATGCAGGAAACCAGACCAACAGACTACCAAAAGAAATGAGGATAATTACACAGCACAGGCATACTACGTACAAGGCTGGATACGGTAACTTGTTGCTGTTGAACACTTCAAAAATTGTTCTTTCACTGAGGCGGGAAGGGCAGCAGCTACGAGAGCGATGCCGTCGTGGAAACGGCTGCAGCTCCTCCCACCCCACCCCCCCGTCCCCCCTGTCCCCTGGCCGACAGGTCTCGGCGCGGGCTGGAGGGCCCCCCCCGCCCCGCCTCAGGGCCGCTCGGCAAGGAGCGCAGCGACAAGCGCCGCCGGGGCCGGGGCGGGTTCCTCACCGAGGTTTTTGGAAATCCCTGGTTTAAGCTCTGTATCCGCTCGCCACTTACTCCGCTGGCACCACACCGCGACCCGTCTATTAAGACGCGCCGCCGGGCCCAGGCAGCTGAGGGCCTCGGCGTCCGCAGGCGGCGGCGCCAGGGAGCGACCAGCCTCCCCGGGACACCGGAGCCCGCCTGGAAGACGTCTGCCGCCGCCCTGTGTCCCGGTGATAGTCTCAGCCGGGCTCGGAGAGCGGCTCTCTCTTTCCCCCGGCCCGTCCCGGGCCCGCCACGCTGTCACGGACACTCCGGCAGCGGCACCGCCGTCCCGCCGCTCCGGCAACGGGCCCGGCACAGCCCAACTATCTGCAGGGGGGAGAGGGGGGAAGAGGGACGCTCTCTATGCAGCATTTCTCTCTCTACCAGGACGGAGGAGAACAGGCTTCAGTGGGGTTATCTGCCGGATCAGACTTTGTGAGCAAGAGAGCTCCATTACATCTGCACTCCTGGGACCGAGCTAAAAACAACCCTTCCACCACCACCCCCGTCCCGACGATGGTACCGTCCCAGTTTAAGGCGGACTCCTGCAATTATCGCGAGAGTTCGGTGCGTTGGTCGTCATGGTAACGGCGGCGGCGGCGCTGCTTCCGCTTTGCCGCCCTCCCGCGGTAAGGAGGGGGCGACCGCGGCGGGGTTGGGCCCTGCCGGGGAGGACTCGTCCGGCCACGGGCGCTGCCGGGCCAGGAGGGCTCTGCCCGCCCTCTCTCAGGGGGGGCTGTCGGAGCTGCGGCCGTTGGCAGAGGCCTGGAGAGGGCCGGAACCCGTGAAGGGGTGGGTGTGTGTCCGGGCGGGCGGTGGCGGGCAGCGCCGTGAGCGGGCGCGGTGNGCCCCGGGGGCGGCGGGGGTGGAGGGGGGGGGGATGCCCGGGTTTTAATGAATGAAAGAATGGATGAAAATAAAACCCTTTTTTTTTTTTTTTTTTTTTCTTCTCTGCCCACTGCTTCGTACTGTGTCATGTTACGGACCTGTATACATGACTCGGTTTGTCCTTTTTCTTGTACTGAACTAAAAAGTTGTATTCACTTGGGCCTTCTGAAAATTGCCAGTGCATGTCACATGCTCAGATGTCTAATTCCTGTGAATTCATGTAGTTTTTGCAGAGAACCACGCATTTCTGTTGTTTAAACTCAAAATCGAATTGGGACTGGGAATGTGGTCTCTTAGATTTGCAAACTTCTCCCCCCCCCCCCATTTAGAACTGCTGAATATAAAAAGCTTTTGGTTGCTTTATTTGATGTGGTCAAGATGTCTATAAAATACCCTAATTCCTTTGTTGATACTAACTTTTGCCAGTCACGTGGGGTTGGCTTTTTTTTAAAAAAGAGCCATGACATTTCCTTTGTTAGGAGGTTACTTTTAAGATTTAAGTACTTTGAAGTTTCTTTGACAGTAAGGTCCTTTGCATACTTTGCTTGGCTTGATGACATAAATATATGTTTGTACATATATTAAAAAGTTTGTACTTGAGTGGCAAACTAGGCTATACTGGAAAGACCTCTCAACACTAAATTGCTAGAAAGGATTTGAAACTTGCTTAATCTACATCTGAAATATTACTAGCCTTATGTTGCTTTATTATGAAACTGATAGTTTGGAAGGTTATTTTTAGGGTTTTTTTCCCCAATTTTAGGTCACAATGGATATTACAAGGGGGAGCTTGGATAAAATTTCAAGGCCTGCGTCGAGCTCAAGAGCTTATCCTCCTTGTAGATCTTTAAATACATCTATGGAGTTATTGACACCAGAGCCACATTTGCCAAAGGTAATTCTTTTCACCTTCAGCAGGATAGAAACTCTATGCCTAATTCTTCTTAGTTAGATGCCAAAGAAATAAGATTCTGCTTTTTTAGCTTCTTACAGAGTTCTGCAGGTGTGCTGAGGGGTTGTTTGAAAGTTCATGAATGTGGGCTGCTCCTTATGCATAAATGGAATGGTGTTCAATTTCATTTTTCTGAATATGTGTTACTTTTATGTTTGCCACAAAAAGGGCTATTCAGCAGTACAGCCTGCAAAACTTGGTTGTCTTCCTCTTTATATTTAATCAGATTATTAAATAAATTATATTTGAAGGAAAAACATGTGAAATTCTATCAGTAATGTGTAGATACACAGCTATAGGCTGTTGATGCGTGAGCCAGTATGTGCATAATTTCACTTCCATCCCATTTGTGCTTTTAAATTTAAGTTGGAATAAGAAATATTTGCTTATTAAAAGAAAACATTTGAGCAATCCTCACAAGTTGAGTTTTGGACTACAGGGCTCTCTCAGGGTATGTTTGAATCAAACTTTAAAAAAAAAAATTATAATATTCCAAGAAGTATGTTAGCTCCAGGGATCCAACAAAGTCTGTTGGAAGTAGGTGTTCACCCATCCTCCAAGAAAATTAATATTGGGGATTAACTTAATTTAGTGAATGGGATATGTGATATGGTTGTTGGGATGTGGGAACTTGGATATGGGAATTAGTGATTTAGAGTGATTTACTTAGATTAGTCCAATTGTATTGTACCTCTGTTCACCTGTCTGTAGAATGGGATCATACCTAGATGCTTCACAGAAGTATTAAAACATTTTTTTATAGGTTCACAGTTAGGTATTAAGGTTAACATCACGTAACTCTGAATCCAAGTTTTCACCTAAACGTCATAGGCTGTTGCATGAGAATTGCAATCTCTTGAGACTAATGAATTCAGTGTAAGCTTTTCAGCCCTTCAAAAACTGTAACAAACTATAGTATGAGGAAGAGATTGGGATGCTACCTGGTGCAGAGCACCCACAGTATCAAGAAATGGATGAGGCTGTTGTACACGCAGACTCTTAACTGGTTGGCTCTACCCTCTGCTGCAGCAGAAATGACGTAAGCCTTTGGAATAATTTCCTAGCCTGGCAATCACAAATCCGGCAGTCTGTGGAATGATGAACTTGAGAATCTATGTCATATCTAAGAAACGGAACTCTATATCAGATCTGAAAATGGTTCTTTTATTTAAGAAGTGCTCTGCAGTCTTGCATAGAATCTTTGTTAGCCTTTGTGATCATATGCGATTGTTGTGATTATCTTTTTCTTCCCCCCAAAGATTTTGATTTTTATGGTTGTAATTAATTTGCATTTCATAGGTTGATTCACCTGTCAGTTTGGCTGGTAGTCATCATAAAAGCAATCTAGAAGACTTCTGTCCAGAAGAAAACAAAGGTGATGACAGAGAGAAATCTGATGTCATGGAAGTAAGAACAGATCAGCAAACCACAGTAGAAAGTACGATCTTTGTTCTTCAGAAGTGTATACCGAATCCCAGCGAGTTGTCAGGTGTGGGAATGACTACCACTATCTTGTGTGGTGGCTAGACCAAATATCATGTTTGTATAGTTTGGGTAAAATTCTGTTGGTGAAGGGAGAAGAGGATGAAAATAGAAGAGAAGGAGGTGTCAAAATTCATACCTTCACTTCTTTTCACTATTTTAAATCCATCTTTGAAAGAAATGTGTTATCACTGCTGTTACCACTACAGCATATGTCTTGTGGCATCTAAGATGTGACCTGCACCTTGGTGATGGTCTAAAGGATCAGGAGAAACCATCTGCATGTGTTCCATGGAACCATGTTAGAAAGTGTTGTCAGTAAGGTGTTTTTATCAAACATTTCACAGAGTTCATGATCATTTGTGAGAAACTTTGTACCCTAATAATGGTCCACCTGTCCAAAAAATTGGAAATTATTGTTGTAAGTTATCGTATTTAACAACTGAACAATGCTAATACTAATACCATACTTTAAATATAAACATGCAACATCCCATTTTAATGAAAGCGCTTCAGATGGCATTCTTTTAGCTTTCTAAAAATGGTAATAAATTAACTTACTAGAGCTTCTGACTATTTAAAAATAGAGAAGCAAAGGCCTGTATGCGGAGCAGAAAGTTTGGATACCTTCTTCAAGTTTAGACAAGATTTCGTGACAGAATTGGGGTCAAAAGAAATCCCTTGATTCCTGCTCCTGTGTTTAACACGAGTCCTGGTGTACTAGTACATATAATTTTTTAAACGGTAATCCACTGCAGAGGCTCTGTGGTGATCCCTAACTGACAAAAGTGTGTTTTGGTCTCTTAATTGTATACATTTCAAACAGTATCTTTAAAAGTTTATTTCACATCTGTCTTGTTGTGAAAGACTTTTTCCTGTGTTTTTCAGGATGTATGTCTAATTCAGATTCTGGAGATGATAGCACTGAAACACAGACTTTGAGATTTTGTGAACCTTCCCAAGGAAAACTAAGCAATGCAAAAGCAGGTATTAATTTTCAGGTGTATAAAGTGAACAGTGCAATAAAACGTTTTTTTTTTCCCCTTTTCCATTTCCCGTTAATGCTTCTAGGACAGTTTGGAACCATAGTGTATTTGTGTGTATATTATAGAGTTATAAAGAAATATTACAAATTGAAAATGTATATGCATCGTGATATTCAAGAGGTGTTGGATGAAGATTATTTTCTTAAAGAATATTCACTTTCTTTAATGATATGATAGTATTTGAGTTTTACATAGATTCATTCACTCTAATAAGGCAGAATTCAGTGGTGTTTCTATATAGTACAGCAGTGCTGGTCATCTAACATAATATTAATTTCTTCAGAACAGAAATCGGATAGAACTCAACTTCAAAGCTTCACTCGGGAGTTTTATGTACAAATCATCTGCTGGGTTCAGGCCAGTTGAAATAAGTGCTCTTTTTTTAATCTTCTGTCCTTGGGGCTTACCTGCAGCCCAGTTAGATTTTTATAGCTCTCCCCTTGCTGTATCACTCATCTCTTTTTATGGCATAACATAAACCAACGCATCACAGTAAATGCTTGGGATCAATGGGCATGTAAAGCATTTGACCTCAAAAGATTAGAAAATGAAAAAGTTTTGCAGGACTCCAGAACTTGGAAGTCTGTGGGATAGGGACAGTGCTTCAAGTGTTTCCTCTACTCTTGCTATGGAAGCTGACCAGAAAAGAGGGCAGAGCATGAGGATGCTATAGGAAGGGGAAAAACTAAAAGTGATCAGAAATTGTAATCTGCATGTCTAGGAAAAAAAGAGACAATAGAGAAATCTATTTTAATTAAATAATAGTAGTTTCCATAATGTTTCACCATTTTTATTTTTCAAAACAACATTTTTCTAGAACCGGTATCAGAATTTGGTTTGGCTAAGATATAAGTCAAGACTGAAAAGTCTATAACGTGTAAAAGTAAAGATATTACCATCTCTCTTAACCCCAGAATTTTTCGTTTTAATGAGTGACATTTCAATGTGTATTCTATTTGTCAGGCTGAAGAAATTATTTTTTATTTTTAAGCTTATTTTGTCTGTGATTTTTGCTGATACTGTGAAGATGTTGTTACTCTTCCATTATAAATTTGAATTGAATCACTTGCCTGAAATGGGGGGGCTCTTCCTCCCCCACACTCCCATATCCAACTGCTATATCTTTTGATTCAGCATTTTTGATTCAGTTTGATTCAGCGTTCTGTTACAAAGACCTTTATATTTTTCCCTGCTACTAACAGGTTTAGAAATGAACATGATATATATGCTTGAGAATAATTGTACTCTGTCTATGGTTGTTATCAAATTACTTGTACTGCTTTTTTTTTTTTAGGTTGAAATGTTTCAAGCTAACATTAATTTTAAATATATTCTACAGCAAACTCTTCCAACTTGGAATATTCTGAAGAAACAGATGTAGATCCTCAGATTCAAGCAGCTATAAAGAAAATGAATAAACTTGACATGATACTGGCAAAAAAATGTTTTAAAGAGAGAGCAATTAAAAAACAAGGCAAAGAAAAGAGGGCAAAGCTCTGGGAAGAACTTCAGGTTAGAAGTGTTCTGCTTATTTTGTAAATAGTATATTTTACAGTACTGTCTAACAAAATTATCATATTCACAGATGCATTGTTTTATTAAATAACTTACAGTTGGCTGATTAAAGTGAGGAAATGGATCTTATAAAAGTAACTTTCCATAGGTTTTAATATATGTTGGCTAGGCAGGCTTTTAAAGAAGGCTTTCATGTTTAAAAAATGTTATGACCTATAGCCAAATATACAGCTGTCTAGGTGTGGTTCACAAGCACAGTTTTATGCTTGAGCTCTCTACTTGCAGGTGTGATAAGGCATGACAAGAGGTAATGTCTGTGAACCCAGACCTAAAAGTGTTTATTCTGCTCTAGTGTGACCGTTCTTAGGCCCATCTCTTTCAGTACTGTCTATTATTGAAGAAATTAGAGATGCCCTCTGAAGAAGGCATAAGAATGCTACAGCACAAATTCTTTCACATTATTCCTATGTTGGTCTGTAGCAGTTAAATGTCACTTTAAGCCTTGAAACATGAGAGTTAGTATTTCCTTTGAGGTTAAGTGTTGTATAATTTACATGAATACAGATGTCAGTTGCTAAAAAGACAAGACTGCAGTTGGTTTGACTGCATCTCATAATTTCAATGGATTTGGATTTAGAGCCATATGTACGTTACAGAACTTGTTTGTCGTGTGAAATGTGTCTCCATGTAAAAGACTATATAACAGAGGCTTTAAAGTTCCACCATGCCTTTATCATAACTTTAGGTGATGTTCAGATAGTCTCAAGAAGAAAATAAAGCGGTGAGTAAATGTTGCCACTGAGCAAGGAATTTTTAATAGTTCATTTGACCTGGTAAGCAAACAACATATTTAGCTTTAAAGTATTTACTTTAAAATAAATATATGCATGTATCTGTATATTTATGCTTTATTTCTTTTGAACAGTCTATCAGAACCTCTGGAAGCCATGAGGAGATGGAAAACACAAAACTTTTTTTAGCTCTGATCTCATCATGGCAGTATACAGCTGGTAGGTAAGAAAGAGAAGTAAATACCCTGGTATAATTACCCTGTATTTTCATTAATAATCATATTTTTGTTGGATACTATAAAAATAAAGCTTTCAAACCTTTACAATAAAATAATGTTTGCATGTAAAAGTACATCAAGGAAATATTTGAAAAATTAACTGAAATAATTTTTGTATTATCACAAATGTAGAAGTTATACTTTAACATTAATTTTGTTTATAGAAACTGCATTTTTTCAAAGAACTGGCTACTCTAGAAGGGTAGAAATCCAGGATCAGTAAAGCTTGCATTTTTCAGGTTGATGGCAAACACAGATGATTTTAGAAAGGATGCGTGACTGATAACACTGGTAAATTAAAGTAATTACAGCAGGTATAGGGAAAATGAAGAGTGGAAACCTGCTGAAAAACTTGGATGCCTTTACGATTTTGGAACATCTGGGCAATAAGCAAGGAATTCAAAATTGCTTTGGTAAACAAACCAAATGATGAAGTTACTGATGTCTGGTGCGCTTACTGGGAGAGTTTGCCAGGCTGGAGTACTTGGTGTAGGAAGGGCGGGCAGTTAAAAAATACTAGGCCTAAAACGTTAGTTAGAAGCTCATTTTGGTGTGTGAGTGGGAGAGAGAATGAGAAGGAAGCAATGGCAGTGCCATGGTTAAGGAGCTCATAATATGAAAGGTCTGGAGGGAGGGAAATCCTGAGCCTTTTTAGGAATTGTTAACAGAAGAACCAAAAGAATGGGACCAAATTATGATACTGAGTTATATGTTGGAAAACAATACAGGAAGACGCATGCACAGCCCAGGTCCTGCAACATGGTCCAAAAGGGTCATTTACATTAAATTTGATACTGATTATGTTAAATGTAATTAGCTTCTAAAAGAATTGAAGAGTCTGAATGTGTGAGAGAATTTGAGTAAAAGGTATCATCAAATAATACAGAGTGTGATTCTAAGGAAAAGGTATGAATATGAAAACACGAACTTAGTTTTTTTAATCGCCCTTTTTCCTGAGAATTCTAGGGAAGAAAATTTAGGATAGATGGCAGTTTTAAAAAGTGAAACTGTGCTAAAGACATGCTAGCAGGCTATTCTCAGGAGGAAAAGACCAGGAAGTCCAATAAGATCATTTCTGAGTTTCATGATGATATGACAATGAAGACAAAAATATTCAAAGTGGAAGTGAACATGCTGATAGGAATAAACATTTGCATTTTAGTCTTTTAGTAAAAATCTCTTCCATCTTCATTAGCATTTAAAACTCCAAATTCTATAGCTGCATTAATAGTAGACAAATGACTAATGAAGGACTGAGTTCTTTAACAGGAAAGGTGAACAAATAGTTAACGATACAGAGAAATGTGGAACATGATACGTAACAAAAAAAAAGACTAACTATGATCAAAATTACAGTGAATAACAATAATGTAAAACTGTAAGTAGAATAGGGAAAGAAAAGTTAAAAAAAATATTGAGAAATGTGTTCTGTACTGAGTCAGAAGGACACAATTCTCTTGGAGTTCCAAAACAAGTGGTTGAAACATGTTCTGAAGTTTTGGTAGTTTTCTTCAAGAACGCACAGACGATGTGCATGCTTGCGGGGACCTGAAAAAAAAAATTGGGTATTTTAAAATGTTCTTTTTCTTTCTGTGGCTACACTCTTGCTGAGAAAGACACTGGAACAAACTGTTGGCATTCTGCTCACAATGTCTTTATTGGGAGGGGCAGGGGGAACAAAACAGGCTGAATTTGTCAAGAATGTACCATGTCAAAACTGCTTGAGAGTGGTTTTAAAACGTCAGCTGTTTGAATACTCTTTCTTGGTGCTGGTGTTCTCAGAGATGTCTTCATCATATGCACATTTTGCATCCTGTCCTTCATCTGTATACCTGGTTGAAAGGGTTTCTTGCTTGAAAGGAAACAGAATTGTGGTGCATTTTGTCTTTTTTCTTGTTGAGGAGAGAACAAGGATTGGAGGTCTGAATGGTTATTGCTGAGCAAGAATCTCAGCTTGAACATTGGAAGTATGTGCATAATAATGGTAGCAATGTGTGGTTAAAACATTTCAACAAAGCTTATTATTACAAGGTAACCTGCTTTTATTTCTGTGCTAAAATTTAGGTTATTAATGGAAGAACACAGAATTTGATATGGGTGATATTTAAAAAGTATCCAGTAGATGTCAGGATATAGTAAAAAAACAGTAGGGAAGCAAGACTATATGATTGTTAATGAACTCCATGCTTCAATTTCCCTTTTATTTCGAAGGTAACCCCTTGCTGTAGAGATCATGTGTGTCATATGGGTTCTGACATACTGTACTGGCAAAACTCTGCACAGTTTACATTTATATTTTTCCTCCACCTTGATCTTTATCTTGAATTTTCTGTGATATGCTAGTGCCTTACTTTTCAAGTCTTATGTATTTACTTATTTAAATGAGTGCCCTGATAGCTTCCCTGGGTTGATACTGAAATGGAATGCAATTCATATATTTTGCTTCTCAGAACTTGAATTTGATGAAGAACTTTATTAAATAAATTGTATAGGGGAGCTATTTAATTTTAGCTTTTAATGTGGCTGTGAAATCAAACACAAGTTCCAGGTACAAAATCATAACTAACTTATGTGTCCCATCACTCAGGCACAAAAAAAACCCTCTGGCACACTCATGGCAGAAATGTAAATCAGGAGTTAATTAGATGCCCTTAAATCCATTCCCCTGTGCTCTGTGTAACAAAATCATACTTCCAGTTGAGTCCATTAAACTTCATTACTACAGGACATTGGTTGGTTTTTTCATTGTGAAAAACACATTTTTCACATGTGACATATATGGTTCTTGCAATACAAGTAATTTTCTGTAAGTGCTAAGCATGCAGACGGCGTGTTAATGCTCTAACTTATACTTCCAGTTGATATATGTCAATACCATGACTGATTTTTTTTCTTTGAGTAACTGAAACAACTCTTGCATGCTACGATGTTTAAACACTTTTTTTCTAGACTATACCCTTGACTTAAGCCACTTGGAAGTCTAATAATTCGTGCACAGGCAAACACCAGCTGTGAAAACCTGGATACTTTATTCTCATTCAAAGTTCTAGATGAATTGCCACATGGTGTCTGCAGAGGCTTTTGAACTTTAAGGCCTTGGGCTGTATCTTCTAGAATGCAATTATTTGTCCTGTATAGGCAGTAGTGTTAAAAACTAACACAGCCATATGAAACAGCATAATCTTTTCCCCCTTCTTTATTTCTTGAGAAATATTGTGGTTATGTAATTTATCCAAGTAAATTTCTCTGACTTTCATGTGTGAGATCTTATAGTACAATACACATAAAACTAGATCTTCTTTAAATTCAGTTCAATTAAATTTTACTGAAAAAATTCCTTGCAGATCCCTCCCATGCTAAAGAAGATGAAATATGTACTTCAGTATTTCACACACAAATCAATCCAGAAGATTATGATTGCCATGAAACCCAACATAATGAGGGTAAGCTTTATTAATTGTATAGTTTGTATTTCTAGATTTGGCAAAACAACATGTACAATATGTGAGTAATGAAGTCGTGGCCTTTGTGGCTCGGCAAATGAAATCAGAAAAAGCAAGGTTGCTTACTGGAACAGCGACAGTTCTTATCTTTTTACAAATGATAAAAGAGAATAATTTTGTTTGTGACTTATCAAAAACATTTTACGAAACATGCTAAGAAAATTTTTACTTTCGTGTTTATAAAATTTTCTCTTTCATTGCAAAACAATGAGGTGTGTAACAGATTCATTGTAAAATGTATCATTAGTTCTTCATGGAAATTCTTTAAAAACTTGGGTTTTTTGTTATTCTAAGGTACAGTAACTTTCATTAATAGGCTTATATTCCAGAAACCATCTAAAAATGAAGAGTGCTGCTGTATACAGTTGAAACTGTTCTGTAATTTTTTTGTTTTCGGGGGAAATTGTATGGATGTGACAAACCTAAATCTTCAGACAACTCATTTTATATTTTGTTATGCTGACTACTGTAAGGGAGCATTGCTTTTCTGGATTAAGTACTTTCTGGCAAAAATCAAACATCTGTGCTGATTCTTTTAGACATCACTTGTTTACGTGCACTGTACAGAAGTTTCAAATGCTGGTAGTAGTGTAGTCCAACACTTGAAAATAAATGGAATTGTGCTTTTGTGCCTCTGTTCTTTCCCTATTTGAAATTCAAATTTGTATGGTTGAGTAACTTCTCACATGTGTTGTGACATAAGAAGAATAGCTTCAGCTGCCATTGCTATCAGCTGCAATTGTTTATTTCTTTGTGATCTACCATTCTATGTAAACAGAAGGAATCTATCTTCCTGGTGACTGGCTAAGATAACAAGGACATAATGAATGGGTATTCCTCAAGGTTGAACCATTGATGGCAGCAGAATCTCTGCACTTTTTAGAATGTGGTTGCATGTTTTAATTTTTAAACCTAGACCCTAGCTCCCTTATCATTTTGTCGCTAGTCTTAGTCCACCAATATCTGACCTTAACTTTGTGTTGTTAAGTATTCCTTCATACTGGGTTGGAGCAGTGCTGTGGTTTTGATTTCTCTGTCTTCCTACCATGTGTCTTCATTCCTCCCCTAAAATGAAGCTTGATCCTCAGCTTCTACCTTCACAATTTCTTGTGCTGGAGTGTCTTTGAATAGCAATGTCAGGTTTCATTACCAGTGTTCAGGACAGCAATGACTTCTGAAGCTCCCAGTACAGGCATGGCTAGGAGTTGCTGTTGCTTGCACTATGTTGAGATGTTCTACATTCTCCTGGTTTGGGAACACACGAAATAGAGATCTCTTACAACCTAGGTACAATAAATTGCATAAATGACTTTTACTATTTCTGCTAGAGGCTTTTGATATGGTTTCTGAATAGCTAAGACTTATTGTTTTGGTTGCTTTTGGATTTCTGGGTAACAGTTGTCATAAAGGCAGATGCTGAACAAGAGGAGCTTAACTTGTGAAGAAGAATTTATGTATTAGTTTTGTAATATTACTTTAGCAGTCTCATAAGATTTGTACCAAATCTTTGGAATTTGTACCAAATCTACCAAAACTCGTATGCAAAATTTGTTGAGCTGCAGTCTCTCTTTTACTTAACCATAGCAATCTTCAGTGTATTCTTTGTCCCAGTGATCCATGTCTGTCCCTTCTTTACCTGAATGTTCTGAGATGTTCTGTATGATAGCTCCTGCTCAAAAATGCTTATTCTACAGTTAGAGAAAGAGGTAGCTTAAAAGTAATGTCTCATATATGTTGCATGTTATGTTGGTGTTTGGTGTGTTTTGCACATGTCGGGATACAACTTCTCATGTTTATATCAATTGGAAGATTTTTATATGGTCGAGTTCCTCGATAGATTCAAGATGGTACCTAGTAATGTTAAAGATAGTTTGGGATGCTTTTTATGCATTTGAACTGTGGCAGCCTTTTCTTGGTCAGATCGAACACCTCAGTCCTTTAAGGTTTACTTGCCATTTTGAGAATAAGTCATATTGGTGAGATTGTTGCGCATTTTTTTTCCATAGTCTGTAAAAGGATGCACGGAATTTATTTCATATCTTTGGGAATTTGCTTTCAATCTACTCACTCTGAAAAAGTTACTTGCACGTAAACTCCCATATCTTCTATTATCTAACATGTTAAATTGTGGGATTTTGTAGGCAAATAGCCCACCCATTTTTAAAATCTCTACTTTCCAGAAAGCAAAATGTATCATGCCTACTTTGGAAGTAGTTTTTGAGACTTAGAAGTTGGTTGTATTTGCTTACACTTGTTATTTAATGTGATAAATATTTGCTGTTCATAAAGGAATTGCTGTTTTATAACTGGTAAAAGTCTCTGAAAAACAGAATATGTGCCCATTTTTATATGATGGATAGAAACCCATTTTTGAAAAAACATACGTGTAATGTTGTCAGAATATCACATGGCTGTTTAATAGCTTTACAGCTCTATGAGTTTTATTTTTAAACAAAATTTCTTTTATAAGCTGTGTTATATTAATATCAACTATATCATCTGTTCTTCAGCTGGTTTATTTTAAAAAATGTACTTGATATGTCTCCAAATAGTTCTGTGGTTTTCAAAAAAATTATTGTCTGGTTTTGAACTGATGATAAAACTGAAACAATGATAGGGTTCGAAGGAATGCCGCGGCTTTTAAAGCCACCATGTTTAACATTTTTGAGGTCAGAAATCCAAAAGTATTTTAGCCTTTGCAACATTGAATGATCTCACATAATAAAAGCTTAAAAATGAGATTAGATTTTGATAATAGTTATGTTTTAAATATAACAACATAGTTTATCTAAATAATGAAATCAGTATATAAAAAGTTTGTCTATCCACTTTATATGTTTGTTAAAGATTTAAACAGTATGTTATTACAGTTCTCATTGAGTCAGAAAAGGAATGATCATAACAGCAACTTTTCTTCTTCAAACTTCAGATTGTCCAAGTGAATTAGAAACAACTGAATTTCTTAATCAAGCAGAAAAAACGCATAGCAAAAGTAAAAACAATCAGGATTTCATTAAAAAGAACATTGAGGTAAGCATTAAAGCATAAAATAACATTTTGTTAAATGTTAACTAAAATATAGTATATAATTACTTCTGGAGACACGTGGGCTTTTTTTAATCAGGAACATTAAAAGCTAATTAGGCATAAATGAAAAAAAATCTTGCTGTTCTGCTGTTTATGGCAGAGTACCATATAAGATCGTTCTCATCTTGGATGTTCATATTGGTGGGGATAATACTGCTTCTATGTATTTGCTGAAGACTACTGAAAAATGAATTGTTCTGTTTGTGCCTGGACATAGCTTGTTTGAGGGAATATATTTCCTAAGACCTTCTTTAAATGTATTTACTGTTAAGTTAAAGGAAGGTGTTCCTATGCATAGAAAAGAATAGGCATGCAGGTTGTTTATGTATAGCCTGCATGGGACTCTTATTTACAGAAGACTTCTTTCTGTCAGCAAATAGATGCCTTGATTTTCATGCCCTTTTTTTTCTGTGAAGACCTAGTAGCTATAATGATTTTTCATCCAATGAAAAACATCCACCCCACTGCTATGTCAAAGACTGTTATAAGATTATCGATTTATTATATGTAGGCTGCTAGATTTTTCTGTCTGAGTGATAATTTGTATTATGACAATAAGCAAGATTTGGATGTAAATTTCACAGAGTTTAAAAACTTTGTGCTGTTTGAGCTAAAGGAGTTCTAAAGTGGTTTATTTTTTCATTTTGTAAATATTTCAGCTAGCAAAGAATTCAGGAAACCAGATTGTTATGCTTGAGGGAGAAAGGAAAAGGCTAATTGAACTATTGAAAGATACAGAAGATGGAATTGAATTGGAAGGTCTTGAGGTATGGCAACTTTAATTTGTTCTGTCCTGTTGTATTTGGCTTATTTTTACGGTAAATCTATATTTGATTTGGTTTTAGTCCTGCCATGAAGTAACCTACTGAGATAGGAGAGGAAAGCTGGACAAACCCAATTGGCTTGGTCTCCAAGAATGAATTTGCATTGGCTTCTTTGTTCATTTTACTAATTCTTGGACACGCCTGGCCTCAGAAAAACAGCAGAACTTAAAAGAAAAGCTAGCCACAGCAGAACTTAAAAGAAGAGCTAGACACGGGTGGAAGGAGCCTTAGAAGCACACTCAGAGAAGAAGATGACCTAGTTTCTCTGCATGAAATGTGAAGTTGTGGCCTATCAATCTGTGTGGCTAGTGCTGTAGTCTCTGGTGGAAGGGTCAGCAGCTACTTCAAAAAAAATCCCAAGACTTTTTTGAGAACATGAACTTCAGAATGCAGCAAGTTGGGGAAATACAGAATCAGAGAGTCATAGAATGGTTTGGGTTGGAAGGGACCTTAAAGATCACCTCATTCCAAGCCCCCGGCCATGGGCAGGGATACCTTCCACTACATCAGGTTACTCAAAGCCCCATCCAACCTGGCCTTGAACACTTCCAGCGATGGGGCATTCATATGCCTCATTCATCAATATGCATTGATGAAACTTATGTGTCCATTCAGAAACATAACATGACATCTTTGTGTGGCTTCCAACTCACTCTGTCTTAAAAGTATACGGAGGAGCCAAACTCTACTTAAGTATTAGATATTTATGCTTTAACATAATATTAAAGAGCGAGCATTCTGCATACTGCAGTGGATAGCAAGAGCTGAAGTAGATAAAAACACCATTCCTCATGGAGACTAAAAAAGAGTGTTTGATTGTCTCACCAATCACTGCTTCTAGAAGAGCCTGTGCCACAAAATGATTCCCAGTAACGTGGAGACATCATATAGTCTTTTGATCTCCCAGTTACTAGGAGATGGCCCTTATTTCTTACTGCTTTGAGGGGAATGTCAGTGATCGAGTTTTTGGGGGCTCTGTTGTTTTACAGAAGTAATCATCAGGCTGCTGGGAAGGGAAGACAAAGATTGGTTTGAAAAATGAATAATACTAGAAACTTAGAGTACTTTTCAACTATATATGGTATTAAACATGCTAAAGATATGGGTTTGCATAGAATCAACATCCTCAAGCTACATAAACTTGATATAATGCTTCAAGAAACCTGCCTTTTAATAAATAAGAAGAAATATTGGGAAAATGCTTGCTTTGTGTAAAGAAATTAGGTGACCTTTCTAATTTGTTATGCATTAACATGTACGTTATGTTAAGTCTATAGTAATGTTATGAACTCTTTCACAACATTTGTAAGTATACACTGAATCACAGTACTTAAGAACAAAGATGTGACCTTTGTGTAGAATGAACAAAATATATCCGAGGTCCAGTTTCTGTTTAATTTATACAGCTAAAAATGATTTGGAGTAAATTATTTTTCAGTAGGTTAAATAACAACGTAGATGTGCGAGAAAGAAGCAAATGCAATGTATTGGTTTGTTGTTTTTTTTTTTTAATTCTCTCTTTGGCTTATTTTCTAATAAGGTGGTCAAGACATCCAAGAGGTGATGCTCTTCATTACTCTTTTCTAAAATGTGTCTAAAATCCATCTTTACAAATGACTGTTTCAGGATATGGGGTTAGGAGGTGAGCTCAGGGTTTTCTTCATCTTAATCCAAACTGGTTATGGAAAGAGAACTAACCTACCCGTGGTTTGAGACATTAAACAAATCTGTAATTTACCCAACTTCAGTATGATTTCTAGGTTGAAACTCATTTGGTCCGTGGTCCAAACCTTTTCTCTTTACTCTTGGGAAACTAGTAAATATACACTAGGTTTTGGCATTTTCAGAGCTTTGTGGGGCAAATATAAGTGAAGGAGTCCGTATCAGTCAGGAAAACCCGATGGACAAATGACTAAGATTATATAAATGTGCTGTATTTTAACAGTAACTGTTCTTTCACAGTTAGTAAGCTAAAGTAGAAGCACAGGAAACATAACCTTTGGCATGCAAAGGTTTAAAACTATCAGCACTTAAACCACTCAGTTCTTGTGTTCATGAGATGAAAAACTTTGACTTCTGTAAAATTCCTCCAGTCTTCCTGTTGACCTGACATTTGTTCCCTTGCTTTACACAGAAAGCTTATTTAATTTTTTTGGACATGGACACTGAGCTTACAGATTGATTTATTTATCTGTGTAAGATACTCATCAGTTTATGACGTTGCACAGAGATGTTTGACTTAACTGACATAGTTTAGTATTAAAAAAATGTAGCGGAAGGCTCTTTGGTCTAATGTTGATCTACTGGTTAGGAGAGTTGATTTTTGTTGTACTTGTAATTTGTTGCATATTAGAAGAACAAAGCTAAAGCTCACTGGATCATTATTTAATTGATCTTTTGCCTGTGCCTTTAGGAAAAGACTCAAGGTATTCTATTAGATATGCTTGCAACAGGTTTGGCATTATAATCCCACATAAAGGTGACAAAATGTTCAGCTGAAACAGTACTTGGTCCAGCCTTTGAATAAGAAGAAACTGTAGGGAGAGGGTTGTGGGGGTTTTGTTTGGGTTTTTTTTTTTCTTTTTCTCCTCTTGTCAGAAGGGTTGGTATTTGATTAACAATACTGTCTCTTCTGTTCTTCTTTCCTGATCAAGGACATGTTTCAATTTGAGGAAATGGTCCTTCATTTGATAAACATCAGCATTTAAAGATGTGAAGATGTTTTAAACAGCCTTCTGTTAGTAAACATCATAGCTTTCTGACCTAGAGGGTTTTTTTAGAATTTATTATTTTACTGGTTGCAAAAGTCTTCTCTCACAATATGTAGTTATTGGGTTTTCTTTTACCTAGTGTCCTTCACAAAATTTAGAGGCATTTATGCAGAATAGCTAATGCAAATTGTGACTAGCAATGTGTACCTTTTTTCGTACCAATTCTCAAGGCATCAAGGCAATGGAAAAGTATACCGTTTATCCAAATTTTGTATTTGGCACATGTCACTATCATATGGGCATGTATTTACAGAGATTTTACTATTTATATCAGATATTAAATAGATCACTACACAGGTCATGTGTGTTGCTGTATGTTCTTGATACAGTGGATGAGAATGGGAATGGTAATTTGTGGGTTAGTCTAGTCTGTACTAGATCATCTTTTTAAAGAAAACAGCCCCTAAATCTACTGCCGAAGTAGAAGAAAAGTAAGGATAATACTTAGTTACTTAAACCTGTCTAGTCTGTCTTCCTCTCCCACATTTGAATTATATTATGGGTGAGGCATTTCCTGTGGCTGCTTTGTAACAAAGATCACGAGGAAATTATCAGCTAATGAGTAATCTAGGCTGCTTGAAGTTGGCCCAGGTAACTGTCCAGCTGATGACCACTTTCATCTTCATTCTAACTTATAAAAAGCTGGTGCAACCACATTGGCTAAAGTAATGTTTTGGAGGTTATCAATCAAGGCAGAGCTGGCTATGCTGTATGAATTCCTCTGTATAATGTAATGTGGATTAGACAACTTCATTTGACTCGTACTACTAAATATGTCAAATGTCCCAAACAGCACTTCTCACTTTTCTAAAAAAGTGTTTTATGAGTATTTAGAATAGTTTGGAAGTATATAGTCATGCTAATCTAATTGTCAAAGCTGCAGGGGTATAATTTGTTTCAGATGTGCCACAGTAATAAGCACTGACTGTGCTGTTATAAAAGTATTGTTCTGAGTTAACACACGGGAAACATTGACAGGACAAAAGCTTGTTTTCCAAGTGAAGCCGTCTTCAAAATAAAAAGAGAATGTGTGAGTCTATTTAACCCCGGAGTAAAGCGACTACTGGAGTAATTTGGATACTTGGAGCATGGGATATAGACACTGAGCTAATGAGCCCAGTTTCAGCTTAACTGACTCCTGTAGAGTCGTTTCAGTGTGTTCACACTCTGCTCTTCAGTGTCTGATTAGGGGGTGGTCAACATGGCACAAGTGTAGTACCACATTGGATACTTATGTTATGATGGTCACTGTATCACCTGAACAGATGCTTCCACAAAGCTGGCAAGCTTCTAGAGACATTTCTGAGTGGTCCTTCTGGGGTCAGGTCATGTCTGGTCAGGCTTACTAGTTGTGCATCATACTTGTATGAGAAAGCATTAGAAGAACTGATTTTGTTTCACAAAAGAGATGACTTTTTTTTTTTTTTAATGTAGTATGGAGTTAATTTATGACAGGTGTTTGGGGTATGCTTTTTTCTTTTTGCAATCAGTGTGCTTTAGGGTAATGGGGATGAACTGGGGATGAACCAGGGATGACCTCACAGCCCTGGTATTGTAATTGGAAGCTGGTATTTCCTCCTCTTGTGTGGATGCGGCTGCTTGAGTAGCCAGAGGACTAATCTGGAAGCTGTAAAGGAGTGGTGGACATGAATCCCTTGTAAGACAGATGTTGAAGTCTTAGGGCAAGATGCTGGCCCTCTTCTGTTAGGAAAAAGAAAGAAAACCAGCAATACACTCTTGTCCTCCCCTGCATCCCTGCCCTGCCCTTCTGAGGTCCTACCCGCTCTTTCGTTGCAGTCAGGGCAGAGGCGTAATCTGCTAGTGTCATTCTCAGTGAATGGCGGTCGTGCAGAACTCCTTCCTGGGGTGTGAGACAGGAGCGCCAGCTTGCTGTGGAGAACCTGCATCTGTTTGTGAATATGAACTCATTTGTTTGGGTTAAGTGGGCCAAGCTCACTCATAATATGCAACTGTCTGTAGTAGGAGCACATATTCGTATTGGTTCATCAGGTGTTGCTGCTATAAAGAAGAAAAAGTCATTTAAATCACGATCAGGAAAAGAATGCTACACTTTCTGTCTCTCCCAGTGTTTCTGTGGTAACATACTAGACCTCTAGAAGGGTGGCAGCTACTCACCTCAGAGCAGTTCCTTTGCTTTGCTGTGGATGCCTTGTTTTCTTCTTTGGTGATATATTGCAAGTGTCACATTACATCTCATACTCTCATTTGGAGATTTGGCTCCAGGTGGTTTCTGCCATAGTGTCAACCTCTACAGTTTCATTCCAAGTCTGGTTTTGGTCAGGCTTTCCCTCTTTTTGACTCCTTATCAGATGGAAAGTGGTTGTCCTTTTAGACATAGCTGCTGGTTGTATTTCCTTCTTTGACTTGCACAGGAGTCTGTTCCTTCCACTTCCTTCAGAGAACAATAGAGAGTAGTATATTATGTTCCACTTTATCTGGACTTCTAATGTGCTGCTGTGCAGGTGTGATTGTGTACCAGAATAGATGTCTCTGCATTTGGTGCCAGACTTTGAGATGTAAGTTCATCGGGAAGTTGGACAAGATATGTTCAGTGTAGTTGAGAACATCTCACTTTTATGCCTGTTGACTTGCATTTATCATTTTTAAAAGCAAGAAGTATCTTGCTGTCTAAAGTTTGCTATATGATCAACTCTCTGTGCAGTTCCTTGGGCTTAAGCTGTAATAAGGTGTCTCAAGAGTAAGTGTGCAAACAAGCAGTGCTGAGATACAAGGCATAACAGAAGTGATTTAGGATGATGTTGAGGACAGTTCTAGTGCAGTTTCTGAGGGCTGTGCTTTTCCACTTCAATATTAGCATTGAAAATGTGAGCTTATAGCATGTTCATTATGTTTTCTGTCTTAGGACTGGTGGATCTACATCTGCCAGATGCTTTTCTCTCTATCCTCTGCATTATCTTGCAAAGGAGCACAACATTCCTAAAATTGATTTTCATGTCAGTAGCATCAGAAAGTGATGTTTACTGTGCAGTGCTGGACAGCAAGATCTATATGCAAGTTAGACTGTGACAAGCAATTATTCCTTCAAAAGGGAGCTGGGACTGTTATATTGAACAAACAGAGAAACCACAACAAGGGAAGAGTTTGCATCCATGGAAGTGAGCTGCGATAGGGATGGCATGGCATGGCATAAGAGTGTTTTAAAAGTTTGACTGACTTGGCTAAGGGGCTATAAAGTGAGATGCATCATTAAGAAAAAGGGGTCAGCTATGCAAAGCGCTTCTCTTAGGCATAAAGAGAACTTGATCAAGGGAGCTGTATAACCTTCAGAAGAATGGATGGGGAACTTGGGAGCTGCCTGATTGCTCTTTGGCCAGCTGGCAGGAGAAGCATCTCGCTTTAAGCAATTTTATTTCAAGGCTTCTGAGTGGCTAGTCAGTGAGAACACAGGCTTTGGACTATTATAAAAATAAGTAAAATAATAGAAGAAGTCTGTTTAGGTTAACACAACACCTTTTTTTGGTATTACATTTTAACAATGCATGTAGATGCATGGGCTTTCTAATAATAAAATTAAATATATATATTTTAAGTCCATTTAAGTTGCTGCTTGGTTATATTTAAAAAATAAAAATGTATGCTTCTAATTGTTCTGTCCATACCTGCTTTTGAGTGTACATGGTAGATGAATATCGGCAGATTTCAGCTATATACTGAGATGGATGAAAACTTACATTTTATTTTTAAGTACAGTTTTTTTGAAAAATATATACACTTGATGTGTAATTGCCTTTATAGTCTGTTTCCTTTGGGAATGAGGATGAAATATTTTCTGTATCTTTCAATAGGAGGATGTATCTGGCTGGCTAACACCAGGAGAAGGGTACACACCTGAACCAATGGAATTTCATCACCTCAATGAGATAGATCTTAAACTTCAAGTGCTACTATCCGATGGGGATTTTTCTGCAATTTCTAGCTCTTGCTCAAAACCTCCAAGCCAGATTTATCAGGTATATTACAGAACAGAGCTTTTGTTGCAGATTTCTTGTTTGAAGTGTGTGTTGAGATCCGATGTAAATGAAAATGCAGCATGTGTCTGTATTTGTATTTTTTGCATTTTTCCTCGGGTACCTTCCTTTTGTTCTCAAACAATGTGTTGAGACAAACAATGTATATGTGTTAAAGGAGGAAGTGATATCTTTGGATGAAGAAATCATACTGAAAAATAGTTTGTTGCTATTTTAAGTGGTGTATAATTCAAGGACGGTCCTGTTTTTAACATTTGTTCATTCCACGCTTTCAACAAAAAATTTCATGTGCAGGAATTGGTAACTCAGATGTTTTTAACTGTGTGAGGGCCTCAGTGGTTTTGTCAGCATGGTGACACATTACCCATGATAATTCATCTTTGGGAATTAGAATTGGGTTTCTTCTTACTTCAGGATTCCAAAAGTGCCTCTTCATTTATGATCTGAAAGGTAAAGCAATTACTGATAAGCAATGTTAAAGACTCTAGAAAATAAACTGAAATTTTATGTCCCTTGTTTTTAATGGCCTTTGTCTTTTTCCCTTGCCAGCAGTATTAAGAACCTTTGGGGTCTCAGCCTTGAGAAAAAATTGTTTGAATTTTGTACATAGAAGACTCCAATTTATCCCATGCTCCAGTAATATTTCCCCCATTATATCAGGGGCAACACAACATAAAATACCATAATTCCTATTTTGCACTAATTTGCACAAAAATTGTTTACTTCTGTAAAATTTACAGTTTATAGCCAGTAAGAGTGTACACTGGCAAAATTGTTTTCAGTTACCAGTGTATGGAAACATCTCTCTGAATGGCTAAAATAACTGTGGGATTTTTTCTTTTTCTAAAGACCACATTAATGTCATTTTTTTTGTATCGACTTCTTTCTGAACTTCAGGTTTTGTTTTGCCTATAGTAGTATTTTGTCTTGCTCTGACCGTTCCAGAAGAGTCACGGTTTGATGTTGATCATTTACCAAGTGGGATGTAATGTGTGAAACAGCGACTCCCTCTAGTGGGTAATCACTTACGCAAACGCAGTTGTTACCCAGTAGCTTCAGGTTCACGGACCTGAGCTTGCCAATGAGTGCTGGATCTTGTCTTCACTGTTATGAGACAGCAGCTTGAAGTCAGAGCGACTGCCTGTGATCATGAATGCTCTGTTTGGGAAAGTTTGTCCAAGTGATTGTTGTTGTTTCCTTTTCAGGTAAAAGCTTGGAAGTATTGGAATAGAAACTTGCATTTATGTCTATGCTTATTGAAAAGTAATGCATTATCTTTTTGAGTAATATTAAACTTAACAACCAAAAAGAGATAGTTTCTATAAATTGCCCTTCATTAGTGAAAAGCAGTTGCCCTTCAACTTTGTTTTGCAGCATGTAAAGGGCTTTCAGACATTGTAGTTCCAGGAAACACATAGAGGATTCCATTTGTCATTTTTTGTTTTGTTCAGATAAACACATGAGTCATTTTAATGAAAGCTACCAAAGAATAGGACTATTTAAAGGTGGTTTTCTAAATTTAGAGAAAGACCTAAACAGAATAAGTTGAAGTGAGTAGGAGGATTTAGTTATTTAAAACTCTATTTAGGACACTAATTGCATAAATGCAAAACTAATTTAAAAAACCCAACAAAACAAACAACAAAAGCAAACCCTCCCACTCTGCAGCTATCTAATTCCAGAAGTGGTTTCATTTCCAGGTGCCTTCCCAGTTGAATTCAAAATCCTGTAGGTGTTCCTGCTTCTGCAGGAACATGCTTCTGATTTCTGCTTCTCTGGTGTCCAGGGCTGTTTCTCTCAGCAGAGGACAGGGTGTCCAGTGGTTGGCTTAGTTTCATTTTGATCCAGACTTTAGACAACTGAGTGTTAAGTTCTTCATGAAGCCTGATTTGGTAGGTGCAATCTGATTGCATGTGGCACTGTGACTTGACTGGGCTTATTTATATTTACATAGAATTTTAGCTGCAATTTTTCTTTTTTTTTTTTTAATGGTAACTGGAGGAGAAAATAGTTGTCTCAGCTTTCAGGAGCTTGACTGCTTACTGTGGAAGATTCGTGCCAGGTCTAGCCCTTAGTCCTATGTGCTTGGTTATTTTTGTTTCGGTACATAAAAAAATCACTTTTCAGTGATTTTCAGTGATATATACATAGCAATAACAACAAGTTGATTTCTGAATTTGGTTATGCGAATTCATTCTCAACACTTTTTGTTTTCAAATTCCTTTAACAGTTGCTTTTTCAAAAAATCAGGAAGTAACGTGCAGCAGTATCTGAGCAATCAGTGACTGTTTTGAGTTTTGAGGGCTGTCAAAAGGCATAAAAAATGACTTTTTTTTTTTTTACAAGTAGTTGTTCTAAGTTCACTGTTGCTCATGGTCTTTTTAAAATAGCCTTGGTTATCACAATCAATATCTCCTAATTTTGTTATAAACTGGAAGTTTTAATGAATTTGATTTTTAAAAAACTTATTCTTGAAGCATCAGTTCTGAGATCAGAAGAAGGTGTATCACAGAGCAATATCAGAATTCTTTGTACTGAATGTCTTCTGGAACCTGATCAAAGGCAACTGGTACCTACCCCGAAAGGGTCTGAAGAAATTAATTGAAGATCTTGTTTTGTGACATATTAGCACGAATGCCACATGTAAGACAAGGCAGCAAGAGCTCTGGTTGTCTGCTCCTTGTTGGGTTTAATTTCAAATGTTTAATGACAAGATTTTCAATTGTTTCTTCAGTTGACCACAACAAATAAATGAGGAAGTAAAGTAGCTATCAGGCGGTTATCCTCTGTAAAACCAGTTATAAGTGGGGCACATTTAACTTACTAATAGAGTGAATTAAATATGCAGGAATTACCTTATTTATTAACCCTCACACATATTCTCTAAACATTTTGAGAAACAAAGTATTTGTTGGTGAGACTGGGTAGCTGTAGTATTCAAAACCAATAGTGATAATCTGGTATTGTTGAAGTCTCGGATAAGTTTCTATTGATTTCTTTTATTCAGAGTTTTAGATTAGATTTTATCACTACTTCTCCCGTAACTGAGGTCAATTCTGTAAACTTAATTGCTAGATAAGGATGTTGGCACAGATGCTATGGAAAGCAAATTTGAATGCACTGCAATATTTGTTTCTTAGGAGTTGGGTTTTTTTAAATCAAGGTGCCAGGACAGGGCTTAAAAAAAATATTGAAAGTACAGAATTTATTTTGAATCCGTCTAGTTGTTACAGGACACAAGTCTAATTTGGAGCATGGATGTCCTTTCATTTGGAGAAGAGGCTGATTTCAGTGACATTAATCTTTCTTCTAAAAATCAGTGCTTAAATTCTTTGATTTCCATGGGATGTGGATTTCATCTATTGTGGTTGAGTAGGGTATAATGCATTAGTGATGGGGAACATTGGGAAAGATTGTTAGTGTGTAAATCATCTGCTTGGATTTTCATTCAGAATTTTAGAAGTAATTAAAACAAAATTAGCTTGGAGTTGCATATCATAAAGCTGCTTCTTTTCTTTCAAGAATTGCATCATATACAACTTTGGAAATGCAAACACTTAATCACCACTGGCTCAGTGGGAGAACTGCTTTCTGCCACTGATAGTTACTTTGGCAGGATATAGGAACAAATGCTCTAACTCTGAAATCTTTAACAACTGGCTTTAATTATCCTACAGTACCATAGTTGAGCTGTTACAGAGGAGCATACAGATTCATCTTTTTGTGCAATGAGTCCAGCTGGATTCAGAATGCTTTTCCATGACTAATGTTCTCTTTTACATAGAGGTGTTTCTCATCAGAACTGTATTTCTCTCTGAAACATTTCTTTGTTCTGGTGCCAACTAAATTAAATAATTAAAAATGCTTCTGTCTTTCTTAGTATTTTGGGGGAAGAACAAATTAACTGGAATGTAATCCTAGAAAAGACAGGAAAATGGTAGGATGAAGAATATGGAGTATAAGACTGTGTGGGATGAGTACAGTTACCAGCTTGAAAACTGGAAAACTACCTGAAAATAAAAGGAAATGGAGTTTAAAGAAACAATAATATCTGTCTGCTTGGTTGTCTTATAAAGATAATTACTTCAGTGTTGTATATTACCTTGATGAGTTCTTTCATACCCGATTTGGTTTCTTTTATCAGAAAAATATTCCATTTTTCCATTATAGCAGTAGACTATACTTAGCAGTTTAAAACTAAATAAATACTCAAAATTATACAAAATTCTGAAGATACAATAATGTTTCAATTAATGAACTCTTTGATAGGCTATACTCCATGTCTGCACTTCACCAAAACAGATGATTTTGACAGGTATCTCTATTTCACAGCATGGTTAGAAGCAGGTTAATAAGCTAATCAGCCAGTTTTGTGGCTCAAGAAGATTGTATGACACTAGTATCTTTCATTAGGTATGATTCTGTTTTTATTTATTTATAGAATTTTGGAGAAAATGGAGTGCAGCAAATAATTTTAGCCATTTCAAATACTGGATATTTCTGGTTTGCATTACGATTGGTACAGCTTTGGCTGTTGCAAAGTACTTGTGTCTTCCCCTGTGTAACTTATCTAACAGTTTTATTTTCAGCCTCATCTTTAAGATTTTTAGATCTTTGTTAAACTCAAATGGACTTCTACTACCTACACAGGCTGTATAATTGAAACATAAAATGTTTTGAAGCATTTGAAACATTGACAATAAAATGTTTTCCGTGATATTATACTTCCTATGTTTATTTCTTGAGAAAAATATTAAAAAATTTCTAAGTGGAGAAAAGTCTTAACTTTGCTCATATGGTGTGAGTTCTGATCAGTTACTATTGAGGGATAAGAGAAATGTGACTGTAAGAGCTACTTCTGTGAAAGCAGCAGCTTAATGCTCCATAGTGGTCAGATTATGGAACGCTATGAAAGGAATTCATAGGGAACCATTATGAAAGGAATTCAGAATGAAACAGAAAATATCACTGTGCTGCTGTAGACATCTGTAGTGCACCATATAGCTTGGCTATTGTGCAGTGTGGTTCCTGGATCTCATAATGATCTCAGAAAAAATGGAAAACTGGTTACCAGAATGCTCAGAAGCATAGAATGGCTTCTATGCAAGGAGTGACTTACACAGAGTTTGAAAAAAGGAGTAAGAGGGAATGTGATTGAAATGTGCAAAACCATGTTGATCAGAGAGAGAGTAAATAGTAACAATTTTTTTTACCATCTCGTCTAAATAGAATTGTATCAGTTGTGGATGTTGATGTTGGAGAAGTGTTGAAGAAAGTGATTTTTACTTCTGTTTTCTGGTAAATGTTCGTAGTTCAAGCTTTATCCAGCACTCTCCAATAAGAATTGGTTAGGTGTCATGGCAGAGATCAATATCCAGGAAAAGTTTATGGAGAATAAAGTTGTCATGTTTATCCCAGTTAAGAATTTCTTTTGCTAGAACAATATTGTCTTTTTAGAGGAGCAACCAGGCTTAAAATCATACTGCATGTGATAAAAGGAAAAATGACTTATGATACATAGTTTTGCTAAAATTTGAAAAGGTTGCTCATAAGTGCTTGCTACAGCTGGGCTGCCTGTAAAAGGAAACGTGTATGCCTGAAATTGTTTGAAAGACTGGGACAGAGGACTGCAGAAAGCTTTGCTTCAGAAATGTGTGTGGAAAAGAAAGTAAAAATTTGAAGATAGTACCTTTTTTGATTTTTAAGACTCCTCTCACTGTCACCTTTTTAAATCTAGCTGGTGCTGCATCAATAATGTCAGAGATGCTGTTTGCAGCTTTAGCTCTGTTCTTCATTGAAGGCTGAATTCATATAAAAATATGAACCAGTAGTCCATGCATACAAACCCCACAATAAAATACTGGGAAGATAATATAGTATTTAGTGACTTCTCAGTACTACTAGCTGCATATTCTTATAGGTGTATCCATAGCGTTGCTTTTTAAAACAAGTCATAACTACAGCTCTGATCCATGCTGAGCACTAACTGCTCACATGGCAATGTCTCTATATATGGACAGATCAAAAGATTGCATTTAGAAATGTAATTGCAGAAATAGCTATAACTTTTTTTTTTTTTAAAGAAATATGATGCCATCATCTTCCTCACCACCCTTCTATGAACAATTTAACTTGTATTAAAATCACTGTAAGGACAAAGCCATGTAAAAAAGCAATTCCTCTTATTAGTGGGAGCTTCAGTTATACTTTGAGCTGCTTTGCCAACTCAATATTTATATTGCAGATACAAAGGTCATATCCTTGTTTCATGTATTAATAAACACAGGTTTACAAGTCCTTTGGTTTTTTATGTTCTGTATAGATGTCAGCCATGCAGATTTCTTGCCATTGGGCAAAAATTGGCATCATATTTAATTAAAAAACCCTCTCTCTGTGTTTAGAAGCCTAGCTTTAGACACTCAGTATTAAGAATTTGGCTTTAGGTTGCCCACATTAAACGTCAGGCCAGTTTGGAGATATTCTAGTCATTAACAGGTGGTACTGTTTATATCTCTCTCTGTTATAGGAAAATTTACTGGCATTGTAGTACTGCCAACTATTGCTGATTGTAAATATATATTCAAAGATTTGTACTGTGTTAAAATAAGTTTATTTTCAGGCAACTAATAGTTTGGTTTAAATGTCAGAACTCACAGATTTGTTTGATGTTTAGAAAAAGTTGTTTACAGATGCTCGCAGTTTCTTATATGTTGTAATTGAGAAATTTTCCATTGAATGTTAAATTGCAAAGGTTGTTTTTCTTTCTAATTAGACACGCTACTTGAAATTCTTTTCCTTGTGTGTGTTTATTAAGATTCCTTGAGCCACTTCTGAAAATAAGATTAAATGGTTGCTCATGTTCCTTTGGGTTGAATTGACTAACAGGTTTGGGGTTTTTTTGGCTGTTTTTTTTCCCCTCTAACATTATTTGGATTCCTTGGGTTCTTCTGCAGGATCTTTGGTTTGCAAGAGAAAGCCCTTTCTTTTTCCAGTTACAATATAACTTTGTTGTTTTGCCAATACTTGTCATTCTTAATGATCTAAATTACATGTAATATTGAATCTTGAATGTATTCAGGACTGACACAAACTTGAGAGTCTGATCCAAAGCTGCTGACGGATGTGAGAATGTGTAACCCAAATTTTTAATTATCGTTGTGCATCTAACTCCAACTTAGAAGAGAGGGTTATTTCTCATTTACCATGATATCTAGTAAACAAAACCTACAGTCATTTCAGTTCAATTCTTCCTTTCCCCTCTGGCCTAATTCTGATCCCAGGAGGAAGCTTTGAACCCCTAATTTAGTCTCCCTGATTCTCAGTGTATTTTTATTGTTGTAGTAGAATTTAAGCATCAAAGTGTTAGCTCTGGAGACTAAGAAATTCCTCTTAAAATGCAAAGAGGAAGAATTCTTTTATTGAAGTAAGTCGAGCCTGATGTTTAGCTATTGTATTTGAAAATGTGCATAGTGAAAATTATGCATTTACCAAATTTGAAATTGACACATTATTCTCAACATTTCAATGTTTTCCTCGTAGAAATCAAAAGAACACTCATCTGGCTTTGAAGCCATGTAAAGTCATATATATAATTTCTGCCTACTCTTCCTTTTGTCAGGAGTCTCTGGTTTATGCAAACAGAAGCCTAGAAGCAGTTCCAGGTGAAAAGGTTCTGCGAGACAATAAGGAGCAACGTGATCAACAAAATCGTCTGAAAGAAATAGATCATCAGCTGAAATCCCTAGAGAGAAATCTTGTAAGTCTGATATTTTTGTCGTATTTTTTTCCCCTCAGTTTGAAAACTTTGGAGTTTATTATTCCATGTGTCTTAAAATAAAATCAAATTCTGCAACCTTGTGTAAATTCCTGAAGGAATCCCCAAAGAAATATACAAGCAAAAGTCTCAAATAATTTTTCTTAATCTGGGAAACATATTTTTCAGTTGTAGTGCATGTTTCCCATTAACATAGTGTCTTTCAAATTGAAAGAAATTATTCTCCTCTCTTCCTCCCCAGAGGGGGAGAGTATAAACAATCATATATAAATATATCCTAAAAGGATTTTTTTTTTACATTTCATATAATTCAGTGTTCTCTGAAGGACCAGGTCTGGTGGGAATGTTGTATACACTAAGTTATTGTGTGATTTAGTTTTGCTGAATTCATTTACTGTAGTTTTGTAACTTAATTTTCATTTAATACATGGTGCAAGGTCCTTTAAAACAGGAGCATGTAAGTGAAATGGCAGAAAAAGTCATTGCTGTTTTAGAGTAAGTACATCACATCTCATCCTTATTACTACTTTGAGTAAAAGTGGGTAGGGAAAAGGCAATTTAAAATCCAAGAGAATCCTACTGTTAACCTAATAGGCAGAAATGATGTTTATTTCTAAGTCATAGAGACAGGACTGACAAACCAAAAGTTATGTGCCTCTCTCAAGTAATATAGTACTATTCTTTTCTCTTTCATTAAGTATAATTTTTTACATTACTCTCAAGTTACAATAAGGAAATTTAACTAAAAACTAGTGACAGGGGAACCTCAAGGACTTCAGGAATCTTTTTACTTGTTTTTTAAATAGGTATTGTAAATGTGCTGTTTTATCTGTGTTGAAAGAGCTACAAAGAAGCCTACACAGAAGAGAATTAGGGAGAAAGTATATAAACATTAAAAAGCAGAAGAACTCAAAAGGAGAGTCTTAAGATGATCTAATTGCCATTTGTTTGGCCTGAAAGCCAATGTTGGTATTTATTTTTATGTTGGATCTCTCATAGATCTTCTTAAGAGCACAGGAAGAAACTCCTTTTTTTTTTTTCCTTTTTCCTTTTTTTTTTCCTTTTTTTTTCCCT